>PYUH01000017.1:90387-130573 GCA_016808085.1 Suaeda aralocaspica | reverse complement strand
TTTTTTTTTTTTTTTTTTTTAATCTTATTTTTGTTTACTTGTAAAAGTAAATTACTTAATGATATGAATATTAATTTAATTTTCTGTTTGTGTTTTAAGTTTTATTCTTGTGTTTTCTTTCATTTTCCTTCAAATTTAACTGTGTCTTAAAAATCTATCTAACATAAACGTAAAGATTTTTAATATGACAAATAAAATAAAATAAAATGAACATAACAGATGATGCTTATGCATGTCTCTTAGCTTCAACTTAGAAGAGTCGTCCTTCAAATAAGAATAAGGTATGGTGAAAATGTATTTAGCAAGATTTTGATGAAACTTGGAATTTGGCACATAAAATGTGAAAAGCTTATAAGGTAAGCAAAGTTTAATTTGGGTTAAATTTTTTGTTAATTAGATTATTAATTTCTAGAAAGGGAACTAGAATACGATGATGTTATTGAGGTGGTTTAGAAGATGCAAATGTGGCACTATACACGTATAGTTGTTCGTGTAGTATTAGTGAATTACTAAATTATATATAGTTGTTGTCGTTTTGAACCTCCATCGTTTACCATTTAGCTAAAATTTTATAATTTTTCTATTAGTTGGTTTAAAGGTTGCCTGCGTGTTAGTCTATAACACCAAAAATATAATGTGTATTAACCAATAAATTATGATGGCTTGTTTGTCGATCCATCGTAGTCTTGGAAAGCTAATGAAACTCGTGACTCACAAATTATCAATACGAGTATACAGACGTACGCTTCACTTTCAAACAAACATTTAGTACGGAGTAATAATCGATCAAAGTACCTCTCCAGTTGTTCAGAAACTCACATATATATTTATGAAATTATCTTGTTAAAGATTTCTCCAAGCCAAACCATATCATAAGATTGTTGCTTAAATTGAATCCTTTGTGTTGCTACTTAGATCATCAAACACCTAATTAATTAATGACTTCATTTTTTTTAAGAAAGGAATTAATTAGTGACTTTTTAACACAATTTTAATAATAGAAATAATGAAAAATCTGGAAGTTGGGCATCCAACTAATCCTTGCATTATTCAAATTAAAAGAAGCTGAGTAGCTAATTGTAAATAACCTAGTCGTCACTTGTCTATAGTTTAGATTCATACTCAAGTATTCAAATTTGAAAATGATTTTTCTAAGATAAGATAACAAGATTAGAATAGAATAATTTTTATCCTCAAAAAAGAGAAGGGGAAAAAAAAGAATAATGAAAGGTTTGCGGTGTGGCACTTTAATTTATGTAATAAGGACAATTCATGCATGGCACATGAGCTAATTATTGTACTAATATCAGATGATTAACAAAGGAAACATAATCACTCATTCACTCATATGTAAATTTAAAGTTGTCTGATTGTCTCAATGTCTCATTCTTCTTCTAGTTTAATTATAAAGAGATTCTATTAATAATAAATTTAATGTTTACATATTAAAAATAAACAAATTAAAATGAGACTTTGTACTATAAACTAATGAAAACTTGTAGCATGATTATCATGCACTATTTTTAGAATACACGCATTGGCAAAATGAAGGGGAATAAAAACATTTCTATTATGAGGAATTATTAGAGCTTAAACTAGTTATGGCCTTTGTCTTGTTCATGGTATCAAGATCGTCTTGACATCAAATTATTCTTGTGTTCAACACGTTATTTTATGACCTTATTACCCTGAATACTTCGTAAAAAGATTGCGTTACACATGTCGGTGTTGAGATGTATAAAAGATAGCTAGACAAATTAGGTACAAAGCGAGTTGAGATGATCTGATCCTAGAAGTATAGAAAATAGCTAGATTAAGCGAGTTGGGATGGCAAGAAGCTTTGAAGCATCAATGCACATAAGCAAAACTAAAGGAGGTTGAAGAAGTAAAGTATAGTAAGACGACATTTCATAGTCTTCAAACGGTAACGTCCCTACTATACAATGATGTTTAATTTTGGAAAATTTACATTAAGGGTATTATAAGACACATTGATTTTGTAGGGCTTGCCATTCGCTTTCCAAAATAATTCACATGCACACCTTTCTAGGACATCTAGAAAGGCAAATGTCACTCATCATCAGCATCATTACCACAACACAACCAACTCCACGTCATTTTAGATAACGGCACCAATATTATGGCATACCATCACGTAACTCCTCAATATAATCATTCTACAAAAGGATAGCTATATCCTATATATGATAAAAAGATTATAAACTATGGAGTAGCTAGTAGTTAAGTTATTAAGCAAGGTTCAAATTTTAGCATTTTTCGTACATTCTCTATAACATATTGATTCATTGCAGCGATTTGCTATTTTTTTCCCTCTTTTTATATCAATTCGTTACAACTAATATGCTATAAATGTAGTAATATGATATGATGATTATGAGAAGTTGTTTGATAACGAGTTTTACAATTTTGAACTTCATAATAACTACTTCGTCAAATAATATTGGTTTAATATCAGCGACATTGCAAACTATAGGCAATTTTCTTTAATTTGTAGCTTGTACCACCTTTGATACCTAGAATGGTACTAGTACCACCAAATGGAAATTTATAAAGAAAGTAGAGCATTTGGGAATGAACAGCATTGCAATTTGCAAATGGACTTCAGTGTAAAAGTCTTTCGGTGTCTCACTCCTTGTCTATTAAACCCTAGTCAGTAAATGGGTAACGATGACTAGACTTAAGCCTCGGGCCCAAAAGAAGTCACAGTTCAACTTCTAAGGCCCAAAAACTATATATCCATTTGAGGCCCACATAACTAGGAAAAATACATTCACGATTTATGTTTCAATTTAAATAATTTATGTGAGGTATAAGATAATATATATTGTAATTAAAACGTGGTGGAGGTAGTATATTATTTCGTCCAACTTGAAGTTGCAAAGTTTGAAACAAAGGGAGTAGTATCTATACACAGAAGTTGGATGTTCATGTTCTGTTATGGAGATGGAGATGGAGCTTTAACCTTAAGCAAAGAATATGCAAAGGATTTCTTAAAAAGCGGAATATATCATTAGATCTTGTTTTACTACACTTGTAAGTACAGACATTTTTCTGAGCTACTCGTATACAAACTAACACAAGCTATCTAACACTCAACTTTACAACACAAGTTTAGACAAAATTATGATGACTAAACACCATCATGTTATATAAGCTATTCTATAGCACAGGATACCGAATTCTTTGGCTTGGATTCAATGAGCTTCTACTTCTTTATACCACTATATAGCACCAAACTGCTACTGCTTCCTCCGTTACAGAAACTAGCACAAAAGTTATCATCTTAAGGACTGAACAGTGTTCTTGCTTCAGCCTATAAATAGTGGTTAACACATCAAAAGTGCCATTATGAAGCCTTCATCTTCGATTCAAAGCTCAGAATTCTGATGGCTAGTAGGTCTCTGATCTGTAGGCCATTTCCCCAAAAGGACCCAAGACTAAGGCCCATGATAGCCATTGCAACTACAGAACATGCAGACGGAACAGCTTGAGTACTTCCGAGGAATTGAGTAGCAAGGAGGCCTGCTAGTGTCGAGCTTTGCATTCCAGTGCACAACGAGATTGTCCTGGAAACTTCTTCCTCTTGCCTGCAAAAATTTTGGTGGTTTAGGTCTATATAGCAGTACAAGTACAACTATCAGCAAAGCATTTCTACAAGGTTTGAAAATAGTGAATTAAACAGAACTCGGAAGCAATTCATTGATGAAATCGACTATTCACAGAGCGAATAACCTGTGAAAGAAAGTCCATTATTGAGAACGGACTTGCTGAAGTATAATCTGTGCAAATTTTAATTTTCCACAGCAAATTAAATATCTTTAATTTTCAAACAGGCTTACACACCCAAATTTTCCATTCTGTTTTCCCCACCTTAATTATTCAGGAAGAAAACCAATTAGTGCCTCGTTGAAGTGGGCCAGCCATAAGCCATTCCAGGTTAATGATGATAATGACAAAGGTTACAAAGATTTTTTTATATTTTCAAAACTCACTCATCAATTGGCCAAACCAATAAATGATCAAAGCCTAACTAGCTAATCGAAATTGTTCATTCACATCAAATCCCATGTGCAATGCTGGGTGCTCTGATGTGGATATGAAGGCTTCGTTTTGGCCAAAAATAAGAAAATTTTACATAAGGGCCAGTACAGAGGTCCACAACTAACAGCTAAACACAAAGATATGAAAGAACTACTTTCAGTCAGCCGATTGCCCAGAAACCCTGGTGGTGTAACAATTAGGATCTTGAAATCCAACTCAAGTTAAGGTGATAGTTCTAAATGTTCTAGTTCAAGTAACTTGATAACCCACTTAGGTATCTATATTTATTATGGAGAATGACACAGAAAACCTCAACATGCATCGAATCCCATTTTTAAACTGATTCAAACAATCACTTTGCAAGCAGAAGATGATATTTAATCCTTAATTACCTGAAACTTGGTAGTTTGGAGAGCCAGTACCCTAGTACAAAAGCTGCTGCATGAAATGCCAGCACAGGGGCAATCAAACGAAGACCATCAGTAGAAAGGATTTGACCACGATTTATTGCTAGGGGGCTACCAATACACAATGAAGTGCAAAGCATAGCTACAATAGGCATCACCGGCTGAATGAGGTTGACAATTACTTTTGCGTATGTGTTTAGCAAAAGACCAAGACCAATAGGAGCAAGAACCACCTAAGAACAAGCGAAAGCCTAAAATCAAGTTAATTGAGCAATACAGGTAAACCAATTGCAGCACCATAACATGTAACCTTTCCATGGAAAACTCAGTACCTGTAATATAGACTTAGACATGGAAACTGCATCAACAGGAACAACCGACCCAATAAGAAGGCGTGTCAAAAGGGGGGTAACAATCACGGATGCAATAGTTGAGGAGCTAGTCAACAAAATGCTTAATGCAACATCTCCTTTGCTCAAGAAGCTTGCATAGCTAGATAGTTGAGCACCGGCAACACATGCTGTGAGGATAAACCCTGCATAAAACATAGGTGGTACCCCAAATGCTTGAGCAATCAATACACCAAGGGCGGGTTTTGCAACATACTGGGCAAAAAACCCAAGAGAAAGAGGCAAAGGCCTGCAGTAGATAAACTCAAAAGTAAGTATACAAAAACATAATGATTCTGATAAAAGAGTAGAAATAAGGATTACCTTCGAAATGCAAGAGCAAAATCATCAATGGACAACCTGATTCCAATAGACAGCATGATCCCACCAAGTGCGGGGGCATATAATTCTTTTGATACCCTAGATGAAAAGAGAAAACTCGTCATCAAGACAAAGCAATAGGCGTCTTCATCCAAAATAAGCACTTTTGGAATCATCTCACACAAAACAAAAGCATGAAACTGCTCTATGTAGGAATGTAGGATCCTTAACCAAAAACAAGCCTTATTTAAAATTACCTTACAAAAAATAAAAGCATTAATCTGCTCTATGTAGAAGACCAAAGGTATAATTTCTGATTCAGGACAAACTATTAAACCTTCCATTCATTGTCTATAGCAAAGATACAATTCATTCCACCATTCTCCATCAGATGTCCTTTCCCAATATTCAATTTTCAATGAAGTATGACATATACACCCCAAACCACAAGTTATTTATATAGATAATTAAGAACAAAGTTCAAACCCACAGGATTGACCCCAATGAAATTTACAAAAAACAGCATAACAAAACTGCTCCGTAAGCCTCACTATTTACCAAAACAACTTAGTGGTCCTGGTTTCGCAAACTGCTACCAATATGCTTCTTTTTCTTTCAAAAGAAGGGGAAGATGAGTTAGCCACGATTGCATCCAACATGGTTTTGCTTAATTTGAGGGCATAGTGGTCTTAGGATCTTAAGGGTCAGAGCCTCAGAGGGATTAATGCTACATGAAGCAGGCATAGGTCACATTAATTAAAACCTAAAGAAAATTTATTCATGTACAATTTAGGCCCACTTCCTTCACTGAGGGAAATCTTTCCAAAAGTAGAATTATGCTATAAATCCTACTGAATATCTCATGATAAGGCAGCATACATATAATAACAGCAGGACACAATTTTAAACTAAATTTCATTCTATATGGAAGGTATAGTTAGATGAAAATCACTTACAATATTGGTTACTTCCTAACAAGAAAACTAGACATGAGGGGAATGAAAGCGAAGTGAAGGAAATGTGACAAAACATTTGCACCTATGCTAAACTTTAACTTTTTTTCAAGAAGAAATCAATATCATATTAATCAAAACATCCTCCTCAGCTGAAAGCACGAAACTTTAACCCAAGAAAACATTATTCATCATTTCATCCCTGTTACAAACCAAAGATCAGCTGACCTCTATCGGTTCTTAAATCTTAACATCTCACCACAACTCTGCCAGTAAATAGTCATCGACAACAAGCAAATAATGTAATCCTCAATATTTACAAAAAACAGCATAACAAAACTGCTCCGTAAGCCTCACTATTTACCAAAACAACTTAGTGGTCCTGGTTTCGCAAACTGCTACCAATATGCTTCTTTTTCTTTCAAAAGAAGGGGAAGATGAGTTAGCCACGATTGCATCCAACATGGTTTTGCTTAATTTGAGGGCATAGTGGTCTTAGGATCTTAAGGGTCAGAGCCTCAGAGGGATTAATGCTACATGAAGCAGGCATAGGTCACATTAATTAAAACCTAAAGAAAATTTATTCATGTACAATTTAGGCCCACTTCCTTCACTGAGCGAAATCTTTCCAAAAGTAGAATTATGCTATAAATCCTACTGAATATCTCATGATAAGGCAGCATACATATAATAACAGCAGGACACAATTTTAAACTAAATTTCATTCTATATGGAAGGTATAGTTAGATGAAAATCACTTACAATATTGGTTACTTCCTAACAAGAAAACTAGACATGAGGGGAATGAAAGCGAAATGAAGGAAATGTGACAAAACATTTGCACCTATGCTAAACTTTAACTTTTTTTCAAGAAGAAATCAATATCATATTAATCAAAACATCCTCCTCAGCTGAAAGCACGAAACTTTAACCCAAGAAAACATTATTCATCATTTCATCCCTGTTACAAACCAAAGATCAGCTGAGATTTTCAATGGTAAGACAAATTACTAACTTGATCCCTATTCACCTTATTATGTTCTTTGTGATACCTTCTAAATACAGATTTTGCATGGAAAATCCAACTCGAACTATGAAACTTCGTCAATTATAGTTATTATAATCAATTAATCATATACTCTTATATAATAATCTTATATCACGAAATTCCCTATGACAGTCTGACACACAAGGAATAAGTGAATAACTTTTCTACTCCATAAGCAAAAATTACTACAAAAAGAGCAAATGGGAGTATAAAAAAAACAATTACATCATCAGAAACAAGTGATGAATCTAAATTCAATCTTAGGTAAGCTAAAAATAGTACGTAGTAAATAAAATGAAGTGATGTCACATTCTAGAACTCTCTAAAAAAACATAATAAAAAAAAAAAAATATTCATTATTCAATGCACAATTTCATAACATCAACTACTCACATACACAAATAAACACCCACATAATTATATCAATAATTCATCCATATAAAAATTAATGCAAAGAGAATAAATGATACCAAGTAAAAGTAGACGGTTGCGAGAGGGCGGCCACAGCAGTGGCAACCACCACAAAAGGAAGCATTGCCGACAAAATTTGAGAAGAACCACCATTAGAATCATTACCAATAATTTGATTACTAGAATCATCACCAAAAGATAGCAAAGAAACATTCCCTTCTCTTCTTTGTAACCCAACTCTTCCACCAAACCCAATAAACGGCGTCGTTGAGCACATAAGTACAGATAACCCACCATTACAACCACCATAATCAACACTTTTTGATGAATTTTTCAGATACCCAGAAATTTTAGTTGCATAAAGTTGCTTTCTTTTGAGTTTTAGACATGAATTTGAGTAATTTAGAGGTGAATTTGAAGAAAAAGGGAGTAAATTAGTTGTGTGTTGGAGTTTTTGTTGTAGAAAAGAAGAAGCTATAATTGAAGTTGTCATTGTTGATGGTGATGATGATGTTGCCATTCAGATTTTGGGAAAGATTGAAGCTTTTTTTTATAAAAAAAAAATCTGGGTTTTTTTTGTAAATTTTTTAGGGAGAGAAGGGTTTAATACTTTAATTAGGGATTGTGGGACTTAAGGGGGTCCTAGAAGAGAGAGATGGAGGAGAGGACAAGTATTGTTGAGGAAGATGAAGGGTTGTGAGTGAAGGAGGATAAAAGATGAAAGAAGTTAGAGAGAAACTTTAAATGAACTTGAAGTTTTGAAAGTGTCGGATGATGGTTGACTAGTTTGATTGTAACTCACTATTTTGGTTCCTAATGTTGATCCGATGTATCAACTATCAAGTATCTTTTGTATGTCCGTCTTGGCGAACCTTGTAGGTCGACTTCATCCAGATCTTACCCACGCATATATTGATTGTGGACTTGTAGTGGCTGGTGAGCAAATATTAAGTGGTATCAAATTGTTTATCGATCATAACAGTTTATATTGGAGTTGAAAATTGCTTATTGATCACAAAAACTTATATTGGAGTTGAGTTTTCTTACGTTGGCCAATAGACATTATTATTATTATTGCTAAAAACAAAAGCAAAATATAATGTGTACAATTGTATTACTACTGACCCTAAAAATAGTGTATTTTCGTTTTCCACTAAGGCCTTTTTTTTACAGCAAATTGATTGTTTTATATAATTAAAAAAAATGTTAAAATCACAAGGTTTAATTTTCTACTTTGGAATTGAAAATAAAATTAACAAGTTTAATTTAATTTAAATTGCTAATAATGCAATGTAATTTTGAAATATTTGTGGTGGCAGCATCAACAAGAATAATTAACATGTTCATTATTCATCATAAACAAAGCTATTCTATGGTAACAACCTAAAAACAAGAAAATATTCTATGATAATTACGGATTACTTAACATAATCATCAAACAAACTAATAAAACCTATCTGCATATTCCTAATATTAATCAGGAACATACATATTATATCTTACTAAAATGATCGTGATCAATTATCATCGTCGACTCACTGCTGATCGTTTGTTGATCATCAAGAAGCGAAACTCGAATAGGAGCCCTAAAGATAGCATGAAGATAAACAACAACAGTAGCAGTAATAAAAGTAGATAAGAGAACACTCCCTAGTTCAGTGACAATAAACGCAACAATACGTGTAAATATAACAAGGAAAATGCCTAGGCAAATTTTGTTACGTAACGATGACATTTCATGGTGTAGTAGCAAGTTAGCAACAGCTTCTTGTTGTCTAGGAAGTGCTGATGATACGTAGACAATTCATAAGGTTTGTAGAGGTTGAAGTAGAGACTGATAGAGTATATAAACTATTCATGGGCTTCAACCATCAGCTTAAGCTTTTGGTTGAGATGGTCCTCTAATATGGTATAAACTATTTCTGGACCTCAACCATCAGCTTAAGCTTTTGGTTGAGATGGTCCTCTAATACAGCCACCAGACTAGGCTGATGACCGCGAAAGCAGTGAGTGATAAAGGGCGTGACACGAGGCTTATAAGCGGAAGGAGCCAAATGAAGGTGATGTAATTGGCTAAGAAGTGGTAAGAGTTTGTGATCAAGCCGTGTGTAACCGTCCCACATTGATACAGGTTTCGAGATGGCTAACAAATCGAAAAGTTCCGCCCATGGAACGAATTTAGGCGCGGACATGAGGAAGTAATTTGTGTGTGCCCGTGGTAAGGAAGGATTCGATGCTGCATCCACGATTGTGTTGTATACTTCTGAAGTTGCATTGAAGGGTTGAATGTTGATATATATAGATGCATTATGCCACATATTAAATAAAATAGTATTTTTAGCTTTTTAAAAATATTGTATGTATTTTAAATTAAGTTTATCATATGTGATTGGTTTGATTAAGTTTGATTTTGATGGACAATTCTTAAATGTTCACCAAAGAATTTTTATATCATCTAGGTGTTGATCATCAACAAGGAAACTTGAACTTGAACTAACCTTAAAATAGTGAATCAATTACCCCAAATTAAATAATACTCCCTCCGTTCTTAAATGTTTATAAAATGGGAGAAACATAATATAATGATATGGGTCTTATTTGATTCGTCTCAATGAGTACGTTATTAATATTCAATTATTCAAATAATTGCATTGGCCAAAACTTATGGGAGTGTGTTGATATGGGTGAATCTAAATATCAAAAGAACAATTAACCTAAACACATCATTATCTCCATTTTTTATTTTTTATTTTTTATTTTTGTGAAAAGTAGTGCATTACAATATTATCACCCTATTGGTCTTTCATTATACTGAATACTTTTAATTCAATAGTTGAAGATGTAGGGATAAAGATACTATGATTTGCAGCAAAAGATGAAATAGATAAAGCAAATATATCTAATTATGTTATCTATGTTACTCTACCAACATTCGGATTTTAGGTAAAAACTTTACGCAATTACGCATACAAAATCGCAACGAAATTAGTTGTTATACGGTTGGGAAGCCCATTGGGTTAAACATAATGGGCTACATGACAACAATACACCTATTTTTTAATAAACCAATTATACAAACCAATCAAATGTGGACTGAGCCCAATAAGGTTTGCAGAAATCGATTTCTAAGGTCAACTCAAACGTTGCCAAAAAAGGTCCACTCAAAAGTCTCATCTCCAGAAAGTATCTATAGTTATGCGGGCCTACAGAAGGGTATTGCACGTTTTTTTCCAAGTTAGAAATATGTATTTTCAAGTTAAAAAACATATTTTTCAAGTTGTATGTTTTAGTATGTTAGATTGCATATTTTTTAAGTCACTAAAGTTAATTTTAAATTTAAGTTAGGGGTGTATATTTTTAAGTCAAAATGTCTTATTTTCAAGTTAGGAAAAAAAAAGAAATGAATGCTCTAGGTTATGATATGTATATATATATATATATGAAAATTATTAGTGATTGATTGTGCTTAATATTTATATTGTACAGAGTACAAACTACTTTTTTTTTCCTTTCCCTTCTTTCCATTTTGCATTAAAAAAATTGTAAACTAACTTGTGAATGTTTGATATACTTTATTGTTTTGCGAAAATTAAAAAAAAAATTTCAAACTTGACCAACAAAAATAAATACTCAGGATAATAAAAGAAACAGTTTTTTCACCAAGTACCCTGAGCTTTACCAAGATACACGAGATACCCCTATAGTTTAAAAAATGCACGGTGTACCCTTGTTAAGTTTTGATTATGCACCAAATGTCCTTATGTTAGACTTCCATTGGTAAAACATTAGTATAAATTTACAATTTTACCCCATAATTGAATAAGACCGTTAACTTCGATCATTTCCTTAATAATTATTGTAAAATTACTTTAATGTCCTGACTTACAAAATTTAATAGATTAAAATAATTTAATACTCGCTCAATATTTATATATTTTTGTAAGATTTAATTGAAGGGATGAGCTTCTAACACCACCACTACACTTCACCACAGCCCTACCACAATTACCACCGCTACCACAAAATTTAACACAAAACTGACAAAAATATAAGATTTAATTGACAGAAAACTAACATGAGGGCAATTGATGCATAATCAAAACTTAATAAGGGTACAAGGTGTATTTTTGCAATCTGGTAAACTTAGGGATACCCCGTGAAAAAGCGGTAAAGAAAAAGCATAATCAATAAACTGAAGCAGAGTGTATAATTTTTGATAATGAGTAATATAAGGTGGTTAATTATAAGTTAAGTTAACATATTCTATCTTTTAAGTCTTCAACCCCATAGGTTTTGTACAATGCTATACAACTTTTGGAGAAGAATTTTTTTACTCACAGAAAGTAAATAAGGAGAAACTTTCCAATCATTAGCTAAAAGTTAGAGGATCACAAAATAAGGTCAACTAGCTTTTTAATTAATTTTTTTTTTTTACTACAATTGACAAAACAGCTTTTCAAAGCCTAATAAGAAGCAGCTAAAAAGGCTAAATAATAATGCCAACTTAACAACCCACAAAATCCACTCTTCTTCATCATATATCCAAATTCCAAATCTCACGTTTTGAAAATTGATTTCATAAAATCAACGACTGACTGTTATTATCTCATGCATGTTCGTATTCGTAATCAGCCTTTATTGTGTCAATGATACATCAACATCACTTCTCTTCATGGCACATGCATACTGCTTCACTTGTTTAGGAAAAATATCTTCTACTATGTAGGTACACATCACTGTATTATTCAACAACATTTTCTGCTTCTTTTAGAGTTTTAGCTTTACATCAAGGGAAAAGATAGTAAAAAAAAACAATACCATCAGCATTATTAGTCGATTATTGGACTATGGACTATATATGGACAACCAAATTAATCAATATGCGAGTTTTTATGAAAGGTGTATTGATGCTGGCTTTGATGTTATATACGATTATACCGAGTATAATCTTATCTTTGAAAATGGAGAAACAACATAAAGTTGATCCGATGTTAATCCACGATAACTGGATGAGTGCATATCCAGACAAGTTGCTCGCATGAGGGCCTTATTTTAACTATAGATATATTATGTAAAATTTAAATTTTTTTTCCTTAGATCTCAAAACATTTGAAAACTATGACGTATAGTCAGACTGTCTCGGGTTCCATCTTATTTCTGCCTTTTTTTATTATTACCTTGTGTTATGGATGACCTTAGAACTCAAGTTCGATCATGGCCTTTATAAAGTTGTTATCTTAAAGAGATTTCGAGAAAAAGGCACCCTAGTCTTTTACACTCTCTTAAGACTATATTATGATCATTCGAATCCTGACAAGCTGCTTGAGGGCCCCATTTTAACTATTACGGCATCATATAAAATT
The DNA here is from genome assembly GCA_016808085.1 of Suaeda aralocaspica. Lineage (NCBI taxonomy): Eukaryota > Viridiplantae > Streptophyta > Magnoliopsida > Caryophyllales > Amaranthaceae > Suaeda > Suaeda aralocaspica. Next base: position 117,619 of record PYUH01000017.1, on the reverse strand, counting down.
TTAGACAAGTGTTTTATTTCCATGACCATAAAATCGTTAAAAATTATAGTCTTCGTTTTTAGTTTCTGCAGAGCTATTTTAGGCTTCGCCTTGTCTTCACCCTGGTTTTTTTTACCACATATTATAGATGACCTTATGACTCCTCATGATCTATTTCGGCCTCTAAAACATGGTAGTTGGTACCTTCCCTGTTTAGTGAGATTCCAAGATTATGGCGCACGAGTCTTTTTCAATTCTCCCAAAACCGTCTTATGGCCATTCGAGCCCCTACAAGTTGCTAGAGGGTCTTATTCTGACCCTAAGGGCACCATGTAAAATTTTCAAAAAAATTTTTTTTTGAGGCTCCAAAAACTTCGAAATTTGTGACTTATAACCTTCATTTTTGGCTTCCAGAGAGTTGTCTTGAGCTCTATCTATTTTTTCGCTCAGTTTTTTTTCCACCACGTGTTTTGCATGATCCTAGAATTCCCCATGATCTATGTCGGGTTCTTAAAAATTGTTATCTTCCATCTTTAGAGAGAATTCAAGAAAAAAGGTACACTAGTATTATTTGCTCTCCTAAGATCGTTTTATTGTCGTTTGAACCCTGACAAACTCCTCGAGGACTCTATTTTAACCCCAAGGGCACCATGTAAAATTTTTAGCAATTTTTTCGAGACCTTGGAGTCTCTATATATTATGGCTTATAGGATTCGTTTTGGGCTTTCGGGTGGTTGACTCGATCTCCATCTTGTTTTTGCCCTTTTTTTACCACGTGCTCTTGTTGACCCTAAAACTCCCCTGTCCACACAATCAATTTCAACCTTTAAAAGCTTGTTACCTTATATCTTTAGAGGGAATTTGAGAAAAGGGCTCTCTACTTTTTTCGCCTTCCAAGACCATCTTATGGTTGTTCAAACCCCAACAAGCTACTCGATGGCCTTATTTTTACCCTAGGGATAACATGTAAAATTTTCAACAATTTTTTTCTCGGAACCACATAACCTCCCAATAACTAAGAGAATCTCGATCTTAACAAGAAAATACAAACAAATTGAATGCGTAATAGGAAACCACAAAATCAAGCCATTTGTATAACCATTAGAGCATAAGTATGGTTATGTCATCTATGCTTAGGTACATAAGGGAATATGATTAAAGATTAATAGTTATATAATAGGATTATATTAGGTAAAGTTTGTACACAAGATACCTACCCCTATATATAATTCAAGCAGCTACTTTGCAAAATGCAACAAAACAATCTTTTAAAGTTGTTGAAAGAGTTATAATAGCTAGCCACTGATAATGATGTCCAGATCAAAAGGCTAAACAATCTTTCCTTCAACAAACTCCATTTGCATGAAAGTGACATAAGAGAATACTAATTTTATGATAATCAATAGAAAATTGGAGTTTGGCAACTTAATTCTTGTCTTGCAGAACAACATTCACAACTCAACAAAACACAACCCATGTGCTTTGCATAACCCTCTAGTAAGCAATTGGGCCCAGTCACTCAAACTACATCCTAGTTTTGTCCACAAGTTTGACTAATCATAATACCTGGATTTACACCTTCAAGTATAAGGTGTAAATGAGTCTAGACTCTTGATATGCAACTCCGAGTAAAAGGTGTAAATGAGTTCTTGATATACAACTCGTGTTCAAACTCGGATGAAACTCATTTATGTTCCTAAAACTGTAAAACTATCCTCGTTCTAACATACATTGGATGTGTAACATGAACAACTTCGATAACAACAACAACAACAACAACAACAACAAACCTTTAGTCCCATACTCCCAATTTAATAACACTATCTAGTGTTATAAGTTTATCACTGCATCATCTTCTACCCTACTTTGGTAAAGCTGAAATTACAAATGATATTCAAACACTAAAATTGACCAAAGAAAGTAAGCAAACTTTTTGAGTACTAGGTAGTAACTCATCAAAGCAAATATTAAAGTTGAATAATAATTTTTTTTTCTGGAAAACAAAAGAATCACAAAAGGGGGCCATCTTGTTTTGTGCTTATCATATAAGGAAGATAAGCACAAATACATCCTGGCATTAATAGACATCTTGACATTTCAACTTGCATTTTTCTTAAGAATCTTCAATTAATGGAAGTCACATCTTTTATATATTGGAGTATATAGTATTGTCTAAAGTTAACCCAATCTATGCCTGCAGAATTATTCCTGTTGTTCCGAATCTTTTTTTTTTTTTTTTACTTCCCCTACAATCACATCTCTTATATCCAACTGTCACATTTTGGGATTATGACTTGTGTTACATACAACTAAATACACAAGGATTCATGAGGTCAAAGAGTTTCGGATCCTGAGGCCGGCCTAGAAAGGGAAATGATTTTGGCGCTCCAAAAATGAAAGCGGAGTGCTAACAGAAGAGTGCTTGAATCAGATTCCGGCGTGTCGAAATTGATGAATCAATGTGGATTGGGGGGTGCATAATAATTTAATGACTTGGTGAAACAAGGGGCTAAGTGTTGTGGAATAATAAAACCGTGGAAAAGCACTAAAAACATGTACAGAAAAATACAGGTAGATGGAATAAAGTCGGAGAAATCATCCAAATTTCACAATGAGGCAATGAGCTGCCTATTGAGCAAGTGGGACAATAGGAACAAAGCAACAAAATATTCAAGCTTATCAACTTGAAAGAAGCAAATGTCAATATGTTAACTCGAGAAATTTCATGCCAACTATATTAGTATTTTACACTACTATCTTATTCATCAAACATAATGTCAGATATTGCCACAATCACAGTTCAGATACAGAACACACTTGCATTATTATGCTAAAATATCTTCTTGCAAATGCAACTCAAATCAAATGCAAGTAAATGTAACCAAGAAAACAACGCTATCCATTTTCTAGCACAAACTTAGCATTTGGGAATCAAAGGAGATGACTCATGACAACTGCATTCACTTTCACATATCCGCGCCTTGCCAAAAAGATCAGAATCCAGGATCATATATGGTTAGAACCATAACAATGAGACATACAATGTGAATGAAGAAGATTTGGCGAGATAACATATATATGAAGTGAAAGAAACTTGTCTGCTCGAACAACATTCATCATGCACAAACAGAAGCTTAACAGCACACAATTTAGTCTTCTAACATAGAAGAAAATTGCAGTATACATATAATGATATAAGCCAAAAAAAAAAAACACTGACTAACTGATATTGGAAGAAATGCACAAGACAATGAAATGAGATAACCTGAAATACTTATTCAATTGCTTCATTATTATCAATATAACTATAAGGATCATGTATAGTTTATTTTTTTGTTCGACGACTACTATTGACACTAGAAGAAGGAGAGACTTCGAATAACAATTTGCTCAATGAGCTTAAGAATTGTGGACACATACAGAGCAAATCATCAGCAGGGCCGAATTCACCAAACTTCGAATTGCTCCTTGAAATTCAAACCCAAATGCACTTCAATTTGTTTCCCCCCTTCTAACAATAATGTTCTATAAGTAAAAACAAAAACAAAAAAACCAATTCCTCGACTACGACGGTCTCCTCCTCCACCTCCATGATGATGATCATCTTTCCAAATATGTACTCGAATCCAAATTCGCCAAAATTGCTTGTTCCAAACAAAGTGCAAAGAGATTAAAAAAAAAAGATGGAAACTAATTCGCCAACGCTGCTGCCTATACAGAAAAACTGCAAGCAAAGGGACACTTTGAGATGATCATAGATTACACTTCTATAATCAAAGAGACTCTCTATTAACCACAATGTACATTCACTTGATGCAGTAATAACTCAATCCAATTCAATTCAATTCATTCAATCCCCTTTTGAGCTCCATTCTTTTACATGAATTCCACTTCATTTTTCCACAATTCGATACCATATCGTAAAACTACTCCCAATTTCTGCAACAAACAACAAACAACAAAAACCATTTAATTTCCAATTAGCATACAAAATCAATCAATTCAATTTTAACAAATTACACAAAAACTAATTAAACCCCATGTCATATCATTAATTAATTAGGTTAATTAAATAGTATAAAGAGTATAATTAGCAATAAAGTAAGACAAATTGGCAACTGGGTTATTAAGTTCACTTAAAGCAAAAAGCTGTCTATTAATTAACTCAGTCAGTCAAGCAACTGACAGCCAGCCAGCCATCAAGCCACTTTCTTCTACTCTAACAACTCAAACAAAGAACAAAAAAAAAAAAAAAAAAAAAAACACCCCCACAAAAAAAGCGTCAAAAATTGGTATCAAAGCGACGTAAAATAAAGAAATCATACTTGAGAAAATCGATGGAAAATGTTGAGAAGAGGATGAGTAGCAGCAACACACTCTCTAGGAGTTTCAAACAACGAAAGTGAGAATTGTTTTCGAACAACACCAACATCAAAGTAAATAACCCCAGAACTTGGAACATCAACTCGAATTCCTTTGACCGGAAACCATAAAAAGAGATCTTGGGCAGAAATACCAGACAAATTTCCGATCTGCCCGAAACTAAGCTGCCCGAATACATACTTTTCATAGTGTAATTCACTTTCAAATTTTGCATCGCATGCTTCATCTAAATAAACCTCAAATTTCCCTTCTTGGGTAATCGTGAAGTTTGTTACCCCTTTTGGAAATAACCCCATTGGTAAACCTTCAGATTCAAGTGCTTGGTAAATTGATTTTGAAGGTTTTCTTTTTAATACTACTACTTCTGTTGTTGTTGTTGTTGTTGATGTTGATAATATGATTATTGTTAAAAAGAATGAAATTAATAAATGGGTTTTGTTGATATTTAATTTAGACATGTTTTGCTATAAAGGGTTTTAAGAAAGATAGGATTTTTAATTTTAATTTTAATTTTTAGGGTTTAAGGAAGGTTGAGAGAAAAAACAGGGGAATGGGGAAAAAAAATAAATGAGAGGAAGGGAGAAAACAGAGGATTAAAATTGATGATGTTGATGAAGAAGGCAAAGAAAGAGGAGAGAGAAAATGAGAAGTGCCAGCAAGAGTACAGAAGGGATTAGGAGAATGATCAATTATTGGTGGTGATTGTGGGTCCCTTTTATAATTTGTCCAATCCTCTACTATGAGTTCCACGATATCTTCTCTGTATTCCCTTTGATTCTTGCCACGTCGGTTTCTACGGTGTTTTTTATGGCTACGTGGATGTTACTAGGATGACTTGTTTTGGCGACGTGGTATTTTCGAGGGCTTTGTGGCATTGATTTTTATTTTTGTAAAATATCATCCATGGTAGGTTTTTGCTAATAAACGCGCTTATTATGTTATGAACTAGTAAATTTCTTAAGATATTAAGAGTAATTGTTAATTTTAGAATAAAAGTCAACTTCATATTAACCAAATATGTCCATGTTTACAATTTACTACCTTAAATAATGGTTCAGGGGTTAATTAGTGGTAAATTTCCTAATATAATAGTTTGTACACTTATATGTAGATTTAGGTCCAATCCTTTTTTTATTCATTTGGAAAAAAAGTTGCTCAATTAGAAAATACGTAGCAAAATTGCTAAAAAAAAAATTGAAAAAAAATTGTATTTAAGACTAGGTATTTCTGCGCACAAAGACTAATATAAAACGGTCTCATTTAATATGACCATTAAGTAGCTATACCAAAAAATATATTAATTAAATTATAAAATACAATAGTTACAAACAATTCACAAATAATTAAGGGTCTTACCAATAAAATGGTCTTACCATAAACTCGTGAGGGTGTTTAGAGATAGGTACAATGGGTTGTAGGATGCACAATTGAACATAGCACTTGCCTTTCATAATTAAATGATCGAAGAAATTCTTTGTTGCCATGTGAGAATAAATGAGTTGGAGGAGAGAGAGAAAGTATAATTAGGTGGATATTTTGTTTCCTTTTATTTTTTGTTTGTGGAAATTGAGTGAGAACAGAGTGATTACAGGTGTAATTTTCGGCGTTGACAGATGGATCCAAGACATAATTATTTTTTTATTGGAATTTTATTTTTGGGGGTTTTGTTTGCTTGTTTTTGTCAATGTGCATTATTATTATCTCCCTTCGTATCATACGATAAGCAATCGACCATGTAATGTGGGTTTTACATCAAACCTTAACTTGTTTATTAATGAATTTATTATTATTATTATTATTATTATTATTATTATTATTATTATTATTATTATTATTATTATTATTATTATTATTATTATAGACTAAAGTTCAACCATTTGAATGAGTAGAAATAGCATACGTTTATGATAAGGATTATGCGTCATTTGTATCGAAATTATAATGTCAACATTTCATCTACCTCCATTCTCCCAACTTCATTACTTGTATATAATATGCTTTGTACTATGATATCACACAGATTTAGACATAAGATAATATATCGTATTCGTTTCAAATTACTTATATAAACATTTTTTTGTTTTCTTTGATTTTTATATGTAAAATCGTTGTACATAATTTAATGATAAATGAACTCTCAAGTATTACTCATAATAAACTATTGAGTAGTATTATGTAGCCCGGAGAAGATCTCATTGGTAAACGAATATCAAAAATTCAAATAGATGAAGTAGCTACTTTGATTTGGCTTATCGAGATGAGCCTAAGTGGTTATGCCCACTCACAATCAACTCTCAAGTAGTACTTTGTAGTTTGATAAAACTATCCCTTTAAAATAAATATAACCATGCTTTGATCTCGAGTTGTCGGGTTTAAATTTGAGCAAGATATAACTTAATTAGTTAAAACTTATCTCTTCATTTTTATTTATTCTTTGCGATGATATACTAGTATCATATACGCATTTAGCTATGAGAGTAAAGGTACTATGAGCAATTGAGCATACAAGTATGTCAAAATCATATTGATGTATAATAAACACACATTTTATAACTTAACATTTATAGCTCCACGTATGTTGCCTTATTAATATTTTCTTCTTTTTCATATTGACAAATCATTTTGGTTCATTATAATTTTGACCCTGCTATTTTATTTTTTATTTATTTTTTTCATGTGCATGAATGAGTCACAACAACAATAATTATTGAGATTAAAAAAAAGCTAATAAGTATTAGTCCTTAACCTTAATCATTGGGCCGCAATAAAAAAATCTTAATCATCGGGCCATAGCCTAGTATGGAGTACACTAAAAAGCCAAAAATAGTAATTGAAGCTGAACTGAACTGAAAATAATTTCAATAAATTGTTATAAGAGAAGGAAATTAAAAAATAAATCAAACTGAAGTAAAATTAAGCTAAAATAAACGGGCATTTCTTCACTAATATTAATACCAAGGATGATATTTAATCATCTACTGAGTACTACTCTTTTTTTTCTTTTTTGACGGGTGGTACTTATTTGTTTGTCTAGAACATGCGCTACAATATTACCCTTAATTAATTAAACGAAGGATCAAAGATAACTAAGCATTAAAAAAAAAGTCATTCAAAATATTGATTACAAGCTACAACTAAAAAAAATTGTCCCAATTTGCACTATTTACATCCAAGATTCCCACTTCCTTCGCCAACAAGGTATCATGCAATCATGCATTGAGGATGCTAGCCACTTTCATTATCAATAAGATGCTATATATGTTGGCTTTTTAAAATCAAGTACATGAAAGATAATTCTAAAATTAGTTCTTAATATGAGTAATTATTCTTTTTGTTTCAAAAGATCTTCACATTGTATCTTTATTTTTCTTCATTTGTCTTTAAGTACAGTTTATATGCTCTCATTATTTTGCAACTTAAACCTCATTAACATTCTCATTTTTATTACTAATTACATACTAGTAGAGTAGTAGATCGATGCTTGAACATTGACACAGATCGGACAAATAATAATTAATACGTGCATGTCTTGATGTCCTATACATACTATATATGGTATAGTTTATCAGGAATATTTATAGTTCGGGAAAAATAATTAAAATTGTAAATTTTAAATATGAAGTATCGTAATATCATACTTGTATAGTTGTATATATATATATGTGAGTATTTAGGAAATGATTCAAATGATGTTACTCCTTTAGGAGATGGGGAGGTAGAGAAAGCTAGCATGTGAGGACAGGGAGGAGGAGGGCGTGAAAATAATGATAATTTTGTCTTGACATATACTGTATAACTTTTATAAACATTTGCAATAATTTGACAATAGTCATAATACCTTAGATTAATTAAATTAGTTGGTGAATTTTATTACTCTAAAATGATTTGTCAGATGTTACCTGTAATTAAGCAAGCTATAAGAATTGGCTGAAATCGTCAACTCATCTATTTGATAATTACATGATTAAACTATAGTATATATTCCCATATGTCCTAGTATAATGTGATAGTAACATACTAAACTTAGACATTGTACCATGCAATGATATTGTATGCAGGACTTTGGTATGTGCAATATAATGTTTTTTTATAATTAGGTCTGCTTAAATTATTCATGAACTCTTCTTGATGTTATAAACAGGTGAGAGTCTGAGAGGTAATCTTAAAAACATATGAGTTATCGTCAACACTTGAAATAGAGGAAGTTTTTTTTTTTTTTATTGTTTTATATGGCTTTATATGATGAAGTGATGATACCATTGTAAAGTTCTCCAACATCAATTGGAAGATTTCCTATATAGGAGAGGAATTGTGCCAAGTCGGTTGTAGATCTTAACTCCGCCAGTGAGTCAAATGATCAAAATGTATCAAACTACCGACGACTCATTCGGTGCGTTTACTCAAATTCGAACTACTAAGTAATTTTTTACTTAGTATAAGTAAAAGATAAAGTGAAAATAAAAGAATATCTAGTTGATAGAATCGGTAATCCTTTAATAGCTTGTATCATTTTGCGATTATTAATTTATTAGTATTGTTGATTTTTTGTGATACAAGATTTATATGAAGTATGAAATACAATACTACTCCTTAGGGCCTGTTTACTTCAACTTAAAATTAGTTCAGTTTAGCTGAATTAGCTGCTTTCAGTTGAAATAAACAGACCCTTACTATGCACTACAATTTTTGTATAATTGAATCCTCTAATAATTAATGTTTATCATTTTATGCATGAATCTAATAAAAATTGCATGGAAACTTTGCAAAGGAGTTGCCCAGCTTAACAAACTATAGCGAATATGTCTCTCAAAAAAAAAAAAAAAATGTAGCGAATATGGGCCTAGAAATCAACAAGTGATTATAAGTTTATAACAAAAGGTTATGGAGTACAATGAAAGATGCCCCTAATTTAAACTTAAATGTTGTGTTGGAGTTTGGGCTTTATTGGTTGATTGGTCTCATTATCTCATCTTGATAGAATGGTTATAATAATCTCAATACAGCTTAGTATACTGGGCTAAGAAGCAACGTGATCCATTTGACTCCATGTACTCAAACAGTCAAATTAGAGCTAACATCACTATTATTAACATGGAAAGGACACAATAACATTCATCTTAGGTATTAGTGTACAAAAAGTTTTCGATCCGAAAATTCGGATATTAAATAATTCAATCCGATTTTTTAAAATTCAGAAAAACAGAGCGGATATCCAGTTTTTAATCCGGATGCCGGATCGAAACCATAATGGAATTTATAAAAATTGTATTCTGCATTTGTAAGGAAAATAAAAAACGGATTTCCGGTTTTCCGATCCTTTTTTTTTTAAAGGATGTTGAAGGCCTTGAAGCATATTAGAAGAGATTTGAATGAAAAATCCGGGTCCGGGTTTCCAACTTTTTCGGGTCGAATACGAAATAAGTTTTGTTATTCTGAAAATTATGAATTTCGGATCGGAAAACTTTCGATATATGAATTTGCACACCCCTAATCTTAGGTTATCATGTTAGTGTAGAGTATTTCCTTCTTTGAAACCTAGGCCAAAAGTTTAAAGTATTATAATCATAACATGGTCTAGGCATGGTGAAACATGACATATTGTTGAAATATGGCTTAGACACATTATGCATGACACAATTGACACATGAGTTGATTGTGCTTGAGCCAAGTTTTCAAAATTGTGACACAATACACTCACATTTATCAATTTCAACCAAACACATCATCATCTTTTACAGGCACAATGGCACATGACCAAACTACATAAAGCCATATTTAGTAGTTAACTAAGTTAAGTACATAGTATAGATACACTTGCTCTTTTAGACCTATTTTAAGTTCAGTATGATTCAATGACTTATGACCTTCAAAGTCTATATTATATCTATTTCACTTTAATTTGTTCGATTCTAATGAATTCAAAAGAGCAGGATTGTGATTTGAGTGAGATATAAATACATCATAATTATGAGTTTATAGTCTATTCAATTCTATTTTTAGGTGTGTTTTGGTTGTTTAACTAAATTTGCGTTGTATTAATTTAGTTTAGATTGTTTCATTACACTTCAGTCAATCAGTCATCATACCATATGGAGTAAAGTCATCTATTATTTAATTCCGACAACTTTATTTCAAAATCGAGTTCCAGTCATCCTCCCACAGCCAACTATTGTGAACCCTCTCATTCTTCCACATCAGGAGTCAGGACTACCAACTTGCAAGCACTACATATTCCATTGGATCTAGACATTACCATTAATAGTACAAGTCAAAAAAGTGAACTTGGATCAAACTAAGACCTCAAGCAATAATCAACAAACTATATTCCCAAAAAAAATTCAAAAATCTCACTCACTATTAAACTCTCTACTCATTTACTCAATGACTCACCTCCAAAATCCAAAGTAGCCCAAATATCGAGACAGCAATTATAACCCAAAAAAGGGGACCTACATCTGACCACAAAAGATCACTGCTTTGCTAAATTGCTATGTTTCCGCCAAAACCATGGCCACTTTTCTTACTCCTTTGCACCTCATCACCTCACTTTTCACACTAATCATCTCTTATTCTTCGCTTAAATCTGCATTGAAGAACAAAAAAACAGAGCAAAAGCAGAGATAATAATGTCCTGCTTTGCTAGATTAAGAACCATAATTACAATTAATTATCTTTCAATTTACTTGCTTTTCTTGCTTAGATCTTGCTATAGTGGTGACCCTTATGTCTTCTTTGATTGGAAAGTCTCTTATATCACTGCTTCTCCTCTTGGAATCAAACAACAGGTTTTCCCTTTTTTTTTTACAGCAAATTGCAGTTTTTATTGATGTGTTCATTCAATATGATTGATTATTTTTCTGGGTTTATTAAATGTCGGTGAGTGTGAAAATGTGATGTTTTTATTGGTAGCTTATGAAAGATTCATGCTTTTAGACTTTTAGTTGAAAATCAATAAATTGTTTTTTGTTTCCATTTCCATAATTTCACGAATATTGAGATGCAATTTTAGCTGTTTTTTCTGTGTAGTACGAGTAGTACAAAACTCTTCAGTTAAAAAGTGAGTAGTGCTTTTTTGGAAACTTTGAACCATCAGTATCTACTTGAACTTGAAGCCAGATCCTCGGATTTTGTGCTTTAGTTTTTTAATGTTGGGATTGTTGCTTAAGACTGATACGTAGGGATGTCAATGGGGCGGGGCAGGTTCGGATACTCGTGCTCCGCATTCACCTGTCATCACAACGATGCGACTGTTCATGTGAGATTCTGGAAAATATGATTTGGTATCAACTTGTTCTTGGTATTTGTGCATTGTTTTTTTTTTCCTACTGAACTATAATTAGTTTTTATAGTCTTTTATTTAATCATATCTAGTAACTAGTGTTTCAAATGGGGAATAATGTAATATTGCATACCTTGTATAGTTGTATTACACTGGAATCAACTTAGAATTCAACTTGAGTTAGAACATGGAATCGAAAAAGGCGATGGTGCACCCGTCTTCCATTGTGTATTTGATTTTATGCTGTGGCACAATTGGACAATTGCTTTGTGTTTGTGGTTATGTGTCCACCATAAGTAGGGAATATTGGTTTATTTTCATTTTTCAGCTGGATTCTTATGCTTTAAGTTGCACTTTATATTCGATTTTTGGCCATCTGCTGTGTAATTTTTTGTATTCCTATTGCTTATCGGTGCCCCAAATGCAAGAGATTCTAATCTTCTGTACATGTTGAATCATATACCAGGTAATTGCTATCAATGGGCAGTTTCCGGGACCAACTCTTAATATAACAACTAACTGGAATGTCGTCGTTAATGTTAAGAATGATCTTGATGAGCCACTGCTTATAACTTGGTAAATTTCAATCATTGACTTGAGTAATAATTAAACATGGCACTCTAGTCGTAATGTTAGGCACTTGATAAACAGCATTTTACGGTTTTAATGTGCTTAGACTGATGCAGGGCTGGTGTACAGCAAAGGAAGGAATCTTGGCAGGATGGTGTCTCAGGGACAAATTGTCCTATTCCTGTTGGCTGGAACTGGACGTATGATTTTCAAGTTAAAGATCAGATAGGGAGTTTCTTTTACTATCCGTCAATTAACTTTCAGAGAGCTGCTGGTGGTTATGGAGGAATAACCATTAATAACCGGGCAGTCATCCCAATACCTTTTGGGACCCCAGATGGAGATGTAACCCTTTTGATTAGTGACTGGTATTTAAAAAGTCACAAGGTAACTATTAACTTCTATAATAGTATGACACTATGATCCTTTGCTAGCGACAGAACTGATCTTTTTCCACAACTTAGATGACAACAAATTATTCACTGTGATAACAGGAACTTCGGAAGGACCTCGAAGATGGGAATGACCTTGGTGCTCCTGATGGTGTGCTTTTCAATGGGCTAGGTCCTTATCACTATGACCCAAATTCTTCTCCCGGAAATACTAAGTTTTTAATAGTAAATGTCGAACCAGGTATGCCTTTGCATGAAATCCAATTTATATATTAGCATATGCTTCATAACTATATGTAATGAATTTCACATGTATTTGACAAATGCATCCCAATGGTCAATTGGAAATCTACGGTTCTTTTTTTCTTTTTTTCTACATTCCAACCAAGTGATCCAACCGAGAGGTGATCAATTGATCAGATAAAATTCTTTTGACACATTTGCTGCCTAAATTTGTTTTTGCTACTGAAAAAGCTAATACTTGAGCAGTTGAGCTTCTGTTCTTCTGTTGCGTGGAAGATTTTTAATTTCTGTCCTTTCAATCATTGTAAGTTTGTAACACTTTAACACAAGACAGTCAGTGAGTCAGTATAAAAATGTGGTGTGGCCGCTAAAGTTGTTTTCAACGGGGTATGGCTTGACCGCTTGAGGTACTACTGTACTAGATATTTGTAGGTTTGTGGTCTGCTTAGGTAACATACAGCCTATAGACACATGAAGCTTCTTTGAAGGATGCCCTCAACTAAGCTGAACTATAACTTAACTACTCTCACAGATTAGAATATAAAGCATCATTGCCATTAATTGGAGAATGGTGTGATTTGCGCTCGTCATTCATATAGGTTCCAGATATTCTGGAAACAAATTTCCCTGTACTTGAAAAAAATCTAATGAAACATATCTGTTAAGTTGTAAGTGTGTAATAGACTTACTTGAAGACACTTACCCGTTATTGCCTGAGTGCTAAGTGCGAATTTCTAATATAGCCAACCCACTTTAAGGATTGGCTGTTTTGGTTTTTAAGACCTTTGTGCTGACTGTTTCAGTAATGAATAACTGGGTTGGGGACAAAATTTTCTTGGAGGGTGACAAGGAGAAAGACAAAGATCATTGCGGGGTAAAAATATTTTGTGATATGCCAATGTTTGGAGTCTCTAGCCTGTATCACACACACACCACCACCACCACCAATATAGGGCAGTATTTTCTTTGTGAAACTGCTGATCTGCAACTCTTTTACTCATGTTTTTTATTTTCACTGAAACAGGAAAGATCTGTCGGATACGTGTGTCTAATATTGGTATATCTACCAGCTTAAATTTCAGAATCCAGAATCACAAATTAGTTCTTGTTGAGACTGAAGGATCATACACGATTCAGCAGGAGTACACAGACTTTGATATTCATGTTGGTCAGTCTTATTCATTCTTAGTCACCATGGATCAAGATGCGAGCAGTGACTACTACATTGTTGCCAGCCCCCGGTTTCTGAATTCTTCAGGAGGTAGCCCTGTTGGTGTTGCTGTCTTGCGCTATTCCAATTCCCGGGGACCAGTTTCAGGTCCTCTTCCAGATCTTCCTATTGATTTAGACCCATCTTACTCTATGAATCAAGCAAAATCTATAAGGTTGTTATACACTGCAATTCTGTTAGCAGTGACATTTTTCTTCAAGCTGCTGATTTTTACCTTCTAATAGAGTGTTTATTGTGTGGACTTAACAAAAAAATTAAAAGGGGACTAAATACCTTCATATCAATTTTTGCAATTAGGTGGTCTATCCAATGGCTGAAGGTCATAGAGAAAAGCCATAGATCTGAATTTGATTAATGATGTTCAATTTAATTAAGATGAACCCTACTATTGATTTAGCTGACTGACCTTGTACTGTTCTGTGGATGGCAATTGTGTAGATGGAATCTGACTGCAAGTGCTGCTCGTCCAAATCCTCAGGGTTCTTTCAGATATGGTGAAATTCCAGTCACAGATGTTTATGTGCTTGAAAGTAGACCTCATGAGCTTATAAATGGGAAGTGGCATGCAACTCTTAATGGGATATCCTACTTTACGCCTTCAACACCTTTAAAGCTGGCTCAGCTGTATAAAGTACCCGGAGTGTATAAGCTCGATTTTCCAAGCAGACCAGTGGACGGACCTTCAAGACTAGACACTTCATTAATAAATGCAACTTACAAAAGTTTCATGGAGATTATTCTACAAAATAGCGCCACTGTTGTTCAAACTTTTCATTTGGACGGACATGCCTTTTTTGTTGTTGGGTAAGCTGAAGTGTAATATTTTGATCGTTCCTTTCTACCCTTTTTAAAGTTGAAGCATAGCTTATGAAGTGACCATTTGAATTGTTAGCATGGATTATGGGATGTGGACAGAGAACAGTAGATCTACCTACAACAAAGATGATGCAGTGGCTCGTTGCACAACTCAGGTATTCATTCTATTTCTTTGGAGCAGTATTATATTAATCATTGACAGCATGGTTTGTTCTGAATCATATTTCTTGTAGATAGCAATGTTGAAACTTTACATGTTATGAGTGTATCAGATAATCTAGAAGCTAAAAAAAAGTCAAAAATACTGTTTAGGTTCAAGCCTTCAAGATGAATTGCTGATAAATTCTGCACCTGAGTTGATGTCCTTTAACTCCCTTAAAATAGTTAACAATCTTAAAGTGTAGCTATTGATTATGATTTGTAGCTACTCAATTAGGTCATGTTACTTTGCTTGTCCTTATAAGTGAAAACTATAATGTTTATATGTCTCTCATGGAGGGTGCTTAAGTGTTTGAGTTGTGAGCATGGTTCTCCTGGTTTCCCTAAAAGTGTTTGTGGTGCCGCTCTCATAGTTTGTCATTAAAAGTGGGCATTGATCAAGTGGACCTTAGGTTATGTTGAAATTGTGTTGGTGAGGAGCAACATTAGGCAAATTAAAGGCAACTATGTCTTGAATTGGGTTGTGGTTGAAGTCCTAAAGGCCTAATATGCTGTGCTGCATTTAAATTATTATTATTTATAATGTTGAAAATTATTGAACCTGATGCTTCAAAGCTGGTCAAATAAAGTTTTCATTCCCCCCAAATGTAAGCTTCCTATTTGATTATTGAAATGCCTGTAACTCTGATCTTTTATGTCAAATGAATGCTCTTTTAGAAAACAAATCTAACAATATGATTTTAGCAATGTGAATCATTGAAATATAGAGCGTAAAATTGATCAGGAAAAGGTCATAAAAGTAGTAGTAAAGTATGGGATAGATTGGGTATCTATTGGATTACTGCTTTACTGGACCATGTTGCTTCCAGTTCTAAGACTTTTAACTGTATTTTTCCAGTTCTGTACATTCCATAATCCTGGCTTCTTAACTCATATACCGACTTTCAGGTTTATCCTGGAGGATGGACTGCTATTATGGTTTCACTTGACAACCCCGGCATGTGGAATCTCCGAGCTGAAAACTTGAACTCTTGGTATTTAGGACAGGAACTATATTTGAGTGTTCTGAATCCTGAAGACGACGATAAAGAGATTCCGTTGCCAAATAACACGATCTATTGTGGTTTGCTAGCATCCTTACAGAAGTAAGATCTTATAATACAATCATTTTATCAATACTCTTCCTTTTCAACCCTCTTGGTAAAATGTTCTATGAGATACCCCTTAATCCGCTGATTACCATTCATTTATCCATTTCTTAAATTTGAAGCACTACACTTCATATGCTAGTTGAAATTCACATGCGCTTGTGTAAGATATCTTTTGATTTCTAAAATGATGCATTGCATTGTTTAATTACATAGTATTTACTTTCTTTTTCCTACCACTTCTTACTGCAGAGATCAGTCTCGGAGGGTAAACTTTTCAGGCATGCAGCAACTTGCTTGCGAAAGCAGAACGACACTGATTGCTTTAGCCGTTACCCTTATCTGCCTCCTATTCCGGTAGCATCCACCCCTCACCATCAAAAGAAGATGTGCACCAAAGGTGCCTTCTCATCCACCCCTCACATATTATTCTCAACATTCTTTAGATTAGCTGAGATTTGAGCAATTGAGCACATTGTATTGTTGTAGTATTGTAACA
Source organism: Suaeda aralocaspica (assembly GCA_016808085.1). Taxonomy (NCBI): domain Eukaryota; kingdom Viridiplantae; phylum Streptophyta; class Magnoliopsida; order Caryophyllales; family Amaranthaceae; genus Suaeda; species Suaeda aralocaspica. Next base: position 100,920 of record PYUH01000017.1, on the reverse strand, counting down.
TTTTTGCCGTTTCCCCTAACGCTGATTTTTAGACTAACAAGTTTAGATAGAAAATACATTTGAATTGTGAAAACATATGTTTTGGTTCTTAGTTTCTTACCATGACCAGTGTTTTTATTTTTTGAGTGCTTATATGATCAAGACTATAGTTGTCTTCTAGGACACAATGATCACATTGTAGGGGCACGGTGGAAGTATGGCATATTAAGGGTCTGTTTACTTCAGCTGAGTTAAGTTGAACTGATTGAAGTTGAGTTGAACTGAAAGTTTTTTATGAAGGATTAATGAGTAGCAAAATAAAAGAAGAGCTGAATTGAATTGAACTGACTTGAGCTGAACTGAACTAAACTGATTTTAAGTTGAAGTAAACATGCCCTAATTTAAGTTTATATGTAATGCATTAGTACTTCACATTTGTTTTCCGTTGGATTTTGGAACTATCTACAACTTTCACTAAGGTGAATAAATTACAAACTCACTATTTCAAGGGCATATAGAAAGGGTCAGGATTGTACATGATTTATACTCCATGTCTATATAAAAAGGAGGAATCAACTGAAAATCTCAAGTTTGTTAAAAAGTGTGAAAATAACAACAAAAAAAAAAAAAAGTTGTTACAATTACAGTTTTTAGCATATGCGAAACTGCTATTAATGAAGTATGTATCCCTTATACCTTATATGTACCCATTTTTCATGTACATATATATGTTCATTTTATTGCAATGACATAATTTGATTTAGATAAAGGAGTTATTCAATCAATATAATTATATTACGGAGCAGTTAAAAATAAAGGCAATTGTTTGTTAAACAATTAGTTCAATTATTTTTCAACGAAGAGAACCGTTGAAGTATAAAGTATTTCAATCACCTTTCAATGACAGGGCATTTGGTCTAGTGGTATGATTCTCGCTTAGGGTGCGAGAGGTCCCGAGTTCAATTCTCGGAATGCCCCATATTAATCATTTTTAATCAACTTCCAGACCTCCTTGTTTACGAGTATTAGTTTTCATTTGGGTGAATGGATGACAGTAACAAGTTGGGCATTTGGTCTAGTGGTATGATTCTCGCTTTGGGTGCGAGAGGTCCCGAGTTCGATTCTCGGAATGCCCCTCATTTAAAAACTGTACCACTCCCTTGGTTTGATTTTTTATTTTATTCATTTATTATTAATTTTTTAAAATTTAATTTACAAAGGGGCTTGCGTAATTTCGAAGGTAAGTGAGAACGGTGCTGCACAGAGGAAGTGTAACTCAAGTGGAGTACCCACTCTAATATGGAGTGGTTCATTTTACAAATAAAGACAAATATTTAAACGATTGAAATAAGCTTAATAACAATACTTAGACCATAATGATTAAAGCATGGTCTCGTACGTTAGTCTTATTCTTGCTTAGGGTGAAGCACTAGATCTAGATATATAAAAGAAACAAATGAATTTAAATGTACAATATACTTTTTAATGAGTATAAATGTTTGACAATACAGCAAAAGGTGTAAGCACATTTTTTTTTTTTTTTTTTGATGAAGTGTAAGCACAATTACACACCTTTATTTTACCTTCATCATCAGTTCTATGTTGGATTTCATTGATATAGTATTGAACTAAGAATATTACTGGTGTTTAGGTACTCAAGTAACTGTACTTGAGTCCAAGAGAATTAGAATGGGTCAAGTCCAATTAAACACAATACACAAAACATAACATTTGAATACAATACAAGGCCAAGCCCAGAGAAACAATGGTCAGGCCCAACACAATTCTAATCATTACAAACGGCGCACAGGCCCAACAATAAGCCCATCAAATGGCTTAAAACTTTCAATTCAGTAAAGTTGAGGTCTTGAGGATAACCAAACAATTCTCCTTACCAACAAATTGTTTATTTCAGCTTAAAATCAGTTCAGCTCTTCTTTTATTTGTCTAATCATTAATCCTTATTAAAAACTTTCAATTCGTTCAGTTCAATTCCACTCCAATCAATTCAGTTCAGTTGTTTCCCTTGAATTAAACAGGCGCTAATTTCACTATTTCCTTTCTTACAATTCCTAAGTCTTAATGAACAAATAATGCGAACTATGGAAGCTTTTTTAATATGTTGGTTATTGATTTTGACATTGAAGTCATACTTACTTTATGATGCATGAAAGTCCTCCTTGTTGCAATTTCTTTTGTATAAGCTCATATTTATGTGTTATAAATTGTCGATACTCTAGAATGGTATTTAGCTTTAACCAGTAGAAACTAGGATTTAGAGTTATCATCCATTCACTATGTCAAAAATATTTGTAATGCGATATGAAGGGTAATGTAAAGGCATGAGGACAGAGATTTCTGTTTATGTGGGGTTTCTTATAATTGTACTCTTAGCTTATGGATTGTGTAATCTAAAACTATTTTTTATGCAATGAGATTCTTGTTCTTGCATAAATCATGAATGACTCGCTTGCTTGCATTGGATCACTTAAGTGAATGTTGCTAGGATTTCGAATTTTGTATGGATTCGCTAAATTATTGATATTGTCTATGGAATGTTACTCTAAGTGTGAGATACCAATTTTTATTTTCAATTGCTTGAAGATTTAGTTGTTAATTCTGGCAGCATAAATGCTGCTACTAGTATATGTGTACAATATAAGATTTATCTTTGTGTTGCGTAATCACATATTGTTTGCTTGATGGTTTTCGAAATTTCAGCTTGGTGATTTAAAGGAGGTCCAAAAGACAAACAAGGATGAGAAAGTATTGGTCATTTTTGTACATACCATACTATGTAGGATATAAATTGTTAGTGTTTTTTTGGCCGTGTTGGTTGGTTATATACTTGTATATGTTAGACTTAACAGTGTGAGGTTGTTGGGAAGTGTGTTCTTATGATCTACATTCATGTGAATTTTGGAGGAGACAACTTCAGATGTTTAGAACTGGTTAATTTTAAGTAATGTATGGCAAGAGTTTTACGGCGAAAATAGTTATGCTTAGACGAGACAGAAAAAAGAGAGCAACACTATTTTGCTTGGAGTTTGGTAGAATCTAATGGAAATGTCATGGTCTTTTATTACTTTTAATAAGTGTTAGTTTAATCTAATCTTGGACCATCTCCAACGATGTATCAAAAGGATCTGATTGCAAAAATTCTTTTCCAACTATTTGCTTAAATCTAATTAAAGCAATTTTTTTATTTGTTACCATAATAAATTCACTATATAATTCTAACTTTCGTATATGAACTTTTTTTTTTTTTTGATAATATATATGACCTATTTTGCTAACTACTCATGTAGCTAAAGTAAAGTCGCTTACACAATCAACCTTCAAAACTTTACACAAATGTTTTTAGAAGACTTTTTGCATTATTGTTCAATTCCCTTCTTATATCCTTTTCAAACTTTTAATTTTGAAGGGTCTCCCTTTTTAAACTAGTCCTAATATAGTTAGGAAGATCTAGAGCCAAAGTATTAGGGTTTGATGGAAGTAAGATTTGACAATGGTGATTATTACAGTACTAGTGTATAACTTACTGTTCGTTCGTAACTACTGTAGTTTTGTGCTTATTAATCGCTCATTTTCAACACCTCTCTTTCTTTTTCAAGGTAGCATTTTTCTCCATTTCTATTGAATTTTGTTATTTTTGTTTTGTGTGTTGTTTTATTATTAATATATGCTTGTTCATCTCTGTTTGTATTTCGATATTCATCATATTAGTATGAATGAATGCATAATGTTTCAATTCTTGATCATACATATATTAAATTATACCAGAATTCAGGATCATAGATATATTTTAATTCAATTCAAATGACTCACTTGGTTGTAGAAGATTATACTACTCTTCTGTTTCGTATTATTTGCAAATATTAGACATTTTTCCACTTTGATTTATGTCAATTCGTTGCAAATAATACGGAATGAAGGTAGTAATATATGTGATATAGTGTTGCTAAGGTTTGGAATATTCATAAATGCAAATGGAACTGTGTGTGATCAGATTCTAACAGTAAGATTACCCAAATAATATATTCATTCATCTTTGAAATTTAATGTGAGTATGAAAAAACCCGTGTGTTACACTGTCATATCGCCTGAAGAATCAGTTAACGCTGCTTCTGCTGCGACAATAGTAACACATTAGTTATTGTTCTAATAGTACCGACTTTTTTCTGTTCTGATTCCTTAAGGACTTTAATGGAGAGCAACTCAGACAAAGAATTGGACTTGAGTAATTCCGAGATTGAGGATTATGCTGGAAATCCGTATCTAGCCTTGAGAACTGGGGCTCTCAAAGTGTGGAGCAGTGAAGCTACCCTTAGGTGCAGAAGGAAGAAGCAGGAGTATGCCCTCAAAGACCTACACCGGCATGCCTCAGGTATTGCCGTGTTTGCTGCTCATCAGAGTGCCAAACACAAGGCTCATCTTGCATTGGCATGGTATTTGGAAGTTGACTTAGGCTTTGGATCAGTGCTACCTAGTCGATCAGTTGAGCCAAAAACAAAACCTAGTGAGACAAAAGAGGAGGTCTTCTGCTGGCCTTGGACAGGCGTTGTTGTCAACATTGTGAAGGATGATGGAAAGCAATGGGCTGACTGTGGATTTTGGATGAGAACTTTCTCAAAGTATAAGCCATTGGAGGTTCAAGTTTTTAACAATGAACTAGAAGCAATTGCTGATGTGATTGTACAGTTTGAGAAAAAAATGATTGGCTACAAGAATGCGTTGGATTCTGAGAAGGCATTTGAAGCTGTTTGTCGTAGCAAGAAGGACTAGATTGCTAATAAAGCAGATATTGGTTTTGGTGTTTGCAGATGGCTTACTGGTACTGATGATTACCATACAGAGGAATAAATAGGAAATTACCTTCGCAAGAACGCGGAGCTTAATACATTTTCAGATATTGTTCAAAAGGGAAATCAGAGCAGCGCAACTATTGTTGTCAATTTGGCAAATGAGATTTATATGAAAAATCAAAGTTTAGTGGAAATGCAATCCAAGTTTAATAAGGTAACTATGGCTTTGAGTCGGATACTTGAAGAAAAACATGTTCTGCAGCCAGCATTCAATGTAGGCCAGTTTCCCATGGATAACCTATGTTGCTTTCTTTGATGAATTAGTTTGAATAAAGATGTTTAACTTTAGCCTATGATAGACCTTGTTTGGTTCATTTTTCTTTATGGGTAGTTTTATTCTGTATTTCTACAATCGGAAAACTATTCTCTTACCTCTTGGGGACCTGGCCAATCAACTGGTTTCTGACTGCAGGAATCCTTGTTTTGCATGTCTAGTATTCCATGGATCCCTGTTGTTTTTATATATACCAGACTAATGTCCTTTACCCTTGTAGTAAAAATATGAGTCTGTAGTATGCCATGCCTCTCTATTGTAGTTGATGACATTATGAGCTGCTTAGGAAGATATTTTTCTGGGCGCATTTCCCTCCGATTAAATTATTTTTTTTTCAAGATTGCTCCCAGTACATGGAAAAGAGGGTACTTAATGTAAATATGAGAAGGCTTTGGTGTCTTGTCTATTTTATACAGCTGTCACATCTCCTGACAAGTTTGTTCATGTTTGGCTCTCTGTAGAAATACAACAAATGGTTGAAGCTGCTGAAAGGATGCTACTAGAGCAAGGGAAGATGATGAACGTACTGGAGGCCATGGGAAAAGAGGTTTATCAGCGTGCCTGGGAACTTAGCAAACATGAGATCTTAACACGGCGTGAACTGCAGAAACTAATTGAGGAGAAGTAGTAGGTGAGTTTATTGTGCTAGTGTGTTAAATCTCCTCATCATTTGGGTGTCCTTGAAAAATTTGTCATTTCTTTATTGTGTTTGCTTTTATTAATGAAGTACTCCGTATGATTTAAATGTCTTGAATGATATCTGTTTTTGGTAAGCAAATCCTAAAAAGCTTGCTTGACAAGTGCTTGTGATTTTTAGGTACTACTAAGATGGCTGAATGAACTAAATTCTGATTCTGCCTTCCGGCAATACTGCTCTTATACCTTTAGGATGTTGAGCTGGTTCTAGGATGCATCAGCTTCAATTTATATTTCAATCAAGTCAATCACCCACTTTTTTTGGTCCATTACTTCAGTATTTTTCTACAAACAAATTAAGTACTTCTTTTCTCATATGTTGTTTTGGACCCTTTTTATTTTTTTGGTCAGTGTACTAGACCCTTTGTATATCAATCTACAAGCAGCCTTATTTTTTATTTATGTTTTATTCCTCTTACCATTTGAGATTTTCTGATTCTTCTTTTAATGCATCTTCTTCTAAAAAAAGTCTTTGTATCATCTGATTTCTATATAATTGCGCAAGTGATCTGATCTGACTGATCTTTTGCTTGATGGTTTTGGCTGGATGATTTTGAAGCTAGGAGATAGATGAGCATGCTAATGTATTGGTGGTTTTTTGTGTATACACTTTCGTGTAGTAAATGGTTAGTTCTCTTGGTCATGTTTGATAGTTATATTATGTTTTACCTGAGCGAGGCTGTGTAGATGATTATGGGAGGATGTTGACAACATTAAACCCTTATGACTAGTAAATTTGTAGCTCTGTATGTGAGGAGCTTGTAGCTAGCAAGTGTTCTTAGAGAAGATAGAAAAAGAGAGCAACAATAGTATATTCTGCCTGTATATTTCTCATGAAAATAGGGGAAGTTGCTGTCATGTACATTAAATGGAGTCATGGTATTATTATTCTCTAGTACTCTATAATAAATTAATGCTCGTTTTGTAAAGAAAACCTTGCTGGACGCGTTTATTTTATGAGCATTTGACAATTGATCATTACTAGTCAATTTAGCTAAAAAACTTGTTTGATAATAATTTTTTAAGTTGCTTAAAGGTTGTCTGTTTGATAACATTTAGTCCAAGTGTTGCAGCTAAAACGATTGAGGAATTTAAGTTCAATATTAAATTTAAGTATATGATAAAGGTTGTTAACATTTTTTGGAATTATCAACACTTGGAAATGTACTCGTCTGCTGTTTTTAATCAAGCAAGTCTTGGCCTTTGTGGTAAGGGAAGCTTGGTATGATCTTAAGGTCAGGGATCAAACTTTACTACTTGTTTTGGAGGGTTGACATTTAGTCAGAGTTTTTATACTTGCTTTATAAAAGAAAATTGGATAGATACAAATGAATTCCTATTGTTTATTTTTAGAAAAAATCACATCTGATTTGCTTCCTTAAACAATAGTGTCAGTATCTCCAATTTCCCACTTAATCCCATATATAAATTGTTCCCCACAAAATGTGGTATTCTTCATTTCTGAAAGAAGAAAGGGACAAACTCTACCCAATTTGCTGTTATTGGATTGAAACAACAAGGTTAGTACAAGTTTAATTATTGTAAAAAATGCAAGCTTTGATTGCACGCTGTCTTAATCTTCTTTTATGTGTTGCTTATATTAAGAGAGATGAAGTAAATTCTTTGTTTTTTTTCTTGAATCATTTAACTCAATGGAATTATGTGAAGCCCCTTTTGTTACATTTGATGCTTTCATGTATTCTGTTAATACCAAATAATGATGTTCCTGTTACACTAAATGGTTTTGTAGAGGGGTTAGACAATAAATTATGGTTTAAATTGTAACATGAAAGTTATATATGCTTACTTGTTGCATTTGATTAATTAGGCCTAGAAAAATAAATGAAACTCATGAATTCATGATATGAATTGTTAAATTTCCATTTGTTGTTTAATTAATTTTCAATTATTTACATTTTGATGATGCGTTTGAACAGTTTCAGCTTTTAATATCTAAGATCTAAAGGCCTGATCATCTTCTTTCGATAAAAAGGATGTGTATATTTGTTTTGTTTTAAGGGCATGTGGAGTCTGAACTTTTTGGGAACCTGCTATTCTAGTTGCTCTTGAGTAACCCTCTTAAATAATTGCATATGATTTTTTATTCTGTAATTATTTTGCTTTTGGAATTTGCATGGTATAATATCTTTGTATGGATTATTACATGCTTGTATGGACTTGCGCAATCTGAAATTCTATATTTGCAGATTAAATATTGGAAAACTATCAATCTGTTGAGATTTCAATGGTGTTTTCTCAGTCTTTTGTTTGAAAATTCAGGTGTTTATTCTATGAGCATGGCCGTTACGTACCTATGTGTGTATGTATGCCTAAGATAGTTGTAAATTTTATAGTGTTGTGACGGTGTCCCTCGTTTCCAGGGAGCCTAATGGAGCGTAAGACGAATGATAAGCGTGTCATCAATGATTCTGAAATTGAGAAGTGCTCAAAGAAACCCAAATTCAATAAGATTGACTTGATGGCTCAGAATCCGGGTGAATCTCAATCCGAGGAAGTTAGTGAGGGAACTATGTCCTCAAGCTGGATGTTTGAAGAGGAAGATAAACGGGAACAAGCATATTATGATGCAGGTCAACTTCTCTTTCCTTTAATTATGTTTGCTCTCTGTAAAAATACTAGTGTAAGGATCATATATTCCAAGTGTGAGTTTGTTGTCTTATTTGAAAGACGAATTCAAGGGCCTTTTAGTTTCACCATACAATGGACTTTGTCCATGGGGTTCAGGGGTTGTGCTCTATGACTATGTTACTCATGTTGATCCTTGTGAACATTATAGTATGTTTCATTATACTTTGTGCTTATTTAATTCTGACCTCTTCTGCTTTTCTATCCACATTTTGGCAAAATATACATATTTCTGCGCATTGGTTATTTGTATTCATTTTGTTAACTAGTTTGAGCACTATATTTGGGAAATTATGTATTGGTATTTGATTCGTTTGTTCAAGGACCTTGATCTGCCTTTCCCCCATACACCATGAAAGATCAAATTTAAATTGAAAGTTAAAATTGTGTAATTTTGGTTCTCAACAGAAATCTTGAAGATGGACCGCATTGCTCAAAATCATGTTGCAAGGATAGTAGAAAAGCAAGGGAAGATTAACCATGAACTAGTGTCGGAAAAATTAAAGCGTGATTGGGTTACCTGGGTATTAAACAAACCTAAGGTCTCCAGCGACATTGAACTGCAGAGATTGGAGGAGAAGAAGCTGCAGGTGTTTTTTTTTAAAATAATTCCCTGCGCCGCATATGTTAACTGTTAATAATTACCAAATTATACTTTGATGCCTAAATGGTTAAGTTATTTCCTATACGTTGAAACCGTTTTCCTTTCTGTGAAATTAATTCATTGTTTTGCATTTGCTGGAGGAATCCCAATGTTTTATTCAATTGCCTGGCTCACATACAGGATTTTTTTTTTCCAGTTTTTTATCTTGTTAGTTTTGTCATGTGCTCTGCTAGTTTTTACAGACGACGTTATTAATTCCAAATTCTATCAATTGTGTACCAATGTTATACTGCATCTCAATTTCAAAGTATTTTTATAAAGTTTGGTTAGTGCTTATGCATTTGATTTACTAAACATATTATGCGCTTCAACTAACTTTTTTATGATATTTTTAGCATGTTAAAAGAATTGATTCACTATTTAAGGCTTCCATGGAGCTGAGGAAAGCACATGACAGTATTTTACGGGTCATTGAAGAACAAAAGGTGAATGGTAGCTTATATGTGTAATCTAAACATTTTCAGTTTATATTTAAGTCTCACCGACTAAGACATGAATTTGCAGAAAGAAAAGGTGGATGCTTTGAAAAGGATTTTTCAGCTAGAATCTAAGCATAAGTTGCAGTTGAGGATTGAGGAGGTAAAAGGAAAGATAGAAGCCATGAAGGTACTTGGAGATGATGAGTCTGCAACTGTGCAGGAGGAGTTGACTGAAGAGTTGAAGCAGAAGATTGGGAAATTGAACCAATTGGAAATCATGATAGAAACCTCTATTCAGTCCGATGCTAGGCACAAGTGGCAAGAGAAAATTCATGAATTGAGTGAAAAACTAGAAGTGATGACCCAAATGAAAGATTCTGAACACGCTGCTTTGCTGTTGTCAAGAAGTACATCAAGAAAGAAGGTTGAAGCACTTGAGAATAAACTAAAGGAGGTTAATGACGAACTGTGGGAAGCTCGGAGAGTAACAGCTGGAGTATGTTTTTTCATTGCTATTTGTGCATGATATTCATACTATCTATGTTTCATGTCAATTGTCTTACATGAATTTTTGGTCTTTGTTCCATATCCTATATAGTAACAACATCAAACATTACCTAGACATCTCTTAGAAGTGTCCACAAGGTTAGGCGCGCTTTTGCAAATTTTACACACTTTGTTTTGCGAGTCATAGTTAACATTTGAAATTTATGAAAAGATACTAGATAGTATGATATCCATCATATGGTTTGTCGAATAAAGATACTTTGGATATTCAGATTTTTCTGCTGAAGATTCAATTTCCTTTTCTTCTTTTTCTTCGTTAAATTTTGTTCTGATCGCTTCTTCTAGTCTTAGATTTAAGATTATTATTGTTGTGCCAGTTGCTTAATTAGCTGCATGTTAGAAAGTTAGACTTTCTGAGATAGTTTTACCTCTATTTTTGTTGCTACTGCGGTTGTTCTTTTTTTTTTTTTTTTTTTTTTA
>PYUH01000017.1:66317-89244 GCA_016808085.1 Suaeda aralocaspica | reverse complement strand
CTGATGTCTTCTACATCATAAGCAGCTAATGCCATTTCTTTGTTTGTGATCTAGATCTAATGACCTTTCCCCGTAGAAGTCGCACTGTCATCGGAATCAAAGAGGGGGAAATTGATAGGAAACCCTTTGTATCAGATTTTATGGAAAAAAATTTCCGAAGAAAATGCGCAGAGATAGCGGCAGAGAGGAAATGCACCTTTTGGGAAATTATGTTTTCAGACCAGCTTGGTGTCCTTTCAAAATATTGAGGACGGTGGGATTAGTAAGGTGAATTATATTTTTTTCTTAACTTTCATCCTTGTTGCCTTTCCAATTCCATCCATTTGTACTTGCATTTATCACACAAGCCACGATGAGTTTTCATCCTAACTAATAGGCATTATTGCATTAATCATAATTGCGGTTATGCTTTCCAATCTAGATTCGACATCACTGTGAGTATTAAACTGATATTGAAATTATGACCGTGAGTTACTAGGAACAACTAATAACAACTTAGTACGTAGTATTTATTTGGAACTGTCAGAGAGATAGGAAATCTTGAAACTATTTAAGAGACTAGCGAAGTTTTTTCTAGAGATTTACATTGCTAGTAATAATAGTGACATGTCCATCAAATGTCAAATAATCTGGCTGTCTGGTCCTTCCCTACCTTGGTAAAACTAGACTTTTCACTTGTATGTCGCATTTCACGAATGTTTCACGAGTGTTAGGTGCTATAACTGTATGAGATCTGTAGTGGTTAAGTCTGTTCAGTCAGAATATATAATTGACTAATCGTTGAATGGAGTGTACGGATGGATAAAAGTTTTTTACTGATGTACTTCTACATCATAAGCAGCTAATGCCATTTCTTTGTTTGTGATCTAGATTCTAATGACCTTTCCCCGTAGAAGTCGCACTGTCATCGGAATCAAAAGAGTGGGGGAAATTGATAGGAAACCCTTTGTATCAGATTTTATGGAAAAAAATCTTCCGAAGAAAATCGCAGAGATAGCGGCAGAGAGGAAATGCACCTTTTGGGAAATTATGTTTTCAGACCAAGCTTGGTGTCCTTTCAAAACTATTGAGGACGGTGGGATTAGTAAGGTGAATTATATTTTCTTTCTTAACTTTCATCCTTGTTGCCTTTCCAATTCCATCCATTTGTACTTGCATTTATCACACAAGCCACGATGAGTTTTCATCCTAAACTAATAGGCATTATTGCATTAATCATATTTGCGGTTATGCTTTCCAATCTAGATTCGACATCACTTGTAGAGTATTAAACTGATATTGAAAATTATGACCGATGAGTTACTAGGAACAACTAATTAACAACTTAGTACGTAGTATTTTAATTTGGAACTGTCAGAGAGATAAGGAAATCTTGAAACTATTTAAGAGACTAGCGAAGTTTTTTCTAGAGATTTACATTGCTAGTAATAAATGTGACATGTCCATCAAATGTCAAATAATCTGGCTGTCTGGTCCTTCCCTACCTTGGTAAAACTAGACCTTTTCACTTGTATGTCGCATTTCACGAATGTTTCACGAGTGTTAGGTGCTATAACTGTATGAGATGCTGTAGTGGTTAAGTCTGTTCAGTCATGAATAATAATTGACTAATCGTTGAATGGAGTGTACGGATGGATAAAAGTAGCAATAATAATAGTGACCGAAGTTATGTTAAATTGAACTTCTTTGAATTTGTGGTCATTTTCATTCGTTTGGCTATTTACATTGCGTTACAAATTTGCTATTTTTTGGTGTCTTACAATTTTTAAGTTTCATTGTCACAGGAGATTAAAATTTGACTGTTAATTGGGTATTTACTGATTTTATAACTTTGTTAAGTTTTAAATTATAATAACTCTACATACTTCTATCGCTTGTCAAATCACCAGAAACCAGACTTTGTTTTTAGAATAAGGCGTTCTCATTGTGCTATAATTGTTTGTACAAGAACTTTGATGAAAAAGAAATAAGATGCAATAGCAAAGTATCTGTTAATGTATTTGGTGTCATTGCTTCTTACATGCCGATTGCTAGAAAAAAAAAAGTCATGTCAATGTCATCATGGTATGATGGTAGTAGTAGCTTCTGGTTTTAATGCTCTACTTTTGAATACAAGTCTAAACTGAGTTCTGAACACTTGAATAAATTCCTAATGCAGGAAGTAGTGAATGAACTAGATGAGAGGCTGATGAATCTCAGACAGGAGTCGACCCAGGCAGTCTACAATGCAGTGGTAATAGCTTTGCAAGAGATCATTGAGTACAATCCAATTGAGAAAAAAGTGTTGGATGAGCTTTGGAACTTCAGGGATGGACGAAAGGCTGAATTAGCCGAAGCTGTTGATCTGATCGTCCGTTTTATTAACAGGAAAAAAGTGAGAAACATGTACCTTTATCGTCTTGTCCGTGGCCCTATCCCTTAGAGTCTGAAGAATCAAGCTCTTGACCATTTGAATAGCTTGTAAGGACGACAAAAACAAGCTGCTTAGGTTATGGGCCATGTTTAATGGAGAATGGTGTATTGATATGTTATAGAGCTACAGGTTAATTCTATATTTACTAATTACTGGTATGTTTTATTTCAGACACAGAACATCTTTCCTTATAGTAGGGAGGAGGAAAACATAATCAATTTCTGGTTTGGTTAGAATGCAAGATATGAACATGTTATGCTTTTGCTTAAACGCTGGAATGTTTATTATTCTTTGCAGATTGTTTGATTACTATACCTATCATCATATTGCATATATTGGTAGCAATTAGCAAACCATTTGCATATTCACTTTGACTTCTGAACTACTGAGGTTGAATTGCCTGAAACTGTTCGATAAGTAATGCTTATGCAGGTATGCTTGGCTATTGACGATGATGCGTTTATGTCACAGTGTGAATCTACTCCCCAGAGAAGTAACATTTTGTTGCTTCCAAAATTTGGTAGTGGATTTGGAGTAGGGATACATTGCCGAAATGGAATTATTATTTTGGTGACTTTGTAAAGAAGGTCTGACATGGTATTCAAATTCCTCCTGAATGCACCTTTTGCCACCAGTCTGCAGAATATTTTGGCTATCTTTTCCGTTCATGGTCAGTTTTGCAGCGCATTTGGCAAATGTCTCCTTAGGCACACTCCATTGGCACTTTAGGTGCCATATATGCTGTTATACTTGCATTAGGATACAAGGGTAATTAATTTGCAAATATGATATGATCCTTGTCCTCATCCAAGCTTGGGGCTGGATACATTTTAGCAAATTATCTACTATTATTGCACTTGCTTAATATTTCACATAGGTTGCATGAGAGTCATTAAAAAAAGTAACAAAAAACTGCCAACTACTTGCACGTCGCTACTCCAATGTGGAAAGATGTTGGCGACAAAGTGAGTCTGGCTATATGTATGGGTAATCCAATCATAAAAGCTTTGTGGAGGAATAGAACAAGTTAACAGAAAAATTTACCAACAAAACCAATAAAATGAAAAGAACTTCTCTCCTGGGAGATCGATTCTCATCACTCGCCCTTGTAACTCCCCAACGCCAAAAAAAAAGAACCTCAATAAAATTATTTTATTATATCAAGTTAGTTAGTTGTCTCTTTCTTTTTTGGAGGGGACAATGAAGTGAATATAACGAAGTAGATAAAATTATAACCGAAGCACATATTTGCCGAAGAAACAGATGCATATGAAGTACAACCTATGGAGGGATACTAAAAGAACTTGCTTCTCTCTTATAAAAAAATGGAACATAATGCCCAAAATTTGAACATAAACTTATTCAAGCTAGGTGCATGTTCCTTATATGGGGTTGTGATTGAATAGATAGGCTATAAAACACATATAACAAAGAAACAAGGATAAATGGCTACATAATTCAAATATACAACATAAACATTGAATCAAAGGCAAGATTTCTCTCGAAATTTCGCTCAATGTAAATAACACAGCCTATAATGTTGAACTTAATATATATGCAAGCAGCCAAGCAAATAGTACAAGGTTTCACATTTATAGTGATATTAGATAACTAGTACTTATTTGCTCCAATCATAGGTTTGCTTGTTTAAATGTCTAAACAATGAGTCCAGCCAAGGCTTACAAGAGCAATCGTATGGAATTGATTTGATGAAGTTTGAGTGAGTTTGAAGATGAGCTAGGAAGATGAGGTTTTGAGAGTAAGTGTGTTGTTCGTGCAACCATGCTTACAAAATCATCTTCTATCTTAAGACTATTATATATAATATATAGAGTGTGAAGATGATAATAAGGGTTTAGAAGCTAAAATCGGACGTTGTGCGTCCTGGAGTCACCTACAACACGTGGTAAAAAAAAAAAGGAACGAAAACAAGTTGGTGTCTGGCACACCCGCTTGAAACTCGAGAACGAAGGTTATATAATTCATAATTTTGGGGGTTTTAAGATCCCGGCTTTTATGGTTTAAAGAGGTCCACCGGGCATTCGGTATGGATTCGAAAGGTAATAATAAGGTCCTAGAAGATCTAAAAACACTTTTGTTCCCCTTTTGTTAATTCTATGAAAAGGGAAGATAATAATATTTTAGAGAAATCAAGTGTGGAGCGTCCCTGGAGTCACCTACAACATGTGGTAAAAAAATTGAGACGAAAAATAGGACACAACTTGGGCAACCCTCTGAAAAGCAAAAACAAAGGCTATAATTTACATTTTTCAAGAGCTCTGGGTCACGGGAAAAAATTGCCGAAAACCATACATAACGCTCTTATAGTTAAAATAGGGCCTCCAAGCAATCTGTAGGGGTTCGAAAGCAAAAAAGTTATTTAAGGTAATATTCTTATTCTTATTATTATTATCGTTGTTTTGTAGTTGGATTTAATTTGTTCATAATATTGTCGATGTGTGTTAGTTGTGTTAGTGTTATTTTGCACTTGATTTTATTTTGTTTATAATATTATTAGTGTGTTCATAATATATTTATGATACATTAGTCATAATGATTTTTTTTCTTATAAATTTACCTTTATTAGTTTATAATTTTCACGAAAAAAATTATGAAACTGCCATTAAGCAAATGAAACAAAAATATAGGTGAAATATTACTTACAAAAATATTATTATTCCGTATTACTTATTTTTATTTCATAAATTATAAACAACCAATAACGATTTTTTTAATAATTATTAATGAATTAATATTAAAATTATTACTATGTCATTCATAGTAAAAAATCACTAATAATCCGTAGTTAAAAATCAATAGCCATAGTCAATCCATAAAAATCATAGTTAAAAATTAATAATCATAATTAAAAATCAATAATCAATAGTTAAAAATAAATAATCAATAAACAATAGTTAAAAATCAATAAACAATAGCAATAGTTAAAAATCAATAATCCATGATAAAAACTTTCAGTTCGGTTCAGTTCAGCTCCAATCAATTCAGTTCACCAGTTTTTAACTTAAATAAATAGACCCGTAGGCCTTGTTCTCCTCGACTTATTTTTACTTATGTTCAGCAAAAAATAAGTTCGATTCAGCAAAAATAAGTTCAATTCAGCAAAAATCAGTTTCAATTCTTAATAAATTGTTAATGATTTCAGCAAAAATAAGTTCAGCTCAGCAAAAATGAATTCAAATAAGCAAAAATAAATTATGCGGAATAGGACTTTAGTATGATAAGAATTGGAGAGAAATGCTCAAAGACTTGCGATAAAATCAATGAATTCTCACCCCCAACCTTATCACTCGCTAAAAAAAAAAAATTTATATTCATTAACACGGACACTCTCACATTTCATTTTCTAGATTCTCATCCCCACCTACCAAACCCGTATTGACCAAAAAAAATTTCAATTTCCTATGTTTTTTTTTTGGACTTACACTTACTACGTATTATTTTCGACCAAACAACACCTTCCTTTCTGTAATGATTCCCAAGTAGAGAGCTGTTAACTGTAGTAAGTACTGAGTCGTGAGCTCGAGTTCTTCACACACGTCTACTCTCTCGACTCTTGAATTCGTTTCCCAAGGTTAATTTTTTGCCCTTTTTTCTCTTTGAATCAATTCTCGCTTGTGATTTTCTGCATGTTCAATTTCGAATTTTGTTTTGCTAATTTTCCGTTAATTTTTTTTTGATGATTCTGCAATTAAATGGTTCATTTCGGAGGTTAATTGTTGAGGAATTCCGGAGAATTTTTCATTTCGGTGAAATTTTCGTAAATTAGGGTTTTCAATTGTCTGTTGTTGATTTTAGGGAACAAAGTCGCAATTACGAGTTTTTATTCAGAGATGAATAACAATTAGGTTATCTTCAACACTTTAAATCAGTTTTTGAAGTGAAATTTTGTAGGAATTATGAAGAATTGGAATAACTTTTTTTGTTAGTTAGGGTTTCATATTGTTCAATACTTCAATGTGATGTTGTTATTTGACTGTTTGCATTTAATAATATTGTCGCAATTCACTTGACATATTTCAAAAGTATATGAGATTATTGTTATTCAATTGATCAATAAATCAATAGTGTTAAATACTTGAGAGATTAGTATTAATTTTTTAATAGTGTGTAAAATACTAAAAAATGTTGATAGTGTTATTCAATGTGGAGTCTGCCAAAGTGAGGACTCAGCCAACTTCAGTAGAGTCGTGGACTTCGGATTTCGTAAGATGAGGGGAACAGTTGAAATTTCTAGAATTCATTGGTTAGATTTATATGGTAGTTATTAGCCGCGCATTGATAATATTAGTTAACGTGTTTGTAGAAGTTTAGGGATTGCTTCATTTGCTTGCATTGGGTTGGACTGTTACATATATTCTAGTGGGTTTTGTTTGGCAGCATACTGTTGCGTTGACTGATTAATTTATTTCTAATGTTTGCTAGTAGTTTTCAAGGAACTTAATGGAGAACAGCTCAGGTGAAGAATCTGGAATTAGTGATTCTGAGATTGAGGAGTATGTGGAGAAACCATATCAAGCTTTGAAAAATGGGACGTACAAGGTGAAGAACACAAATGGTACCCTTAAGTGTCCGTTCTGTGCTGGAAAGAAGAAGCAAGCATATGGATTCAAGGACCTGTTCCAACACGCTTCTGGTGTTGCGAAGGGTGCTTCTCATCGAAGTGCTAAACAAAAGGCTACTCATCTTGCACTGGCGAGATATTTGGAGATTGACATGGGTTTTGGAAGTGCACAAACTACCCAAGTAGCTGATCCAGAACCACAACCTAATGAGCAAAGGGAGGCTGTGTTTTGCTGGCCATGGATTGCCGTAGTTGTCAATATAGTGAAGGATGAGAAGACTGGAAAACAATTGGCTGACAGTGGGTTCTGGATGAAAACTTTCTCCAAGTATAAGCCTTTAGGAGTTGAGGTCTTTAGTGATGAGCAAGAACAAACTGCGCAAGCTGTGGTTCACTTTGAGAAAGAGTGGGCGGGCTTCAAAAACGCAGTGGACTTCGAGAAGTCATTTGAAGCTGGTCAACACAGCAAGAAAGAGTGGGTAGTTAACAAAGGAAATCTTGGTTCAGGTATCTATGGATGGTTTGCCCGTGCCGATGATTTCAATGAAGAGGGTCAGTTGGGAGAGTACCTTCGCAAAAACTGTGAACTCAGGACACTTTCAGATGTTATTCAGAAGGGGAAACAGGACAAAGAAAATATTGTTGTTACCTTAGCTAATGAGATTGACATGAAGAACCAGACCTTGGATGAAATGCAATCGAAGTTCAACGAGAAAGCAATGTCCTTGAGTCGGATGCTTGAAGAGAAAGACAAGCTACACCAAGCATTTTATGAAGGTCATTCCCATGATTCTTGTGCTATTATTTTTTGGTGCTAACTCTTGTGCTATTACCAAATCTATTATTATTAGTATTGTTTAAAAATTTACAATGCTAAAGTTATGTGTATTCATTCCCCATATGTCGTTGAAGAGTACTTTAAAGCCGGTTATGCCAAACATGCTTGTTTCTCTAGGGCTGTTAACTTATCTGCTAAGCGATTTCTACATGTGTAATTGCTACTCTTGCATGGGTGAAAGAGCTAATTGGCAATCTGGCAAGCGTCTGTTAATGAAGCCTCAACTTTTATATAGGGTCTTCTTTACTTTTCCTGATATGTATGGAACTTGTTCACAAGATTTGTTGGCCTGATTGTTGCATATTATGAGAAAATGTTTAGTTCTTTGGTTTGACCACATCTTGTTTCATCAGCACAATCAGTATTTGTTTGTTTGTTACTGTATGTAATTTTTGCCTTGTATAGTTTTACTTATAACTTAAAAAAAAAATGTGTGGTTTCTCAACAGAAACCCGGAAGATGCAGCGTATAGCTCGGGATCACGTTCAAAGGATTTTAGCAGAACAAGAAAAGATGAACCATGATTTGGAATCGAAGAAAAGACAGCTTGATTGGCGTACCAGGGAATTGGGCAAGCGTGAGGTCTTAACTGAGCGTGAACGGCAGAAACTTGAAGAGGATAAACAACAGGTGAGTTTTTTGTTCTTTGTTTATTTTTTGTTCTTTTGGATTTATACTCTGCAGTGTTGTGATTGTTAATGATCAACGTGGATGAAATTGATGGCAAGGCAGCTGGATTGATTCTTTAGCGTTTTTCCTGTAAAATTGGATAGTTTACTATAGGTTTCTACGAAGTTCAATGTGATGCATATCAGAGTTCATGTGAACTCAAGTTTGAATCAACCTCTATACATTGGCACTTTGGCTGTTAGCATCTTAATGGTGTATAACTGTAGTCCTCTTTGGGCTAGGCATTGTAGCCATTATACCTTCTGGCTATATTGGAATCTGAAATATTCTCTGTAGTGTATGTGTCAAATTTAAATATCCTTTACACTTTTCGGAAAGGTTTGTTCCAGACCTGCCTCCAACCTATGAAGTCACACATGTGCCTACTGGCTACATATTAGTTGCTTTCTTGTAAGTTTTAAGATGCTATTGACATGAATTAGGTTAAATTTTCTTTAGTTTTCTCGGTTGTTACAGCTGGCTGTATTAGATTGTCCCTGGCCTTTGTTTCTGGTCATACCTCAGCTTTCCCTGCATTTGCATTTATCACAATTCATAAACTGTTGAATCTCAGGTGAGTTAGGTTGTTTGGCAGACTGCTTCTTGAGTGTTAACTAGTGAGGATTTGAGCTGATTTTAACATAGGCCCTTAATATGTAATTTTCAGTAGTTATATAACTTATATTCACTCAATATTAGATCTGCAGTTCCACTCCTGTTTAAAGGGGTGAAGCCTAGGAAACGTGGATTACAATTTTTATTTTTATTTTTTTTTAATCAACTCTTTCTCTTGCTCTTTGTATCCTAGCCTTTTCAAATATTGTTCATCTTATGTCCATGCCATGTCTCATTTTCTGTGTTTCTTAGGTCGTGATGATGTTTAGTAAACTATAGAGTTTTGTTAGACTTTTCCTAATTTGGGGTGAGTTTCTTGTGGCATTGTAGAACGATGAAAGAAATAGCTCACTGCAAATGGCGTCTGTGGAGCAAAAAAAAGCAGATGAAAATGTGTTGAGGCTTGTTGAAGAACAAAAGGTAAATTTTGATTTATAGTATCCATGAAAGCTATTACAATTCATATTAAACTTTACAATTCATATTAAACTATCATCGACTGATATTGTATGTATCTGCAGAGAGAGAAGGAAGAGGCCTTGAAGAAGATTCTGCAGTTAGAAAAGGAACTAGATGCTAGGCAGAAGTTGCAGTTGGAGATTGAGGAGTTAAAAGGAAAATTAGAAGTAATGAAGCATTTGGGAGATGATGACGATGCTGCAGTCCAGCGGAAGATGAAGGAGATGACTGAAGAGTTGGATCAAAAGATTGAAGACATGAATCATCTAGAAGCGATGAATCAAACACTTGTGATCAAACAAAGAAAGAGCAATGATGAATTGCAGGAAGCTCGCAATGTCTTGATTACAGTATGCCTTCCACTTTTATTTTTGCCATATATAAATCGTCATTTAGCCATGTGGAGCAGGGATATATCATACGTTTTTAATTACACAACTGCATCATTAGTTTTATAGTTTTTCTGCATGCTGTATGTTTGGACTCTCCAAGTTTCATGACAAAATATATGCACTTACCTTTTATTTTCTAGGCTCTATTGGATATTCTGCAAAGTAATCGCACCAATATTGGAATCAAACGAATGGGGGAGATTGATGAGAAGGCCTTTGTTGCGGAATGCAAGAGAAGATTCACAGTGGATGAGGCCTTCATTAAAGCAAGTGAGGGGTGCTCATTGTGGCAAGAAAATTTGAAAGATCCAGCATGGCATCCTTTCAGAATTATCGAAAATAATGGAACTACTGAGGTGAGTCATGTCACTTGTATTTTAAATGCTGGTGCTCTGTTTGTATTTGAACACGTTATTTGATATTTACAATGGATTCACGATGCAGGAAGTAATTAATGAGAAAGATGAGAAATTGATGAAGCTTAAGGAGGAGTGGGGTGACGAAGTATACAAAACGGTTACTGTGGCTTTGCAAGAGCTCAATGAATATAATCCAAGTGGGAGATATGTGATCAATGAGCTCTGGAACTATAAGGAAGGACGAAAGGCTACGGTGAAGGAGGTTGTAAACTATATATTTAAGAATCTGAAAACTCTGAAGCGCAAGAGGTGAAGTTGTTCTCCGGAATGAGTCAAATAAATTTGTAAACTTGGTAGTTGTTTTGTTGTGATGTTGTCTTAGTACACTGCTTGGATTTTGTGATTTGAATACTCTGTTTTGAGCAATTACATTTTGTTTTGGAAGATTGCCTTATGGCAGCTGAGCTTCTTGTTACAATCAATTACGGAGTAGTCAACTTTGTATTGCAGCTTGAGGTTACTCCTTTTGATTCTCACAATGACTTTCTTTGTAAGGCTACGTTCAATTCAACTTATTTAAGCATTTGAGTGTTTGTTTATAAAAAAATTTAGATCAAATTAGAAAAATTTAGACCTCGATAAAAAAAATTCAAAGCAAATCAGAAAAATTTAGATTAAAACAAATTAAGAAAAAACAATAACTACAATAAGTTTAGATCATACCAACAATAAGTTGAGAAAAAAAAATCAAGATAATTTTCTTATTTGTAATAATACCATATTATTATATGTATTATGTATAAGATAACCCGAGCATGACTCATAGGATTACCTAACTTTTTTTGGGTGTTTTACTCGGTTTACCCTTTGGGTTAATCTGGATATGTTTGGGAGCCACAAGGCCGGTAATGAGATTCGATCCTAGAATTAACTGAAACTGAAAGGAAAGTTATAACCACTTGAGCTATTCCTCACAAGGGTTTGTTTGGCATCGCTTTTTGTTTTTTAGAAAACAAAAAACCAAAATCAAGAAATAAGAAATAGGTATTTTCACTTTTCGATTGTTAGTTTTCATAATTTTTATGATTGCAATAAATTTGACCAGTTTTTTAGTCATCATATGACTTTATATTATATGATTTTGGAAAACAGAAAACCACACCACTACCTAACGGGCCTTCATTCAATTCATCCGTATCCATTAATTCTACTTCATTTAAATTAAATTCACTCTAATTACTTATATAGGGTTACCAACAAGTCTCAGGTTCGATCCCGCGTTCTCCTTTCATTTGCAACACATTTACACTTACCTTTCCTTTATCTTTTTTCTCATTTTTTCCAATTTTTTTTTTTAAAACAATTTTGCATTCTCTTGAGTCATGACATGACATCAGATTTCCCCTTTCCTCATCAATTAGGTTTTCTCTCACTCACCACTTCTACCCCCCTCCCTGCTTCCCTACCTCATCCTTCTTTCGCCCACCACCGACTTAGCCGGTTGCCGTTCTCCCACCAATTGTTAAGGTATAATTTTCTTCCTCATTTGCAGTATCTTTTTCTTGAAATTCGCGATAATTTGGGATTTTTATGTATTTTTTAATTTTTATATTGCAATTATATCTACGCATTATTTCGTTAATTCGTTATAGTTTGAATCGTTAACAATAATTTTATTTTTAATTGAAAATTGAGATTTTGTGATTGTTGTTGTTGTTAATATGAGCTACTGGTGCTAATTTGCAGTTTGGATTGAGGTATTGGATTAGTTAGTTGATCTTATGTTCGAAAATCCATATTGAAATTGTTGGATACGCTGTTGTTTCGTGCCACATGGCGGAGTTCTCGAACTTAGGAGACTTCGAGAAAACGTCGAAACCTAACGATGAATTTGGGGAAAAGCAGGGGTTTGGTTGTCAAAGTTTGACTAATGAAGTAGGGCTTCAGTTGGAAGTTCAAAATGATGCAATTCCTAAAGAGAATCATGGTGGGGTTGAAGTACAACTGTGTAATAATGATCTTGGGAGCATTGGTAATGTAGTTGATGAGGCGGTGCGGATGAGTAATGTGATTTCGGATGGTATCTCGTTGGAGGGATTGGGTGTTAGCTTAGATTTTGATCATATGTTAGAAAATCGAGGGGAAGGTGGTGGTGTTAGTGTGCAGGGTGAGCAACTAGGGGGTGGTATTTTCTTGGATGGAATGGATGTTAGCTTAGATTTTCAGCATGCTTCAAATAATCAGGTAGACGGTGCTCATGGAAGTGTGCAAGGTGAGCAATCAGTGGATGTTGTGCATACGGAGGGAGGGGATGTTGGCTTAGTGTCTGAGGATATGTCAAGAAATCAGGTGGAGGGTGCTCATGTAAATGTGGGAAGTGAGGAAACGAGGGACAGTGTCTCTATGGAGGGAGGGCATGTTGGTTTGAAGTCTGAGGATGTGTCAGGAAATCAGGTGGAAGACGCTCATGTAAGTGTGCAAAGTGAGGAACCGAGGGACTGTGTCTCTATGGAGGGAGGGGATGTTGACTTGAAGTCTGAGAATATGTCAGGAAATCAGGTGGAAGGCTCTCATGTAAGTGTGCAATGTGAGGAGCCTAGGGATGGTATCTCCATGGATGGGGGGGATGTTGGCTTGAAGTCTGAGGATGTGTCAGGAAATCAGGTGGAAGGCGCTCATGTAAGTGTGCAAAGTGAGGAACCGAGGAATGGTATCTCTTTGGAGAGAGGGGATGTTGGCTTGAAGTCTGAGGATGTGTCAGGAAATCAGGTGGAAGGTGCTCATGTAAGTGTGCAAAGTGAGGAACCGAGGGATGGTATCTCTATGGAGGGAGAGGATGTTGGTTTGAAGTATGATGATGTGTCAGGAAATCAGGTGGAAGACGCTCATGTATGTGTGCAAAGTGATGAACCGAAGGATGGTATCTCCATGGAGGGTGAGGATGTTATTTTAAACGTTGAATTTACATCAGAAGATAAAGTGGAATGTGTTCATGTTAGTGTGGAAGGTGAGCAACCTGGGGGTGATGTTTCATTGCAAGGGGAGGATGCTAGCTTAAAATGTGAGAACGTGTCAGTAATTCAGGGGGAAGGCACTCATCCAATTGTGCAAGGCGAAGAACCACAATGGAAAGAAAATGCTGATTCAGAAGCTGGACTGGATAATTTAAAAGTCAAGCAGAATGTGGAAATTAAAGATGAACAAGTGGAGAAATTGCATAATGACGTTTCAATGAACTATGATAAAATTGAGGAAAATGAGCGTGTTGATTGTGACACCCAGGTTGTTCCTAACGCACAGTCCACACCACCCCCTCAAGAAACAGGTGATAAGGTGCGCGTTGTTGTATTAGCATCTCCTGCTGTAGATGGTAGTGAGATACCAAGAAGAGGTCGAAAGCCTGGAAAGGCTGAAGCAAAATCATCAGTAGATAATACCAGGGCTTTGCGTACTAGGTCAAAAGTTGATTCTGAAAGCCCGGAGCCAAATGTTAACATGGAGACTACGAAGGGCAGCACAGGTAGAAGAGGAAGGAAAAAAGGAAAGGAAAATGACGGAAAACCTGCTAACGAATTCTCAAGAATGAAAAAGCATTTGAAATACCTATTGCATAGGATACATTATGAACAAAATCTACTCGATGCTTATTCCAGTGAAGGGTGGAGAGGACAAAGGTTAGTTTATTTAGCTCTTTTGATTGCTATGTAGTGAGCCCTGATCTGGAACATTTGTCTTGTCAATATATTTTTGAATTGAAATATTTTTCGTGTTTTGTGTTTCGAATGATATCTCATGTGCTTTATATGGATTTGCTTATAACTTGGGAATTTAATTACTGGCCAAGGGTGAAACATTTTTTGTTAAGATCATTATCAGCTTATTTATTTAGGTTGGTTGGTGATGGTAATACAACTTTTTGTAGTTGTAACTTGCGTTTAGGTAGCTGCTTGTTAAACCTTCTCTGTATCAGTTTTCCTAAAATAAGTGGAAATAAGGTGAGCAAAACAAAGCCTAAGAAATTGAACATGGTATTTATGTTCCTTAAAACTTGCATATGGTTCATAATCTCGTTATGATCCAAATACAAAGGTTGAAAAGGAGTAAATATTTTTAACTTATGAATCAAAGCACATTAATCATAAATGTTAATGATGTAGTAACTGTTATTTATATATTATCGTAGTGATAAGGTGGAAGAAGTGGAAAAGAAACACTATCATTATTCTTGGTTTCAGTCATATTGAAGTTGAAAAATGTCATTATACGATATAGTATTTGTACAAATTTGATGTGTTTGTACTTTATGCAAAACTTAACAATTTAATGTTAGTAGCTTCTAGAAGGGACAATTATTACTACCCGTCTACTGCTTCTTTGTAGAGTTTTCAATTTTGGGTACTGGGATAAATTTTAGAAATTGAATTCATAGTTTACAAATAAATGGGACAAAAAGATTTAGAATTCGACCTCCACGATATGGATTTTATTCATTGTTTGAATGCTCTCTCCAAAATGTCTTACTATTCATGATTCATGTGGATCTCAATAGTTTCGTTTTGTAGCACTTTGGAATTCAAATTATTGTCTGCCTTCAAGGGTGGCAGATGAAGCCTCATTTACATTCAAAGACTTGCACAAAATGTAGGTTATTAGCTTTGCCAGAATTTGATGCCTGCATTTGCTTAAGAGTGTATTGTTATATTGCATCCTTGATTGGCTTTATTAATTGCCTGTTCTGATGTTACAGTGTAGAGAAATTAAGGCCGGAAAAGGAGCTTCAACGCGCAAAAGCTGATATCAATTGCTCTAAGCTGAAAATCAGGAATTTGTTTCAGAAAATTGATTCAATATCTGCTGAAGGAAAATTCCCTGAATCATTATATGATTCTGAAGGCCTCATTGACAGTGAAGATGTAAGATACCAAAAGTCTCTGGTGTAAATATGAATTACATGTAGAGATGTTTTATTGTTTGAAGAGTAGATCCTCAAACCATTTTTCTATGTTCACTTGACAGATATTCTGTGCCAAGTGTGGGTCCAAAGATCTGCCTGTTGGCAATGACATTATTCTCTGTGATGGAATTTGTGAACGTGGATTCCACCAGTACTGTTTAGATCCGCCGTTGAGAACTGAAGAAAGTAAAATTCAATTTCTTAATTGATAGTATTGACTCTCAGCATTTGTTTTCTCGATAAATTCTCAAACTATTTCTTTATGGTTGATCTACTGTTGCTCTGTTCAGTTCCACCTGGTGATGAGGGCTGGCTTTGTCCAGCTTGTGATTGCAAACATGACTGTGTTGATTTGATTAATGATTCTCAAGGAACAAAGCTTTGTATTGAAGACAGCTGGGAGGTACAAGCTATCTCTCTTTTATTTCATATTTCTTCTGTCATTGACATTGTTTGTTTGTTTTTTGTTTTTGGTGTGTTTGCTCTGATAATGCTTCATTTCCTGTAGAAAGTTTTCCCTGAAGCAGTTGCGGCAATGTCTGGCAAGGAGCTGGATGATGTTGCAGGACTCCCATCGGATGATTCTGAGGATAATGAGTACAACCCAGATGGCACAGATGATGATGCTAACGTTGAGGGGAATGAATCAAAATCTGATCAGTCTGATTCAGATGAGTCAGACTCTTCAGAGTTCTCTTCTGCTTCAGAAGATCTGGGGGCCATATGTGGAGCCGAGCAAAATCTTGGGCTACCTTCTGATGATTCGGAGGATGATGATTTTGATCCTGATGCCAAAAACATTAATGAGGAGGGAATTGAACATGAAAGTTCAAGTTCAGATTTTACTTCTGCTTCTGAGGATTTAGGTGCAGCAATTGTTGACGATGGGGCTTTAGGCAAAGATGAGCCACCTCTGCCTATGGAGCTTGACCAAGAATTTGGTGAATCTTCACCTATAACCAGTAAAAGATGTGTGGAGAGGTTGGACTACAAGAAACTCTTTGATGTAAGTTTACTCTCTCATATATTATTGAATTTGTTTTATACGAAGTATGTTTTTCTTGGTCCAGACTCCACTACTCCAGCAGTCCAGCATCAGATCTGTAGTTGAGCAGACCAAATGGTCGTTGGTTACTTGATTAGGTTTTATTGGTCTGCTATGAAATTATAGAGTGAGGTATCTGGTTTTGGAGGTAATTGTATGTAGCTGAAATTCTAACCAATCCTTGGTACTGCAGACGATATTTATGTAGTGGATGAATTTCTTTCGCTAGAAGACTAGAAGTTGGTCACTATAATCATGCTATCTCAAATACTTGTATATGAGTTGAGTGGTCATATGCACTCAAACATTAAATGGTTTGTTAATACTTGAGACTGGTTGTTCTTGTGTTAAAACTCTGATCATGACTTGTTAAAATTCTGTTCACAAGAATGGTGTTCTTGAATATGTATTTGTCTGGTACCACTTTTGAGGCGGGATGTGGCAGAAATACAGTTTCTGAAGAATAAGACATTTGAGGATAGGATTTCATTACCATGGCAGGAGTAAGAGACTTGCCCTCCAAATTACCTTGAATTTTGTTAACATACCGATAGATATAAATGTTTACTGAACAAGGCATGAGTGTTTGTCTCAAACCTAAGCTTGTTGTTAAGTGAGGGTAAATTTCAATAATATGAAATTAGGCACATATCAATTGAAGTCTTAAAAAGTTAAAAGTTAAGTTATGGTGCTCTTCATCTTTGGCTATAAAATGGATGAAAGTTCTGTTTTAATGGATGGTGAATTGATGAGGTTCACTGTGCTGGCTAATTTCCTGGTGGAAGCCGCACTTGAGAATGCAATAATCCTCTGATTAGGTATAATTAGTCTTTGAAAAGTTTAATTAAAGTGCTCTTCCTCGTTGGCTGTGAAATGAATTAAGCATTCTTTTTTTATGGGGCTCTTCCTCGTTAGATGTAAAATGAATTGAAATTCTATTTTTATGGGTGGTGAACTGATGGTTGTGTTTTAACATGTTAATTATCAAGGAAACGTATGGAAATGCTGCTTCAGATTCGAGTGATGATGAAGAGTGGACGGATATGGTTCCAACAAGAAAAAGGAAAAGCAGCACTGAAAAATCTGTTTCAGCTTCTGCTGATGGCGCTTGTGGCTCAGGTGCTCCTCGAAGAAGAAGTCGAGCAAAGACCAATCTTCAAGTTGCAAATGGGTCCCCTGGTAGACCGCAAGAAAGCTGTCCGAAAACAAGTTCTGGTGGCACTGGTAAAAAGCGACCACCATATAATAGACTTGGAGAAGCAGTGACTCAGGTATAATGATGTAAATATAATCTTTTATGAAAGTAATTGGTGAAGTAGTTATATTCAATGTGTGAATTGTGTTGTACCTGGTTTAATTGCGGATGTTGCGTTGTGCTATTTTGTTGGTGATTCTAGCTTTTCCCCCAAATTTTATATCCCCCAGCCTTGACATGGTTACTGTCAAGTGTCAACTGTCAAGGAGACTCTAAGTGTGTGTGTGCTGATTCATTATTAACCCTGGGAATACAGATAACATGATTTGAGGTGATCTATGATTAGCTTTTTTCTACTGAGATATATATTATATTTGTCTGTTAATTTACAGTAGAACTTATTGTGTGAATGTGTGATAATTCTACAGTTAGCATCAATATATGGTCTTGTGATGCTTGTCTGGATAGGACTTGCATAACAATTAAGGCTCCTACATTCTTAATCTATAGTGATACACTGATGCTCATTACTCACAATAGTGCAGTCCATATTGGTGGATGTTGTTTTTCTTGAATTTTTGAGGTTTTTAAAAGACTGGTCATTGGATAATGTCAAATCGGTAACAAGTGAATTGTTATGTGTTACACTCTTACACCTTCAAATTAGGTTTTATTTATTTATTCATTTTTTTTAAAAAAGCGATGAATTGTATGCCCGTTTCTATTCTGTTGAACTAATAACAAATCCAATCTTCCCTAATTCAGTTATTCTCTCCCAATTATTAATATGACACATGTGGTAGATGTTACCCATTCAAACTATTTTTAACAAAAATAGGCAACGAATTGCATGCCCATGCCTATTCTGTTGAACAAAGCTTACTATGTATAAGGTAACACTGTCAAACTAAATCAAGCCATTTTATCTTTCGGATTTTGCCATGCTGAGACCTCTCCCTGTTCACTTGTTTTTGTTGCGTATGTTATTTTGAGAACTTGATAATCTGGACTAATTGCTGTACAAAAGTCAGGATTATGGTATTTCGATAACATGTCCTAGGTTGATTTGAATGATGTATTTATGTCATGCGTTTGCACAGAGACTTTATGCAGCATTCAAGGAAAATCAATATCCTGATCGTGAAGCAAAAGAGAAGTTGGCCAATGAACTAGGACTCACTGCTCATCGGGTTAGTGGAGTCTCTCAACTTCAACAGAATAGAAGTCTATGCTTGTCCCCTTTCTCAGCATGTTTTTCTTGTACAGGTGGACAAATGGTTTGGCAATGCTCGATGGAGTTTTAATCACCATCCATCACGTGTAGAAGCGAGTATGTCCCGAGTTGTATCACAAAGCAATACAAATAGTTGTAATGGAGGCGAGAGTGATTTGGCTAGTAATGCTGTGGCTTTCCCTGGGAGTGGTAGTTCAGGTACTTCTAAATTGAACTCGGCCAGTCCGAAATCTACCCCTCGAAATTCTAGAAAGAAAGATAAAGTAGTTGATAAGCCAACATCGGAGACCAAAAATACAGAGAACTCAAAAGAGGATACTCAAACTGACCAACTTCAAACACCTGATGCTCCGCAAGGAAGGGGGCAAAGGCAAAGGAAAAGAAGGAAAGCCGGTGCCTGACATAGTCTTTGTTTGAAAACCAATTTGATCCACCACAAATGCAAAGATCAAGTTTTAATGGTTATGTCGTTTGATAATCTAATCAAGTTTTAATCCAATCATTCTGATCACCAAGGTAACTTACTTGGCTTTTGTGGTGAGTCAGTGGATTCTTCTTTGCTTTGAATTTCTATTCTTCGACTGTGGGTGCTACGTATGTCCAAGGAGATGTATGGCTATATTCTCCAGCTTGTGGTTGCTGTATCAAAACAAGGTAGGGAGAAAAATTGAAGTTTAATTGTACGGCTGAGCCATGACCTTGATTCTTGAAGCAGATAGTCTAGGATAGATCGGCTATTGTAATGATGTAACTTGTGCAAATACCGACACACTGAAAGTTGTGTTTGTTGTGTACTAAGCTTTTAGGGAAAAATATACTGCAATTTTGGTTTCGACTTGTTTATTTAGTTTACAAATGTGGTGGTTGATAAACCTTGTACAATGTTCTTCGCTTCCAGCCTTCCATGGTAAACAATTGACATTAGATCCCATCTCTCTCTTTAGTATGCTTCTTAACTAAAAGTTGCTTGTATAAAGTGTGTAATAGAGGTTAAATTTGCTGTTTTATTCATAATTCGTCATTTTGAAAATACAGTCTACATAAATGATCTCTTCTTTCAATTCATGTCGATCAAATATTGTGAAACCAAGACTTCTTTGGTCCGTAAAAATGTACATGTAACTAACATACACACCACTTGAGTAGCTCAACAATATGACCTTATTTATATTGGCTTATTAATGAGATTTTGAGGATTAGCCAATTCAAAAGGCTAAACCAACTCCTGTTGTAGGAAATTTGCCACTACTTCAACAGAATTCCAGTGAATTTCCATGGCAAAATGCTGCTGATTTATTGGCTGGATAATGGGAGTATACAGATGTAACTATCCAGTCTAGAATGTGCTGATTCCAGGCTCGATGATTTTGTGAATTGTGATGGATCTTCTTCATTCATCAACAACCTTAATAATAAGCTTTTCGTCAAAAAAATAAAAAATAAAAACTGTTTTTCTTATATGCTGAAATTAACAACAGATTGAATCAGAAAATCTAAAACTACTACAAGTTAAAACCATGCAATCATCTACAAAATTATACTAATGTCATGTTGTTGTCCTCGACTTATTTTTACTCATTTAAGTTCAAAAATTAAGTTAACGGGTCTAAGAATCCAGTGTATTTCAACCGCTCTAAATGTGTACTATAATAAGACAAACAGAGCAAAGGTAATCATTGGTTTAGGTTATTCAATTGTAATCTGCTTCCTTCCTCAGAATCATCACTCCCTATAAAGGGCCCCATTTGCATCGTCGTTATAGATGGTTCCTCTTCATCAGGTTGCATTGTCGACGTTGTAGAGGGTTCCTCTTCTTCCTCCGCAACCTTGGCAGATACAGAGAAGTTCCCAAACAGGGTATTGTCAAGAACAGAGACAACATCGTTTTGGAAAAGGTCAGGGTGGGTGATAACGGCGTTATTGACGGTGAAGTTATTGGCGGAGTTGTTAGTGATGGTGAGGGTGTTTTGGGGGGAGGAGTGTAGGGAGGCGGGCCCCAGTGGGGAACTCACGGAGTTGGGAGAAAGAAAAGCGTCGAGGAATAATATGGTAAGTGAAAACACGAATGTTAGAAGCGTTGGAATTTGAGGAGACAAAAGCGTCGTCATCAGGGATGAACAAAGTGGCGTTGTCTTGGTAATGGTGTTTGGGCAGTGGTGGTGGTAGTGGTGAGGGTGAGGAGGAGAGAGAATATGAGGAAGAAAGACGACGCCATTAGATTTTATGGGTTGTTTGTTCAAGTTAAGCGTGGTTTTGATACAAGTCGGGAGAAACACTCGTTCTCTTTTTTATATTATGGGTTAATATATATATATATATAATAGTCTAACATGCAAGCTTAGGTAACACAATATATTTGGATAATTGGATATATTATATCTTAATAATCTAACTTCCTAACTGTTTTTGGTGAAGGTGATTTGCACAGAGTCGGATGAAATGGTGGTTGGTATTTTTAGTAGAGGGGTTCAAAATAATCCCATCTGCATCACTTGATTCGTGATCCGATTCGAATCGAAAACAGATTATATTTTTTGAATCATTGTTTATTAGATTAGATCAGGTTGGTTTTCAAGGCGGGTTTACTAGGTCAAATATTGTGAAACCAAATCTTCTTTGCTCCATTACAATGTACATGTAACACACAACAATTGAGGAGTAGCTTAACAATATGACCTTATATAATTACTTCGTGAATATCTTTTTAAACAAATATAATTATTTTAATCTTCATAAGCATAATGTACATGCCAACCTTTTTTTCAGGACCCCGAAAACTCAAAAAACAATAGATTATAACCTTCAATTGAGGGTTATAGAGGGGCCTTCCTGAGATCCATCCTATTTTCGCTTTACTTTTCACCCCGTGTTATGGACCCCCCCAGGACCCCCCCCCCCAATTGGTCTCCAACAGCTATTTCATGGACCCTCTAACAACCATCGATCCTCTTAAGGCCTTTTCACCCCAAATCGCATGGCCTGGGTTCAAATTTAACCATACGGGCACCCCAGAGGGTTTTTGCCAACTTTTTTTTTCTGGGACACAAGAAACTCAAAAAACAATGGATAATAGCCTTCAATTATTGAAACCACTTCAAGGCCTTCCCAGGACCCATCCTATTTTTTCCCTATTTTTTCACCGCGTGTTGTGGACCACCCTAAGACTCCCCACAATCGATCTCGATCCCAAAACCTCGTAACCATCTTCCTTATGGCCTTCTCCGAACAAGGGAAAAACAACTATTTCATGGACACTCTAATACCCCGTTATCGACCCTCTTAAAGCCTTTTCACCCCAAATCGCATGGTTTGGTTTCATATTTTACCCGTACGGATGCCACAAAGTGTTTTTGCTAAAATTTTTTCGGGGATAACGGAAAATCTAATTACTGTGGATAAGAGAATTCGATTGAGGCCTCCCCATGGGCCTTGTCGAATCTTTCCTATCTTTAATTTGCCCTGTATTTTCACCACGTGCTATGGATCACCCTAGGACCCTACATTATCGGTGTCGACCTCTAAAAACCCATTACTGCTCCTCTTATGGCCTTCTCCGAACAAAGGAAAAACATTCATTTTGCGGACCCTTCAAAAACCCATTATCGACCCTGTTAAGGCATTTTTACCCCAAATTGCATGGTCTAGGTTAATAATTTAACCATACGGACAACCTATTGGGTTTTTGCCCTTTTTTTCCAGGACCTCGGAAACTCTAAAAACAATGGATAATAGTCTTCGATTGACGTCTCCCAAGGGGCCTTCTCAGGACCCATCGTATTTTCACCCTATTTTCTCCGCATGTTGTGGACCAACCTAGGACCCTACACAATCGGTCTCTGCCTCAAAAACCCGTTACTATGTGTCTTGTGGCCTTCTTCGAACAAGGCAAAAATAGTTGTTTTATGGACCCTTTAATAACCCGTTATTGACCCTATTAAGACCTTATCATCCAAAATCACATGGTTTAGGTTCATATTATAACCATACGAGCACTCGAAAGGGTTGTTGTCAACTTTTTTTCCCAATACCCCGAAAACTTAAAAAATATTGGATAGTAGTCTTCGATTAAGGCCTCACGAGGGGCCTTCCCAAGATCAGTCCTATCTTTGCCCTATTTTTACTCCACGTACTATGGACCACCCCAAGGACCCCCCCCCCCCCCCCCCCCCCCC
>PYUH01000017.1:17550-65704 GCA_016808085.1 Suaeda aralocaspica | reverse complement strand
CCCCCCCCCCCCCCTAATCAGTCAAAGCCTTTAAAAACTCGTCAGCATCCCTCTTATGGCCAGCTCAGAACAAGGGAAAACAACTATTTCATGGACCCTTTAAAAGCTCGTTATTGACCGTCTTAAGACCTTTTCATCCCAAATGGCATGGTTTGGGTTCATATTTAAACCATATGGGCACCCCAGAGGGATTTTGCCAATTTTTTTTCGAGCACTTCGAAAACTAAAAAAAAGTGGATAATAGCCTTCAATTGAGGCTTACCAAGGAGCTTTTCTGAGACTCGTCCTATTTTTTCCATATTTTTTCACTGCGTGCTATGGACTATCCTAGGACCCTCCACAATCAGTCTCGACCCCTAAAATCTGTTACCATTCCTCTTATGGCCGCTTGCTCCGAACAAGGAAAAAACAACTATTTCAAGGACCCTTTAATAACCCGTTATTGACAAGCAATCTTCGGGGGCCGTGGGAAGTCCATAGCACGTGGTAAAAAAACGGGCCAAAAAAGTGACAGGTCGCAGGACGGCCCTTCCGGAGGCCTGAAACAAAGGCTATTATTCACTGTTTTTTGGGGTTTTGAGGTCTCAGAAAAAAAAAATCTCGGAAATCGACCAGGGTTCCCTTAAGGTAAAAATATGAACCCAAACCTAAGGATTCGAGATGAAAAGGTCGTATGAGTGATTATAACAAGGCGTTAGATGGTTCCATATACGGCTTATTTTCCCCTCTATAAAAGAGGTCATAAGAGGTCTTTAGGGCCGAAACAGATCGTGGGGGGTGCCGTGGAGGTCCATAAACGTGATAAAAAAAAGGCGCAAAAAGGTGACGGGTCCCGAGAGGGCCCTTCCGACGGCCTAAAACAAAGGGGCGCTATTATTCAGTGTTTTTTGGAGTTACGTGATACCAGGAAAAAAAATGCCCAAAATTTTCCAGAGTGCCCGTATGGTCATTATATGACCCTAGAACAAGAGATTTGGGTTAAAAAGGCCTTAAGAGGGATGGGAACAAGGTTTTAGACGGTTCTCAGAAGACCTGTTTTTCCTATATGCGGAAGGGCCTATAAGAGGGATCATTAGAAGTCTTTGTGAGCCGAAATCGATCGTGCAAAGTTCTTTGATGGTCCATAGCACGTGGTAAAAAAAGGAGGCGAAAAAGTGACGGGTCCCGAGATGGCCCCTCCAGAGGCCAGAAACAAAAGCTATTATACACTGTTTTTTGGGGTTCTGAGGTCTCGGAATAAAAAATCCTGGAAATCGACCGAGGTGCCCGTAAGGCGAAAATATGAACCCAAACCAAAGGATTCGAGGTGAAAAGGTCATATGAGTGATTATAACAAGGCCTTAGACGGTTCCAACGGTTGTTTTTCCCCTCTATAAAAAAGGCCATAAGAGGGATCATATGAGGTCTTTAGGGACCGAAACCGATTGTGGGGGGTGTTGTTTTGTTTTGTTCCATAGCACGTGGTAAAACAACGGGGCAAAAAAGTGACGAGTCCCGGGACGGCCTTTCCGGAGGCTTGAAACAAAGGCTATTATTCACTGTTTTTTGGAGTTCCAGGGTACCGGGAAAAAAATGCCCAAAATTTTATGGGGTACCCGTATGGTCATTATATGACCCTAGACCAAGAGATTTGGGTTGAAAAGGGCTTAAAAGGGATGAGAACAAGGTTTTAGACGGTTCTCATAAGACCTGTTTTTCCTATATGCGGAAGGGCCTATAAGAGGGATCATTAGAAGTCTTTGTGGGGGATCGTGAAGAGTTCTTTGATGGTCCATAGCATGTGGTAAAAAAAGGGGGCGAAAAAGTGACGGGTCGCGGGACGGCCCCTCCGGAGGCTTGAAACAAAGGCTATTATTCACTGTTTTTTGGGGTTCTGAGGTCTCGGAAAAAAAAAATCCCGGAAATCGACCAGGGTTCCCTTAAGGTAAAAATATGAACCTAGACCAGGTGAAAAGGTCGTATGAGTGTTTATAACAAGGCCTTAGACGGTTCCAACGGTTGTTTTTCCCCTCTATAAAAAAGGCCATAAGAGGGATCATATGAGGTCTTTAGGGTCCGAAACCGATTGTGGGGGGTGTTGTTTTGTTTTGTTCCATAGCACGTGGTAAAACAACGGGGCAAAAAAGTGACGGGTCCCGGGACGGCCTTTCCGGAGGCTTGAAACAAAGGCTATTATTCACTGTTTTTTGGAGTTCCAGGGTACCGGGAAAAAAATGCCCAAAATTTTATGGGGTACCCGTATGGTCATTATATGACCCTAGACCAAGAGATTTGGGTTGAAAAGGGCTTAAAAGGGATGAGAACAAGGTTTTAGACGGTTCTCATAAGACCTGTTTTTCCTATATACGGAAGGGCCTATAAGAGGGATCATTAGAAGTCTTTGTGGGCCGAAATTGATCGTGCAGAGTTCTTTGATGGTCCATAGCATGTGGTAAAAAAAGGGGGAGAAAAAGTGACGGGTCGCGGGACGGCCCCTCCGGAGGCTTGAAACAAAGGCTATTATTCACGGTTTTTTGGGGTTCTGAGGTCTCGGAAAAAAAAATCCCGGAAATCGACCAGGGTTCCCTTAAGGTAAAAATATGAACCTAGACCAAAGGATTCGTGATGAAAAGGCTGTATGAGTGATTATAACAAGGCCTTAGACGGTTCCATATACGGCTGATTTTTCCCTCTATAAAAGAGGTCATAAGAGGGATCATATGAGGTTTTTAGGATCCGAAACCGATTGTGGGGGGTGCTGTTGTGGTCCATATCACGTGGTAAAAAAAACAGGGCAAAAAAGTGACGGGTCCCGGGACGGCCCTTCCGGAGGCCTGAAAAAAAGGCTATTATTCACTGTTTTTTGGAGTTCCGGGGTACCGAGGAAAAAATGCCCAAAATTTTACGTGGTGCCCGTATGGTCATTATTTGACCCTAGACCAAGAGATTTGGGTTGAAAAGGCCTTAAGAGGGATGAGGACAAGGTTATAGACGGTTCTCAGAAGATCTGTTTTTCCCATATGCGAAAGGGCCTATAAGAGGGATCATTAGAGGTCTTTGAGGACCGAAATCGATCGTGCTGAGTTCTTTCATGGTCCATAGCATGAGGTAAAAAATGGGGGCAAAAAAGTGACGGGTCCCGGAACGGACCCTCCGGAGGCTTGAAACAAAGGCTATTATTCACTGTTTTTTGGTGTTCCGGTGTCCCGGGAAAAAAATCCCAAAAATGGGCCAGGGTACCCGTAAGGTAAAAATAGGAACCCTAACCAAATGATTCGGGGTGAAAGGTCATATGAGGCATTATAGCAAGGCCTTACACGGTTGCATATGAGCCTGTTTTTCCCTTTCTAGAAGAGGCCATAAGAGGGATTATATGAAGTCTTTAGAGGCTCAAACTGATCGGGGGGGGGGGGGGGGGTGGTTTGTAAGTTGTGTGGTCATAGCACTTGGTAGAAAAACGGAGCGAAAAGGTGATGGTTCTCGGGACGGCTTTTCCGGAGGCCTGAAACAATGGCTATTATTTACTATTTTGGAGTTCGGGGTACCGGGAAAAAAAATGAACAAAATTTTCTAGGGTGCCCGTATGATTATTATATGACCCTAAACCAAGAGATTTGGGTTGAAAAGGCCTTAAGAGGTATGAGAACAAGGTTTTAGACGGTTCTCAGAAGACCTGGTTTTCCCATATGTGGAAGGGCCTATAAGAGGGATCATTAGAGGTCTTTGAGGGCCGAAATCGATTGTGGAGAGTTCTTTGATGGTCCATAGCACGTGGTAAAAAAAGGGGGAGAAAATAAGACGGGGCCCGGGATAACCCCTCCAGAGGCCTCAAACCAAAGGTTATTATTATTCATTGTTTTTGAGGTTTTGGGGTCCCGGGAAAAAACTGCCAAAAAATTTTACGGGGTTCTTGTATGGGTAAAATATGAATCCAGACCACGCGATTCGTGGATAAAAGTCCCTTATAACGCCCCGTGAGAGTGAAAAAATTGTTTTCACTTTCTTTCGAAAAAAACAACCGATGTGGATGAGGGATGGTCATATAAGGGGAATCTTATGGACGGAGTGAACATGACTATAACAGCCAGGACTCCGGACGGAGCCGGATTAATCACTAATACACAACAAGGGTATCATTAGTGATTAATCCGGCTCCGTCTGGAGTATGGGGTGTTACAAATGGTATCATAGCAACTTTGCGACCGCGTGCTGATTGTGGATTATCTAACCTAGATCAGTCACCTAGAGAGGGAGAATTCTGGGGTGCCTGTGCGGCTTATATCACGGGGCTATCCACAGTCCGTCATGCATACTAGTGGGAGTGTCCAATATGTGATTCCAGACTAGATGTAACACTTGGGCTACCTAGAGGTCATTGGGGTAATACTACGGTCCCTAGCTTTCCTGAAGAATTGGATGTAACACTAGGGCTACCTAGAATCCATTTGGCGTAATATTGGGATCCCTAGGGTTCCAGGCTCAACGAGGGCGTTGCCGTTCTCAAGTGGGGGTGTATGTAATACCCCTTATGATTGCTTTAAAAGGATTATACTTGCTACTCATACCAACAAGATGCATCTTTCTTTTAGGGAATTCATTTCCTAAGAAACTCCAAAATTAAACGTGCTTGGATGGGAACAATATTAGGAGGGGTAACCTCTTGGGAAGTTTCTTAGGGTGTGCATGAGTGAGGACAAAATACGCCGGAAGGACATGTGTTGGTTCATGAGGAAAGTTGTTGGCCCTTGTTGTGAATTAGTGATTAATCCGGCTCGGTTTGGAGTCCGGGGTGTTATAGTTATTTTCGCTCCATCCATAGGATTCCCCTACTATGACCATCCCTCTTCCACATTGGTTGTTTTTTCCGAAAGAACGTGAAAACAATTTTTTCGCTCTCATGAGGGCATCCTAAGGGACTTTTCACCATGAACCGCATGTTCTGTGTTCATATTTCGTTCATATAGGCACCCCGAAAATTTTTTGGCAGTTTTTTTCTGGGACCCCGAAACCTCAAAAAACTGTGAATAATAGCATTTGGTTTAAGGCCTCTGGAGGGGTTGTCCCGCCCCGTCTTATTTCCTCCTCGTTTTTTTACCACGTGCTATGGACCATCAAAGAACTCCCCACGATAGATTTCGGCCCTCAAAGACCTCTAATGATCCCTCTTATAGGCCATTCCGCATATGGGAAAAATAGGTGTTTTGAGAACCGTCTAAAACCATGTTCTCATCCCTCTTAAGGCCTTTTCAACCCAAATCTCTTGGTCTAGGATCATATAATAACCATATGGGCACCCTGGAAAATTTTGGGCATTTTTTTTTACCGGGACCTCGGAACCCCAAAAAACAGTGAATAATAGCCTTTGTTTAAGGCCTCTGGAAGGGCTCTCCCGGGACCCGTTACTTTTTCACCCCGTTTTTTTAACACGTGCTATGGACCACAACAACACCCTCCACGATCGGTTTCGGCCCTTAAAGATCTCATATGATCCCTCTTATTACCTCTTCTAAAGAGGGAAAAAATAGCCTCATATGGAACCGTCTAAGGCCTTGGTATAATCCCTCATATGACCTTTTCACCCTGAATCCTTTGGTCTGGGTTCCTATTTTTACCTTACAGGCACCCCGGTCCATTTACGAATTTTTTTTTTGCGGGACCCCGGAACCACAAAAAAAGTAAATTATAGCCTTTGTTTCAGGCTTCCGGAGGGGCCGCCTGGGACTCGTCACTTTTTCGCCCCGTTTTTTTACCACGTTTTCACGTGCTGACTCTTTGACTCCCGCAAAGCTAGTCAACCCCGTGCGCCACTTGCTCAACAGTCCGTCATGAACAAGTCAGGCTTCCCCTTGACACACTCCTCGTGCCCGCATAGCTCACTCCTTGAGCTAATTATCTCACTTAGCAAGACACGTCCCTTGTGTCTAGCTCCCAAGTATTCGTCCCAGATGAATATATTAGTGCGTTGGACAAATCCCGTTAGCCCTTAGCACTCACCCCAAGTAGCACACTCCTTAATTATCCCCAGACACTCACCCTCTCTAAGTTATGTGGAAGACGGTTGTTTGAAGTAACACAATGAAACACTCAAGTGGTAGAGGGAATTGAACTCTATTAAGCTCACGAACAAATGCTACACTTGTTAACAAAAGTGAATATAGTGCTCTCCAAGTTGTTCTGTACAAATGCCTCGAGGTGCCTATTTGTAGGCATCCATCCTACAACATCAACTAATCTAGAATACTCCTAACCTCCTCAAATGGAGGGATCTAGATTCTAACTTCCTAGACCCTTCTAAAGAATACAACCAAGTATGTACATACAAGAACCTCCTAGATACATTCTAATATATACTAGAACTATCATGAGTATTCTAGGAACATCCTTCCTAGAACACTCCACACACCCTAGAGAACTCTAGAGACATCCCTCTAGAATCCCCATGACAACACTAGACCATACTAGAACATTCTAGAGTCACTCACTCAAGAATATCCTAGCAACTTGCTCCATATTATTCCGGAACCTTCCGGAACGTCCTGTTCAACTCTAGACCTTTTAACGAGGTTCTAGAGCATTCCACACTCTTCTAATATAGTAGGCAGCCCCCATTTCAAGTTTGAGCCCCTTTGGGGAAGTATAGCACTGCCGTCTTAAAAGTACTGCTTATTTGCATATCGAGTATTATCCTGCAGCACTATCTTTTTCTTAAACTGCCTACTATAAGGGGGAGGGTGCTGCTTGACAGCCCACGAGCAGCTCCCCCTGGGGATCCTTATGCCTCTGCATAAGGACTATGGGTGGAACAAATAGTCCGTCCGTGACAATGTGCTATGGACCTCTACGACACCCCCCACGATCGGTTTCGGCCCCTAAAGACCTCATATGATCTCTCTTATGGCCTCTTCCAGAGAGGGGAAAAACAATCTTCTATGAAAACGTCTAAGGCCTAGTTATAAACTTATAATCCCTCATATGACCGTTTCTCCCCGAATCCTTTGGTCTAGGTTCATATTTTTACTTTACGAGCATCCCGGTCAATTTCCGGGATTTTTTTTTCCCGGGACCCCGAAACCCCAAAAAATAGTGAATAATAGCCTTTGTTTCAGGCCTCCAGAGGGGCCGTCCCGATTCCCATCACTTTTTCGCCTAATTTTTTTATCACGTGCTATGGACCTCTACAGCACCCTCGAAGATCGGTTTCATCCCCTAAGAACCTCTTATGATCCTTCTTATGGCCTCCAGAGAGAGGAAAAACAGTCTTATGTCCAATCGTTTTAGGCCTTGTTATAATCCCTCATGTGATCTTTGCACCCCGAATCCTTTGGTTGGGTTCATATTTTTACCTTACGGCCACCCCGGTCGACTTCCGGGATTTTTTCCGGGACCCCGGAACCCCAAAAAACAGTGAATAATAGCCTTTGTTTCAGGCCTCTATAGGGGCCGTCCCGAGCCCCGTCACTTTTTCGCCCCGTTTTTTTACCATGTTGTCACGTACTAACTATTTGTCCCACCCATAGTCCTTATCGGGGTTCGGCTCACCACCAGCCCCGTCGGGGGGGTATAAGGCTTCCTAGGTGGAGGTGCTCGTGGGCTGCCAAGTAGCACCCTCCCCCTATAGTAGGCAGTTTTAAGGAAAAATTAGTGCTGCAAGGAAATATTAGATGTGCAGATAAACTGTATTTTTTGGGTGGCAGTGCTATACTTCTCCAAATGGGCTCAAACTTGACATAGGGGCTGCCTACTGTATTAGAAGAGTATGGAAGGTTGTAGAACTGAACAAGGCTATCGCGCACCTCTCAAAAATAACCGAACAACTCTAACTAATATAGCTAGGGAAGTAGGGATCGAATCCTCAGGGAAGCCATTAAATCCTATTAGTTGTAAAAAGTCTAAAATGTGTAAGGGGCCTTGGTGGAAATTTCGGTAAAAGACTACTAAAACTAAGAAGACAAACACTAAAACTAAGGAAAATGACGGGAAATTATGAATTAAACTCTTATAATATGGAATCCTAGGGCAATCGGTTCACTATGATCAATCAACAAACTCATTAAACACTCACTAAGCAATTCATTAGCATTCATTGAACTAGGGCTCACTAATTCTCTCGAACTTAGGCTCCCTCAAAACTCCTTTACCGGCTCTCGCTCACATAAATTCGTTTTTGCCTATTATTCAGTGGTCTAATTGTGGTAATCTTACCTCTCGGCCTCGATTTTGACAGTAACCTAACTTACAATTAAATATGGCCACAATCTAATTGCAACCATTAGAAATCAATAATAGGAATTCAATTAAAATCCAAGAATTAATTAATGAACATAAAATAAACTCATAACATGATCTTAGATCCTCTAACCCTAGAGAAAAAGACTACTTACACATGATTAAAGGAACTAAAACAAGAACAAATTTAAATAACATAATCATATTCATGAACTAATAAAAACTAGAATTAAAACTAAATTAATTACTAATAAAACTAAATTAAGAACTAAAATAACAAAACTAATTAAATTAAACTAAAAACTAACAAAATAAAGAGATTCATGAACTAAAGAGAATTGAAAAGCATAAGGAAAGAAATTACCAAAAGAATGATTGAATTGCATTAATTGAAATTGAATCTTCAAGAACAAACTAAGTGCTTCTAAAATTCTAGAGAGAAAAGAGTTTTAGAATTCCTAAGTCTAAAAATATGCCAAAAAAACTAGTTAGGGTCGTGCCCCCTATAGATAGAGTATTTATAGGATTAGGTTTTAATTAAAATAAAACCCACGAAGTAAAACCGCGAAGAAAAGCCGAGCGGATCCTTAACCGCGCTACCTGCGCCCGCATAGAAGGAATTCTCTCTGTTCCCTGCACCCGCAGGTGGTCAGGTTTGGCCTCTGTGAAATCTCTGATCTATGTTGCGGGCACATAGAACAAATGGGGATTAAAGGGCTGCGCCTGCATGAACTAAAATTGAGCAACATTTTGACGATCATGCTTATTTTTTCGCTCGATTCTCGAATCTCGTTCGTGACTTTTTGTGACTTGACACGCATCCCGAGGCAAATACATTTTGACTCGTTTTAGCTTCTAATGACTTCATAACTCCATATTACGCTTCTGTAA
Organism: Suaeda aralocaspica; assembly: GCA_016808085.1. Taxonomy (NCBI): domain Eukaryota; kingdom Viridiplantae; phylum Streptophyta; class Magnoliopsida; order Caryophyllales; family Amaranthaceae; genus Suaeda; species Suaeda aralocaspica. The sequence continues at coordinate 56,608 of PYUH01000017.1, read as the reverse complement.
CATATAAAACAAACCGAAAACCGCGCGTAATAACCGAGAAAGTACACCGTAAAAAGCTCTAAAAGTCAACTAAAGATGCTAAAACCGTTCCAAATTATAACTTAACATCAAAATATGACATTTAATCAAAACAAATCCACAAACTTAACTATTTAGCACAAGAATCAATCGAAAATGAGGGAAAAACACAACATAAAACACATATATCAAGAAACTTGTTGAAAGGTCTAGAGTTATTTGGGGCGTTCCGGAAGGTTCCGGAACATTATGGAACAAGTTGCTAGGATATTCTAGAGTGGGTGACTCTAGAGTGTTCTAGTATGGTCTAGTGTTGTCATGGGGATTATTGAGGGATGTCTCTAGAATTCTCTAGGGTGTGTGGAGTGTTCTAGGAAGGATGTTCCTAGAATACTCATGTTGGTTCTTGTACATATTAGAATGTATCTAGGAGGTTCTTGTATGTACATACTTGGTTGTATTCTCTAGAAAGGGCTAGAGAGTTAGAGTCTAGATCTCTCCATTTGAGGAGGTTAGGAGTATTCTAGAATGGTTGATGTTGTAGGATGGATGCCTATAAATAGGCATCTCGAGGCATTTGTACATAACAACTTGGACAACACAATATTCACTTTTGTAAGCAAGTGTAACATTTGTTAGTGAGCATTAATAGAGTTCAATTCTCTCTACCACTTGAATGTTTCATTGTGTTACTTCAAACAACCATCTTCCACATAACTTAGAGAAGGTGAGTGTGTGGGGATAATCGGGGCACAAGGAATGTGCTACTTGAGGCTTGAATGCTAAGGGCTAACGGGATTTGTCCAACGCACTAACGTATTCGTCTGGGACGAATACTTGGGAGCTAGACAAAAGGGACGTGTCTTGCTAAGTGAGATCATCAGCTCAATGAGTGAGCTACGCGGGCACGAGGAGTGTGTCAAGAGGAAGTCTGACTTGTTCACGACGGACTATTGAGCAAGTGGCGCACGAGGTTGACTAGCTTTGCGGGAGCCAAAGAGTCAGCACGTGACAGCGTGCTATGGACCACCCTAGGAATCTGCATAATTGGTCTTGGCCCTTAAAAACCCATTATCATCCCTCTTATGGCCTTCTCCAAACATGGAAAAACAACTATTTTATGGACCTACTAAATAACTATTATCGACCATCTTAAGGCATTTTCACCCCAAATCGCATGGCATGGATTTATATTCTAACCATATGAGCACCCCTGGGGTTTTTTCCAACTTTTTTTCAAGGACCCTGAAATCTCAAAAAACAATGGATAACATCCTTCGATTGGGCTTCCCAAGGGGTGTTCTAAGGACCCATCATATTGTCGCCCTATATGTTCAGCGCATGTTATGGACCACCCTAAGACTCTCCACAATCGGTCTCGGCACTTAATAACCCATCACTATCCCTCTTATGGTCTTCTCCGAACATGGGAAAAACCGCTATTTCATGTACCCCCTTAATACCTGTTATCGACCCTCTTAAGGCCTTTTCAACCCAAATCGCATGGTCTAAGTTCATATTTTAACCATATGTGCACACTTGATGATTTTTTTCCAACTTTTTTTCCCGAGATCCTGTAACTTAAAAGATAGTGGATAATAACCTTTGATTGAGGCCTCCTAGGGGCCTTCCCCGGACCTGTTATATTTTCATCCTATACTTTCACCGCGTGCTATGGACCACCCCAAGACTCTTCATAATCAGTCTCGGCTCCTAAAAGCCCATTACCATCCCTCTTATAGCCTTTTCCGAACATGGGAGAAACAACTACTTCATAGACCCTTTAGAAACCCTTTATCGACCATGTTAATACCTTTTAACTCCAATTTGCATGGTTTAGGTTCATATTTTAATCATTCATGCAACGCTGAGGGATGGTATCTTCTTAAAAAAACATGTTACCATTCTTCTTAGTGCTATCTCCAAACAAGGGAAAACAACTATTTCATATAGACCTTCTAAAAAGTCTTATCGACCCTCTCAAAGCCTTTTCACCGCATACCGCATGGCCTGGGTTCATATTTAAACCATACGTGCACCCTAGAGGGTTTTTGCCAACTTTTTTTTCGGGATTCTGAAAACTAAAAAAATAGTGGATAATAGCCTTCGATTAAGACCTCCCGAGGAGCCTACCTAAGACATGTCCTATTTTTGCCTTGTATTTTCGTTGCGTGCTTTGGACTATTTGAGGACAAGCAAAATCGGTCTCAACCCCTTAATAGTGGATAATTGTATGTATTTTTGTGCTGCTATGATGCTATCTGGTTCAAATGAATTAAATAATTTTACAATTTTTGTTTATTTGATTTGAATAATTTCAACTTTTTTGTTCATTTCATTTGAATAATTTCAAATATTTTAAATCTAGTGAATCTATATTGAATAATTTCACGCTTTTAGTTCATTAACTTGAATATTTTCATATGTTTCAGAATTTGTTCATTTATATCGAATAATGTCATATTTGTTAAGTCCTACTCATATTTGGTTATAGAATGGACTTTTGTGTCGTAATTTGGTTATCAAATTATTTTTTACCAGATTGGAACCAATTAGCAACATTACTCGGAAAAAAATTGTGTGTTTAGTAGGTAAATTCTGATAGTGACCCACCATCTCCGGATTCCTGGCTCTGCCACTAGATAATAACAAACTTTTAGACGGTTTCCAAGAAGAGTTATTTTTTCCTCTGGAAAGGCCATAAGATGGATGATAACAGATTTTTTGGGGCTTAAACAGGTTGTGGGGCATGCCATGGTGGTCCATAGCACGTGGCAGAAAAACTGTGCGAAAATAAGATGGCGCCGGGGCGGACCTTCTGGAGCCCATTCGATATTTCGCAGTTTTTGGGTGTTCAGGGTCCCTAAAACAAATTCTGAAAATATTTCAGGGTAGCTTTGTGGTCAAAATATGAAAATAGACCACGCAATTAGAGTGAAAAATTCATTATAGGGATGATATATAGCAGGCTTTTAGACGATTCCCTGGAAGTATTGTTTTTCCCTTATTCGGGAAATGACATAAGTGGGATAATAGGTGTTATTCTGGGGTTGAAACCGGTCATGGGGAGTCCCGCTGTTGTCCTTGACACGTCGATTAAAAAAAAAGGCGAAAATAAGACGAGGCCCGGGACGACTCCTTCAGAGGCCTAAATCGAAGGTTATTGTTCACTATTTTTTTGGGATCCGAGATGCCGAAAAAAATACCAAAAATTCCCTGAGAGCCTCTGTAGTCAAAATATGACCCTACACCAAGCTATTTGGGTTGAAAAAGGCTATTAGTTTTACAAGCTTTTAGATGGTTCCCTATAAGAGCTATTTTTCCCTTCTTCAGTAAAGGACATAAATGGAATAATAACAGATTTTTAGGAGATGAAATTCGTCGTATGTTAAGGATCTGAGGTGATGCCATGTGGCGGATTGCAATTCTTCCCCGCATTTTAATATATAATACTGAGTAGTTGATTAGTAAAGCACTAAACCCTCCTAAAACCCCCCTTTCTCTTTATCAGTCTCTCTAAAACCCTTACAAAAAAATTCAGTTTCTCTGAACTTCAGCTATGAACAGAGCTAAATTAATTCGATTTTCTATCAGATTAGCGAATTCATTTTCGTCAACTCAAAATTCAGGTCTTCAGTTATTCAGATTGAATCAGGTGACTCGCTTTTCTTACCTTACTCAATCTCAATTTTTCACAAAACCCCAATTTAATTGCATTTCCCCTAATTTCCATAAGAACTTATATTCATCTTCTTCTTCAAGTTCTGAGTCTTTCACTCAGATTATATTGTCTAATGATTGGTCAGATGAAATTGAGAATGAATTAGAAAAATTGAACCCTAAAGTGGTCCATGAATCAGTTGCTTATGTTTTGACAAAATTGATTGGAAACCCTAAAAAAAGTTTAAATTTTTTTAAGTGGGTATGTGATAAAAAAGGGTTTGAGCCAACTTATTTGTCTTATAGTATATTGATCAAGTCTTTGGCTCGTAAAGAGTATTTGAAGGAGTTTTGGAAAGTTGCTTCTGAAATTAAGGAAAAAGGGATTTACCTTGATCCACTGTTTTGTGGAATTATTAAAGTGATTTTAAAGCGTGAAAATTTGGATAATACAGTGGATGAATGGACCAAATTTCATAAATCAATGAATGCAAGTGATGTTAACAATGATGTTGTCAAGAATGTAGTTAAGGTGATATTGGGTGCTGATTGGAGTGAGGAAGTTGAGAATAAGTTGAAGAAGATTGAGTTCCCTTTGACTGAGGATTTCTTGTTTCGGGTGATTCGGGAACTGAAGGAAGAGCCATTGAAAGCATTGAGATTTTTTGAATGGGTTGCAGATTGCAAGAAATATGAGCATAATAGTGTAACTTACAGTGGGATGGCTACGATTTTAGCTCGGCGTGGGTTGTTAGGTGAGTTTTGGGAGTTGTTGACGCGAATGAGAAGTGAAGGGTATGAAATTGACTCATATGTAAAGATCATTAAGTCGCTTGGGAATGAAGATGCTGTTAAGCTGTTCGAGTTTATGATGGATGGTCCATACAAGCCGTGTGAACAACAATGTATATTTCTTTTAAAGGACCTTGCCTTCAAGCCAGATATTGAATTGATGGATCGGGTTGTTAACAAGTATGTGGAAGCTGGAAACACTGTTACTAGACACATGTATGACTATATCCATAGATCTATGTGTAAAGTTGGGAGATTTGATGAGGCGAAAAAGGTTGTGGAGGACATGAAGAATGCTGGCTACAAACCTGACAATGTTACTTACAGCCAAGAAGTGTATGGCCTTTGTAATCTAAGAAGATTTGATGATGCATTATTGGTGTTAAAAAATATGGAAGAAGAGGGATGTGTTCCCGATATTATGACTTGGACCATATTAATCAAAAAGTATTGTGAAGCAGGTCAGGTGGATCAGGCATTGTCATGCTTTGCACAATTGTTGGAGAAAGGCCTCAAACCTGATGCTGATTTGTTGATGGTCTTGTTAAAAGGTTTCCTCTCCTGTAATAAGTTGCTTGGTGCTTATAAATTCTTTGTTGAGATGGTCAACGAGGTTGGTGTAAAACCTTGGCAAGGTACGTACAAACATATGATTGACAAGCTAATGGAAGCTGGGAAACTTGAAGAAGCGTACAACCTTCTTCGTATGATGAGGCAGCAGGATTATCCACCTTACGCCAAACCAATCGCTGAATATATATCCAAATCTGGAACTGTGGAGGATGCCAAGAAGCTCTTAGGAGCATTGTCAATGAAGGGACATGCTCCATCCACTGCTGCTTATGTAAATATTATTACATTATTTTTTGAAGAAGGTAGACTTACTGAGGCCAAGGATCTGCTCTATAGTAGCCCTCATAGAGTGCGCAGTGAAAAGAAAATCAAGACAATGTTTGGTGGTTCTGAGTAACGCTTCTAGTTCAGGCAGATGCTATTGGCATGAAGATATCTGTTTATAATGATATGGCATAGTCATCTGTGCATATGAAAGCTCTCTACTTAATAAATACCAATGAGATGCCACTTCCATAGTATCTGGTTAGTACTCAGAGTGGTCTAATTTGGGGATTTTTTTAATTTAGTTTCTGTTTTGAAGCATCATGCAAGAGACAATTAAGCTGGAGATGAATCATATGCTGTGTCAGTTTATTTGTGAGACTGGATACTCTTTTACTTAAATTAAGTTGTAGTCCTTATCCCATTACTGTAGGAAGAGTCGATGATGTACATGTTTAGCTTAATCGGTGCTAAGCATTTCACTGATGATAATGGCTTTTGTGCACTCATTCAGCAGCTTTTAGATGTGGTCATCATCTCATAAGTTGAGTACCTGAACTTCAATTTTCAGACTGTTTAGTAGAAGTTATTGTTGGTTGAATGATATTCAAAGTTTTGTTGCTTAACAAATAAATTTGTCTTATTGTTTTAGTGCAATTCAATTTGCTTTGTGCTTGTTGGTTAGAGAAGATATTTGAATAATTTTGTGTGAGGATCCTTTAGTGATAATATATTCACCATAGTCATAATCTTACTTAAATTGTCAAATTCTGTTTAAGAAGAAATGCACATGCGAGTTTGTCTGATATTGAATAATAAAAGCATAACAATAAACGTAGTACAAGCTTTGGACTATTTTCCCACCAAACTTACAGGTTAGTGAGCAGTTTCCAGAATACATGCCATGTTCTATTGGCAACGGAAGAAATATAGGATTAACTTCACTAATCACCACAACACTAATAGTGCAGTGGATCTTGAATCAAATGCAACAGCTTGACAGCTTGGAAATGCGAATCTCACTTTAGACATCATCAAAAGTTCAAAAGTCAATGTTTCATAAACTTACATAGACTACCTCTACATCCAACAATTCGAAAGTTATGCTCTACGAGTATGATAAAAACACAGTTCATTCTTACGTTTTTACAAATTACAACTTACATTCTTTTAACTAAGATAATACAGTGGATACAAGTCACAATCCTTGGTCATCGGCAAGATTCATCCCATAATACCTAGAAAGACGTTTTGAGGTGCCATCTGTTAACAAGGATTCCATCATATCATACTTTTGGTGATGCCCTTTCAAAGTCTCGGCTTGCTGCTTTGAGAGTTTCTCTTCCTCCTCTTGCTGCTTCTGTAACAGCAAACTCAAAAAATTCTATTTCAACAATCCGATATGAATTCCATAAAGGACACTGGTAAGAGTAAGATTCGGAAAGAGTCACATACATACTGCATTTGTTTTAAAAATAATGGGTTTAGATTGGTAAAAAAAATGTTTTCAAAGCTTTGTAACAAAGTACTCAAGTACTTACTCTGATCTTTCAAAAAGCATTGAGGGGAAACAATAGGGTAGTGTACAACAAAACCAATATTTTTCACCATAAAACAAACATCAACAACTTTACAGACCTTTAGCAGGAAAGCATGTTCAGCAATATGTTTCTTTGCCAGGCTCTTAAGCTTCTGAGCCGCTTCAAATTCAGGATCCTTTGGATCCAACCAATACAGCTGTATCTTCCTACCAGGCTTAGGTGGTCGATCGTCAAACATTTCAGGCTCTGCAAGACGGCCTCTCACTGGTCGTGGCATTCCTGACATCATAAATGGATACGACGAGAGCAGCTTCACAATCTCCTTTGCTTGCTTTTCATTCTCCAACTCCACGAGGGCAAACTTACCATTATAGTGAGGTTCTGTGTAGTTTGGAATGAAACTAATGTTGGTTACAGTACCATACTGCTCAAAGGCAGTCTTGATGACTGCCTCATTCACATGAGGAGAGAGATTGTCAAGGTAAACTGTACGCTTTACCTTCTCCATAAAGACATCATATTCCTTCTCAGCTTCACTTCCCATAGCCTGAAACCTGAATCAAGAAAGGAAAAAAAAAAAAAGGGTTGGTATGTTACTTCAGACAACTATCAAAAATTGAACAGAATGTCTATCACTCTTTATCTAGAATTCTAGATATATCTAACAAACATTCCACCACCACATTAATAAATACAAAAGAAATCCTCAAGTCAAACTCACTTTAGGATAGAAATGTCAAATTTCTGTATTATGTTTAAACATTGGAAGATGTCCTAGTTTGAGTTTTATTGGGAATATTGTTCAAGTATTCGGATTGATATCTAGGACTCTCCTATAGGGCTGGACTTCATCCTGGGTCCACACTTGGAAAGCTTATTGGTATTTTACATTCAGATGTATGTATGACTAAATGCAATCTTATTTATTAAAGGTACAATTAACCCCATGCCATCATGTGCAAAAGCTGCACAGAGATCCAAATCCGACCAAGTCCAGGACTTGATTTAAGACTTGAATTTTGACAGAGAAACATCAGAATGAACTGATCCAATTGAATGTCATATTAAGTTATTACTTTCTCTCTGAGCCACTAAGGAGTAAGGATACACAAGGCTAAAATTGAGAAAAAGAAATCATGGAACCGTCAACCCCAATACAAAGGAAAATAGGTAGCACAAACAAATAAATTCCATGAATGTTCTTTCTCTCCTATTGTCGTATAGAGTTATAGGATGGCAAAAATCCAAGGTAAACTAAACAAATGACATATGATGCTGCTAAAGCTATTTTAAAAAATTACAACTAAAAATGCATGAGAGATTTTGAACAAAAAAAATTAATCATTAAGCACTAGAGCAATGGAAGCAAAGGTTGGGATCTAGAGAATTTAAGCTAAGTCGCAATAAGACGAAGAATATGAACGTCTCTTTGGGACACAAAGGGAGGCAAACGATACTATGGTAAGGTTAGATGGAAAAGTTCTAGACATGAGAGAATGTTGAGACACAGAGGGAGGGCAAGCGATGCTATGGTAAGGTTAAATGAGAAGGTTCTCGACATGAGAGAATGTTTTAAATATCTTGATTCAATCATTCAAAAGAATAGTGATATTGACCAAGATGTGGCTCACAGGATGAAGAGCCTGGTTGAGTGATCGAAGCATTCCCATAAAATTGAAGGGAAAATCCTATGGGACGGCCAGACTAGTGTTGCTCTATGGCACAAAAGGTTGGGCTTCTAAGAAGGAGCACATTCACAAGGCAGGCATTACGAAAATGCGAACGCTGAGATGGATTTGCTGGAACACTATGGGATAGAATCAGAAATGAAGTGAAGTATATCCGCACCAAGGGAAAACCGCCAATGTTTGTTGAACATGTGAGACGTAAGGGGACACTGGTGAGAAGAGTGGAAGAATGAGATCAAAGAGATCTCAAATGAGGTGGGTGTGGGAGGGGACCGAAAATGATTTGGTTCAAGATTACACTGGACGAAGGAGGAAAATGTATGTGGATGACCACATGAAATGATCAATATTGTTTTTGGCTTCCAAACTCTGAAGTTTAAGGTCACCACAAGACTCCCCACGATTTGTTTCGGTCTCTAAAAACTTTTTACCATCCCTCTTTTCGAGATATTTCAGAAGAAGAACCATAGCTTTTCCGATCTCTCAAGACCTTTATGTGTCCTTTTCAACCCCAATTAGCTATTAAAGGTTCATATTTTGACCACACTTAAATTTTTTTTCCAGAGCCCCAAAACCTACAAAAAAAAAAAATGAATTATAGCCTTTGGTTTTGGCTTTGGGAGAGATGTCCCGAGCTCCATTTCCGTCTTGTTTTTTTACCACATGATCGGTCACCACAATGCTCCCCACGATAGATTTCAGCCTCTAAAAAATTGATACCATTCACAATGTTTTAGAAGAAGTGAACAAAAGCTTTTCAGCTCTCCCGAAACCTTATAGCCTTTTCAAGCTACTCAAGGTTCTTATTTCGACCATTGCGTGTGTAAAATTTTCGGATTTTTTTAATTCCAAGCCTAAGGATCCAACCGTGAATTATAGCCTTTGCTTTTTGGCCTCCAGAGTCCACAGTGTGGTCCCGGGTTGCTTCTTGTTTTCGCCCTATTGTTTGACCAATGATTACGGTAACCAAAAGACACCCTACGATAGTGATCCACAATAGAAGAAGTGAACTAAAGCTTTTTCGCTCTCCTGAAACATTATGGCCTTTTCAACCCCATTTAGCTACTCTGAGTTCCTATTTTGACCAAGGACACTTCCTATTTTGACCAAGGACACTGTGTAAAATTTTCGAAATTTTTTATTCCGAGAACCTAACTGTGAATGATAGCCTTTATTTTTGGCTTCGTCCGTTGGGTTTTTGCTCTGTTTTTTTTTTTTTCATGGGTTCATGGTCACCACAGAACTCCCCACAATCGGTTTCAGCCGCTAAAAACTTGTTATCATAAAGCTTTTCAAGATATATCGAAAAAGTGAACAATAGTTTTTTCGCTCACGTGGGACCTTATTTGCCTTGTCAACCACGATTACTAGCTGAAAGTTTCTATTTTGACCATAGTCTTTCCGAGATATCTCAGAAGTGAACAATAGTTTTTTCACTCTCCCGAGACCTTCTTGTCTTTTCAACCCAAATTAGTCGCATAATGCATCATCTAGCGTTTTAAAGATATTTCAAAAGAATTGAACAATAGCCTTTTCGCTTAGTCAGGACCTTCTTATGGCATTTTCCTTCTTGAAGGTTCCCATTTTGACCATAGTGGTAGCGTGTAAAAAATTTTGGAAAGTTTTTTTTTTGAATTCCAAAACCTACAAAAGTGTGACTTATAGCCTTTGTTTTTGTCCTCTGAAGGGCTGTCCCGAGCTCCGTTTTGTTTTCGCCTTGTTTTTTTGACCACGTGCTCAGGTCACCTTAGGGCTCCCCACGATTGGCTTTGGCCTCTAAAAGCTTGTTAACATCCCTCTTTCTTAGATATTTTGGAAGAAGTAAACAGTAGCTTTTTGGCTTTCCCGGGATCTTCTTATGGCTTTTCAACCTTGATTAGTTGTCTAGCGTTCCTATCCCCAGAACCCGGAACCTAAGAAAAATGTGAATTATAACCTACGAAAACTGTGAATTATAACCTGTCTTCTCGCCTTGTTTATTGACCATGTGTTAGGGTAACAACACAACTCCCCACGATAGGTTTCAGCTTCTAAAAACTTTTTATCATTCTTCATTCCAATATATTTCTAAAGTGAACAAAAACTATTTTGCTCTCTTGAGACCTTTTGATGACCTTTTTTACCTCAATAAGCTAGTGTTCCTATTTAGACTGACTACAGGGGGAACCATGTAAAATTTTCATAATTTTCTTTTTGGTAACCCAAAACCTTCGAAAGCTATGAATTATAGCCTTTTTTTCGTCTTCAGAGGGTGGCTTAGGTTTTCAACCTGGATTTTTTACCACGTGTTCAGGGCGACTACCCACAATCGATTTTGAACTATTATCATACCTCTTTATAAGACATTTCAAAAGATGTAAATAATAGCTTTTCACTCTCTCCGGATCTTCTTATGGCCTTTTAAACCTCGATTAATTGTCTCGCGTTCCTGATTAATTGTCTCGCGTTCCTATTTTGTGCATAGCGGCAGCATGTAAAATTTTCAAAAGTTTTTCCCAGGGGCCCGGAACCTATGAAAACTGTGAATATAACCTTTGTTTTTGGCCTCAAGAGGGTTGACCCGGGCTCCGTCTTGTTTTCGCCCTGTTTTATAGCTATGTGTTCGAGGTTACCACATGACTCCTCACCATTGATTTCAACCTAAAAAAACATGTTATCTTCCCTCTTTGCGAGATATTTTGAAAGAAGTGAATAATAGTTTTTTTGCTCTCCCAAGACCTTAAGACCTTAAAGCCTTTTCAACAACTTTTCAACACCCTGGTCAGTGAAATTTTCATAATTTTTTGGGGGGCCCCGAAACCTACAAAAAAATTATGGATTATAACCTTTGTTTTTGGTTTCTGAAGGGGTGTCCTAGGCTACATCTTGTTTCGCCCTATTAGTTTACCACGTGTTCAGGGTTACCATAGGACTTCCTATGATCGGTTTTGACCTCCAAAAACTTGTTATCACCCGTCTTTTCGAGTTATTTCGGAAGATGTGAACAATAGTTTTCTTGCTCTCCTAAGACCCCTTTCTGATGGCCTTTTCAACCCGATTAGCTACTTGGGGTTCCTACTTTGATCATAAGGGCATTGTATAAAATTTTTGCAAAATTTTTATAATTTTATTCCGGGACCCCAGAACTTACCAAAACTTTGAATTATAGCCTTTGTTTTTGGCCTATAGAGAGCTATCTCGGGCTCTGTTATGTTTTCGCCTTGGTTTTTACCACGTTTTCTAGGGTCACCTTAGGGCTCTCCATGATCGTTTTCGGCCTCTAAAAGCTTATTATCATCCCTCTTTTCAAGATATTTCCGAAGGAGTGAACAATAGTCTATTCGCTCTCCGGTGATCTTCTTATGGCCTTTTCAACATCGATTACTTGTCTAGCATTCCTATTATTTGCATAGGGGCACCGTGTAAAATTTTCGAAAGTTTTATTTCCCGAGACCACAGTACCTACGAAAACTATGAATTATAACATTTGATTTCAGCCTCAGGAGGACTGTCCCAGGCTTCTTCATGTTTTCACCCTGTTTTTATTTTTTTCTTTTACCACACCTCATGACTCCCATGATTAGTTTCAGCCTCTAAAAGCTTGTTATCATCCTTCTTTTTGAAATGTTTTCGGAAAAAGTGAACAATAGCTTTTTCACTCTCCCAGGACCTTTTACGACCTTCTCAACCTCGATTAGCGGCCTAGTGTTCCTATTTTGACCATAAGAGCACCGTGTAAAGTTTTAAAAACCTTTTTTTTCACGACTCTGGATCTACAAAATTTGTAAATGTTGAAGTAACCGACCCTAATTATATGACTAAAGCTTTGATTGATAGATTGATCATTAAAAAGGTGACAGAAAAGTCAAAACACTTTTGAGATAAGCAATAATAATAAAAAGACTATTGGTCTATTATAGCATCACCAAGAAATCAAATCTTCAATAAAACAATCAGAGCTTTAATCCCAAAATTTGGGATTGGCTACATGAACCAAAATTAATCATTCTATGTGGTCATCTACATAAATTTTCCTCTTCCAAGAAATCAAATCATCATTCCATAATATATTAAAGTTGAAAAAAGAATAAGAGTTTTTCTACATTGTGCCCCTCTTATAAAAACCTTTTCCATGACACCTCTAAAGTTCAATAAGTAACAAAATAGTGCCCCGATAGCTTTACCCAAGTGACGATTCATTAACTTGTTAAGTTTATCCTCATTGCCTTCATCATTGTCCTCCAGCTTCAATCATTTGCATATTTTCATCATCAATCTCATCATATTCCCAAATAACTACCCTTATTACCAACCACAAGCACCCACGCAGCACTCAGAGCAACCACCTCAACCCAACCGCAGAACCTAGACTCCACACACCATCGAAACCACCCCCAAAGCCGCCATCTTGAAACCACCCTCCCAAGCCCCAACTACCCAAAAAAGAAGCTAATAACGCTATCACTGCCACTTCTCCCATCCACCCAAAAAAACCCACCACCCTATAAATCACCATATCACCAATGAAAAAACCCAACCAACCCTGAAAATTTGTGTATCACTCAAAACTAACCATGCACCATTTTTGTCAGATTTTCGAAGCTTCCACAAGATGTCAATTTTTATTATCAAGTTTTTCTTTGGGATAAGTGTTATTGTTTGTATTTTGTAATTGGATGGCTTGAGGGTTCATTGGCGTGGTGGGTTTTGGTCTTTTGCACACGGTGTTGTGATCACGGGCGGGTAGTTTTGTGAGAGGGGCAATGGTGTATCGTGGCCGGGGTGGTGGTGATGGTGAGAATTAAGGTGATGTGAGAAGAGGTGGAGGGATGAGGTGATGGGTTGAGTAATTGAGCTAGAGAGGGCCATTAGAGGAGTAAGTTAAGGAGAGAGAAGGATGAGGTACTTGGGGAGCATGGTTAACGGAATCCTAACGGAAGGGCACCATGCAAAAACTTACCAAACATTGAGGACACCACAGAGAAGTTTCTATTTGAAGGGGCACAACGTAGAAATGGCAATACCTCAAAGGAACAATGTAGAAAAACCCAAAGATCAATAAACACCATGATATATATAGGGAGGGGAAAAGGAGGTGGAGGCATGGGTCGCATAGCTAGTTGAAGTAAGCAATGGCGAGCAATGACAGGCAATAGAATTTTTCCCATCCCAACAAACTGTAAAGTGTGAATTACATAAGAGAAATCTAAAAGCCTAAAGGAAATCAAAAAAAACTTATTCAACCGATAACAGTCAATTAGCTAAGAACCAATGGCAAATAGTTTCCGCACGAACTAGCAAATGAACATACATATGGAATGAGCTATAATTCCATGTTTCCGAACTACACGATCTATCTATCAAAATGTTGAACACCTACTCTAATTGATAAAGCAGGGCTTGAAATGCCAAAATGCCACATTTTCTACACCTTTAAAAAAGTATTCCAGCAAAAAAAGAAAAAAGAAAAACCTAAAAACTAACCCGCCATATTGCTCTGTCATGGAAAAAGTAAACGTCCCTCTTATCTCAATTTACTTGCCTTGTTTTCCATTTTCTGGTGTCTCAAGTTAATTGTCCTCCTTTTCTCCCTAAACTTTCTCTAAAGACGGGCATTGCAATCTCAAATCTGACCAAATATCATAACTTTTTTTCGAAAAAAAAATTGTCATGTTAAAAGTTACGATCTATGGTGAAAAAAGTTAGAATTTTTTGGTTAAAAGCTCCAAAACGGTCAAAAATATTTTGGCTTTACAAGTAGTTCTTCACAAATTAGGTTTCTCAAAAGCACAAAAGCAAAAGACTCAGATTTCATCTTCCTTTCAATCTGTCACACCTCAAAAGCCCTAATTCCATCAAATTTTTACCATCCATGGTCAGCAACACAGCAATACTTAGTTTTGCTGACTCAAATTTCAATTATTTTGTGACAAAACACAGCAAGTGCAAACCAACTGCATCATAGAATTCTTTCAAATTCAAATAACTGAAATTAATGCAACAATAATCTTCCTAATTAATCTAATATAGACAATTATACAGTATACCCTAATAATTACAAAAAAAAAAAATAATAATCTCAATGTTATTACTTTCAAACACCCAGAATCACAAAAGAAGTGGAAACCAAAGTTGAATTTGATACCAAATTAAACTCACTTCTTACGATTATGAATTTAAGAACAATTGGATAATATAACCAAGGGAAAAGGGCATTAAAAAAGTAAACAAAATAAAATAACATGGTAAATTCATCTAGTCATTTCATCAAACAATCAAATTACAGCATAAATTCTGAAAAAATAAAACAATTTTCAACATGCAATTTTTGCAAATTGCAACTAATTGTTTGTGGGAATATTTTTAATTCGGTTTCAAATTATACTACTATTAATTCTAGGGTTTACACTGTACAATTAATTTAGTTAGGAAAACGAAATTACTAATTTCTCGAAATTATTAAGTGTGATTCCAACACATACCTGAATCGGGAAAAACAGAAGAGAGAAGCTGCAGTTCGACGGAGGTTAATGCGGTGTTGTT
The DNA here is from genome assembly GCA_016808085.1 of Suaeda aralocaspica. Lineage (NCBI taxonomy): Eukaryota > Viridiplantae > Streptophyta > Magnoliopsida > Caryophyllales > Amaranthaceae > Suaeda > Suaeda aralocaspica. The sequence continues at coordinate 41,550 of PYUH01000017.1, read as the reverse complement.
CACTTTTTCTGTTGTGGACTTAATGAGATCTTCAGTTTTATTTTATTGTTGTTTTCTGAGGCACAATTTACACATTTATTTATTGTTATTGTTTTTAGGCCCAACTCTCACTTTTACGAGGTTATACAGTTGAGAGCCGGTTGTATCTAGCTAGCTATCTCAAAGTGCTGAAGATGTATCGATTATAACATTCGCCAAATTCTAGATGATGTGATTATAGTCGAATTTGGAAAATGTTGGTCTTCAAAATTTTGGCCATATCACATTTGTTCTCGTGTTCTAACTAATCCTATCATGGGCTTATATAGCAATTTGTTAGTCAATATGGGGACCTTATATTAAATTAAATGGGAGATAAACGATTAAATTGGTTCTATCTACCTCAATAGTTGTTAATGCAAGGACATTAAACTATATAAATGTTCATGGACATCTTGTGAAAGCTATATATATGCGTTGTAAACTTGTAATTTATTTAACTCATCCATTGTGATTGTGACATTTATTTTTTTTTTCTCCTAAAGAGATAAGATTGAACCATATTTTACATTGTAGATATAAATCAACATATTTGATGTAGATATGTAAGTGATAATTATGTAAATGCCCTTGTCATATGAGTTTGTCAAATAGTACGATTTGAGTTGTGACAAATACTTTTCCTTCAAAAACGATGAGACCGAACTATGATTTATCCTGTGAATATAAAGAACGCTGATTAAGTTGATGATATATATATTTATGATTTATGCATGTAAACGAATGAACAATTTGGGTAGATTTAAACAGCGTAAACTTTAAGCTATGAATTGAAGATTATGTAGACACATCCATATGTGGCAGTCAAATATGAGCATTATAATCTCACACAATGCGACCGTGATATTTTCTCTCTCCTCAAGGGATAAGATCAAATCGTATATTATAAGATTTCGATCTACAACATAAAACATGTTAATAAAACACAATTTAATGTATTGGTCACATTATGTGAGTTTATAATGCGTAAACTTTTTATTTAAATTAGCTTATAAACGTCAAATTAGGTTTCTTCTAAATTTAACAGAGTCGACTTTAAGCTGTGAATCTATAATGATTACGTTGGCGCATCTATGTGTGACAATTTAGGCGGCATTGTAATTTCACATATTGTGATTGTGACAATTTTCTTCTCCTGAAGGGATAAGAGTAAGTTGCATTGTACATCTATTCGGTCTGCAGCATAAAACATGTTTCGACTTTGTCTTTTATGAGGTAAAACACAATTTAATGATCTTACCTCATGAGTCGTAAAACTTTTGTAGGCTGATAACAGAAATCAATGTATTGTTTTGTTGCTGTTAAGTAAAACTGCAAATTTCAAATTAGGTTTCTATCAACTTATCTAAACTTATAAGATGTTCTTTTAATTAATATAATAGTTGAGTTTTGATAAGTGTATTTTATTCTTATGTTTTACCCCCTTTTTAGGTTTATTTTGACTCTAAATTATGCTCTTCGGAGCTATTTCGGCTAACATTTGGTTGTATGGAGTTGTTTATGCTTGTTCGTGACTTTTTGCAGGATTTTGGTGTTTTTGCATTGATTCCGAAGCAACCATATGAGTTACAACTAGATACTAGAAGCCATGGGTTAGAATTGAAGTACTCAAGAAGCTATGATGAAGCCTGGAGTAGCTAGAAGACGAGCTTACTTGATTTAGGCGAAAAAGTCATTTCGCCCGGGCAGTTGAGCTGATTTCACCCTGGCGGTCGGGCGGAATTTACTTAGCATTTTTTCAAGAAGATGGGACGAAAACACTGATCGTGCTCGATCGGGCGGATTGCTTCCAAGGCCAAAATCACTCGCTTCGTGAGCCCGATTGGTCGGACGGTTTATTCAGAGCCTGTTTTATACTTCTTTTTAGCTCGAGCATTGTACTTTTCATATAAATAGTTCTTGTGTTAGGTTTTTTTGGGGAGAACAGATGAGATTATTTTTCTCCTTAGGGTTTTTTCATTCAGTTCCTCTCTAGAACTCACTTTTGTCAAAACTTAATCATTCATTCAATACAATCGCAATTTCATGTTCTTCTTTATTTCTTCTCTTGTTTTTATTAGTTTAATTATTTTCCTTAGTTTTAATTGTTAGTAGTATTTTAATTTTAGATCCTGTTTTTGTTTTAGTTCTTGCTTTTGAGTTATTTTTGTTCTTGTTAATTAGTTTAATTGATGTAGTCATGTTTTCAGTTCCAGTTCTTATGATTAAATTGGTTCCTTTAGTTTCTATTATGCATGAGTGGTTCGCTTTCTAGGACTAGGGGATCCATAGATTGATTTTGATGCTTTGTTCATAATTGCTAGTTTGGTTATTAATGTACTTGAATTCCTGTTGTCAACTTTTATTGCTTTCAGTTAAATACCGGTTAGGTTTAATTGTTAGTTTGATATTGTTGAAATCGATGCCGAGAGGTAAGATTACCACAATTAGATCATCAGGACAATAGGCAAAACGAGTCTAAGTGAGCGAGAGCCATTAGAGGAGTTTTGAAGGGGATTAGATTCGAGAGAGTTAGTGGACCTTAATTCAAGGAAATTGATAATCTAATTAATTAATTGAGTGTAATTCATTTGTTAATCTGTGGTGAACTGATGTCCTAGGCTTAGTCATAAATTCATTCCCTTAATCGACTCACTTCTAGTTTTAGTTAACTTTTTAGTCTTAACTCAACATTCAAAGGCCCTTTACACAGTCTAAACTTTTTAGAACTAATAGGTTTAATTGCTTCCCTGTGGATTCGATCCAATACTTCCCTAGCTGTATTCATTAGAGTGATTAGGTTTATTTTTGATAGGTGTGGAATAGCCTCATCAAGCTTATTAGATATAATTAATATTTATTGGACCATATCAAAACCACTTAAACTTATTGCTAATAGATTTTATTATGTCACCATAATTAAAATTAATGCTCGTAGTTTTTAATTCGTCATAACTAAAACTTACAATGATTTAACAACATTAATATAGAAATTTTGTAGCAACAATTAATTTACCAAGTATCTAAAGGCACTACACGCCTACACTTTTAGAAAGCACTTTTGGTATTAAATCTAGTTTATGTGTAATCTTTAACTTGAATACGGAGTACATATTTACATTATTGTCTGTCAAAATTTAATTACTCTATTCAAGATTGATTGACTAACTATAAGAGTTAAAAAATCATAATTAATCAATTACAGATTTCATTTTTCCCTCCCATATCCACTACCATTTTTCACAGATCAGATACTATCAACCTTTTGGATCACCTAAACATTTTTGTCTTTTACTCCGTAAATTCGAAAAGTATAACAACTTTTTGTGACTCATCATATGATATCCCATCAGCATATTCAACTTACAATCTTTATAACAATCCTTTCATTGTAAAACATGTAATCTTCATGAGTCTATGACTGATGACTTCATGTAAATCATGGGCAACCATTGAGTATCTTTGAAGTTTCGGTAGTCAGATCATCATATAGATGTAAAATAATGATCCCCAAATTATAACTTTAAATAGCTGAATGGCACAGAACAATCAATAATATTAAGGGTCTGTTTACTTCGAATAGAAACAGTTGAACTGAGTTGAGTTGAACTGAATTAAACTGAATTTAAAGGGTCTATTATGGATTAATGATTTTTTACTACCAATTATTATTGATTATTGATTTTTAATTAGATTTTTATGGATTGATTATGACTATTGATTTTTAGCTATGGTTTATTAATGATTATTTACTATGGAGTAATGATATAATAATAAACTAATGATTTGGTTATTAATCCACTAATAATTATTAAACAATTTTTTTTTTGTTATTGGTAGTTTATATTTTATTAAATAGAAATCAGTAATACATCTTCATATGTGTGTGAATGGTAATCCACTTATATGGTATAATAATATTTTTGTAAATGATATTTCACTTATATTTTTGTATTATTTGCTGAATGATAGTTTCATATAATATTTTATTCGTGAAAATAATAAACTAATATATATATATATATATATGAAACAAAAAGAATGATGAATAATATTTCAAAAATATATTATGAACATACTAATAATATTATGAACATATATATTACGAATTATGAAGAAAAGAAATATTATGATCTCAATAATATTAAGAACAAATTAATTAACAAACTAATAATTAGCAAAATAAAAGAAGAGCTGAACTAAAGTAAATTAATTAGAGATGAAGCGAATTGAATTGAACTGATTTTAAAGTGAAGTAAACAGATTTCACCTTAATTAAAAGTTTAAAATATCCGCCTTTTATTTAATAATAATTACCATAACTTTGTCGAAGCGTGATCATCGTTTACTGTTTATCTCATTTGTTGTAATTTTCTCATTATTTTCTGTAAGAAAGCGACAACCTTTTGATTAAGGGGTATAGTTTGCACATGCATCACCCATAATACACGTTGGAGTGTGAGTGTGTGACAATGACTCCTCACCTTCTTTATTCTTATTTATATTTTTCATGTCATATGTCCTTGGCCTTGATCAAGATTCCTAACTTCTACATGTTTTAGTCGGTTTTTCTTTCACAACTTAATTCCCAATATTTCTCTCCATCCTCACCCTTGAAAAAACTCCACAACAATCATAAAAAAAAAAAAAACTCAATTACACCCTTGAAAAAGTTGGGTTGCACGGAGTCGAGGATGTGATTAAGGCCGACACCTAGCCAGCACGGGACCGAAATCCACAAATGTAAAAGTTACTATAAACATCAAGTGTGAATACATATAATAATAAAGAAAGTATCTTTTATAGACACGTTGTTAAGTGAAGTAGTAGTTGTACTAAAGATGGAATCGTGGTCCGCATTACCGCCAGACCTGCTATTGTCAATAGCAGAGCGCCTTGAATCAAGAGCAGAATTCATTAGTTTCCGTGCAGTCTGCCAATCATGGAGAGTTTCAGTTCCAACCACTGTCTTCACTTCAACAAATATCTTATCTTCAATTTTCCCCTACAAAGGTATAACCAATAACAATAACCATTCTTCCATTTTAGTGGCATCTTCCGTGTTTCTTCTGCAATCATTTGTGAACCCNTAATATTATGAACATATATATTACGAATTATGAAGAAAAGAAATATTATGATCTCAATAATATTAAGAACAAATTAATTAACAAACTAATAATTAGCAAAATAAAAGAAGAGCTGAACTAAAGTAAATTAATTAGAGATGAAGCGAATTGAATTGAACTGATTTTAAAGTGAAGTAAACAGATTTCACCTTAATTAAAAGTTTAAAATATCCGCCTTTTATTTAATAATAATTACCATAACTTTGTCGAAGCGTGATCATCGTTTACTGTTTATCTCATTTGTTGTAATTTTCTCATTATTTTCTGTAAGAAAGCGACAACCTTTTGATTAAGGGGTATAGTTTGCACATGCATCACCCATAATACACGTTGGAGTGTGAGTGTGTGACAATGACTCCTCACCTTCTTTATTCTTATTTATATTTTTCATGTCATATGTCCTTGGCCTTGATCAAGATTCCTAACTTCTACATGTTTTAGTCGGTTTTTCTTTCACAACTTAATTCCCAATATTTCTCTCCATCCTCACCCTTGAAAAAACTCCACAACAATCATAAAAAAAAAAAAAACTCAATTACACCCTTGAAAAAGTTGGGTTGCACGGAGTCGAGGATGTGATTAAGGCCGACACCTAGCCAGCACGGGACCGAAATCCACAAATGTAAAAGTTACTATAAACATCAAGTGTGAATACATATAATAATAAAGAAAGTATCTTTTATAGACACGTTGTTAAGTGAAGTAGTAGTTGTACTAAAGATGGAATCGTGGTCCGCATTACCGCCAGACCTGCTATTGTCAATAGCAGAGCGCCTTGAATCAAGAGCAGAATTCATTAGTTTCCGTGCAGTCTGCCAATCATGGAGAGTTTCAGTTCCAACCACTGTCTTCACTTCAACAAATATCTTATCTTCAATTTTCCCCTACAAAGGTATAACCAATAACAATAACCATTCTTCCATTTTAGTGGCATCTTCCGTGTTTCTTCTGCAATCATTTGTGAACCCAATGCTCGAACCATGGTTAGTGACCGTTGAGGAGGTTAACCGTGGTAAACTCTTTATTAGAGCACCACTTTCTCGTGTTGTTTGTAGTGGTCATTCATCGAACTTTAAGTTAGATTTGTCTCTTATAAAAGTACTTGAGTTGGGTAGATTTTATACTCTAAGGAGGGATGATCATAAATTTAATGACATGTTTTCCGAGAAAAGATTGTCTGAGTATGATAATAAGGTTGTTTTGTTTGTGAATCCGAATTGCGAAACAATTGGTACCAACATTGATGATTGTACTCTTGTTGAGTTGTATAATCAAGTTGATCATTTATGCGTAACAAGGCTCAAATATGGAAGTAAATATCGAGTTACTTACAAAGGAAGGGAATTTGATGATATAGTGAATTTCAATGGAAGGATTTATGCAGTTGATTTCCAAGGTAGAGTTTGTTTCATGGATTATGATTCATTGAAAATGTGGGCCGTTATCGAAAATCCAGTGCCTGGTTTTTCGAGAAGCAATTACAAGAAACGGTTAGCTGTATTGGATCAAGAATTGTATGTTGTTTATAGAAGGTGTCAGATCAGTGACTATGAAGGCGGGGCGTTTAAGGTTTTTAAGATGAATGAGAACAAGGGGTGGGATGAAGTGCAAGGTATAGGGGATGATAAGATATTGTTTGTGACCTTTGATGGGTGCTTCTTTGCCTCGGTTAAGGATATTCCTGGGTGGAAAGGCAACTGCATTGTGTTTCGAAGAGGGAGTTTTCCGGAATACTCAGGCATTAGGAGCTATGATTGTAAAATCTTCGACAATTGGGAACTCCATCGTGATATTGCTGTTTTTCATTTTGACAATGGTGATTGTAAGCCTTTGGGGGATTGTGCGGGATATTCTGGTATCATTATGCCTCCACCATGGATTCGCTTTGAGAAGTTCTAAACCAAATTATCCAAAAGTTGATCAATTGTCTAGGCTTCAACTTGGTTAAGATTTTAAAATTGTGTATACCTACCTACTGGGTGCTAAGTAACCTGTCGAATTTTTCGTTATCATATTAGTTATATCTTATCATTGTCAATCACATACATTACTTAAAAATGTGACAAAGCAATCAGTTCATATTTCAATAAATTAGCCATGTTGTAGAATGAGACCATATGAGGAAGTGTTGTCTATTTGTGTTCTTTGCCTTACATAAATGATTTTCATAAAATGAACCTTCCTTATTGCAAGAGTTTGTAACTCTTCAGGATCGATTCACTACCTTATCCGAGGTTCTTGAATGATATCTAATAAGTACTTGAATCTCTACCATAGTAGACAATACATGTCGACCTGCTTTGTGCAAACCGTTTTCTCATGTCAATATGCCATGAAAGGGTGAAGAGCAAATTCTACCTCAACATTGGGGCAATTCAATGACTCTCCAATGGCTCTCAAGGTAGAATAAGCTCTTGTTTAAATTTGATAAATTTGAAGGTTTATAATACAATTGTATGCCATTCTTGAGGCTAATTATTACAATGTATATCTTATCTAAGTATGGTATTTCCGGAATACAAAATTCACGACTAGTCGACTAGGTATTACACTCCTGTTTTGTGAATTTTCCCATTAACTGTAAATTGGTAAATTTTAATTGGATAGAATTTAGATTAGAATGGTTAATTAAAAATCCAAAATCAAAATTTCCCATCACAATCCTTTTTTTTTCCTTTTAAATTGCTACAAATTGGCCTACCCAAGCCGACATAAAATTATGTGGGCCTTAAGCCCAACAAAAATGACATAAAATTAGCCCAAACACAAAATAAAATTAGGGCGGGAAATCAAGGAAATAAATAAGTGTACGGGAAACCCCAGGAAAAACATCTAACTCAAAAACCCTCAACATCGGTAGCAGAAATGAGTCGCCGGAAAATAGATTGGTCGGAAATTCCGACGGAAATTTTATCATTGATAGCATTGCGCCTCAAAATCAGGTCAGATGTTCTCCATTTCAGGGCAGTCTGCCAAAAATGGCGGAAATCAGCTTCATTATCACTAATCGGTAAAAATACAATTTTATCCCCAATTTTACCTCATTATTTCTCAATTAAAGTTGATGATGATCCAATGATTAGTGGTATATGGCGTTTTCCTTTAGTTTTAGTAGCTAATACTGTGTTTCTTGTTCAATCTATTGTTAACCCTAATCTTCCACCATGGTTAGTTAGTGTTGAGGAAATTAACCCTGGTAAGCTTTATCTTAGGAAGCCTCTTAAACGACGACTATGTGACATTTTGCCTGAGGGTTTTCCAAATAATTTGGATGTATCTTGTTTTCGGGTATCCGAAATCAGTAGAATGTACTCTTTAAGTTATGTTCCTCCTTCTCAATCTCAATCTGGGGTTATGTTTAAGAGGAAGAATCGAAACTCGCGTTGTTTTGATAAAGTGATTCTTCATGTTGAGTCTGATAAGTGTGATAAAGATTCAATTACAATTGATGATTGTAGTCTTATGGTGTTGTATGATGATTGCTCTCTTGGGGCATTTGGTAAAATTAGTTTTCAAGATGGGGGGTTTTCGGTTTTAAGTTGTGATAATGTTAAGAAGTTTGATGATGTTGTGAAATATAAGGATCTCATTTTAGCTATTGATCGTAGAGGAAGATTATATAGGGAAAAAGACGGTAGGTTGTCGAGGATCATGGACTTGCATCACACAGTGGGCATGGGTTTGGGATGCGATAGGAAGAAGCGCCTAGTTGTTTCGAGTGGTGGACTTTATCTAGTGTATAGATGTTTTCGTGAGGAATTTGCATTCAAAGTTTTTAAACTGAAGGTTGTAGACGGGGCAAATAAATGGGTGGAACTTAAAGGTATTGGCAATGATAAAATTCTTATTGCAACTCTTGACGGGTGCTTTTTTGTCCCATCAAAGGATTTACCTACATGGCGAGGCAATAGTCTTGCATTTGTCAGAGGCGTTTTCCCCGGGTATGACAATGCTTATAAAGCTGATTTGGAAATTTTTAAAACTCGCGAGGGAGCCCCCTTTGAGGTTGCACTTTTTCACTTTGGGAGTGGTGAATGGAAGATTATAGGATGTCGCTCCCCTAACGTGTTTTGGCCACCCCCAGCTTGGCTTGCATCAGATCCACAGATTTTTAACAGGTAACTTTTAATTTAGCTCTTATGAAGTAATCGTATTAGAACCGAAACTTTTTGCATTTTGCCTTTATCTTAGATTATAGGAGTTTGAGGTCAGTAACTATTCATCTAAATTTCTATCTTCCTCAACTTTTGTGGCTTCATAATTGGTTTGTTAACCTATTTGTTTGTTTAATATAGGACCCTTTGTTGATGGTTTCTTATATTTGTTAGTCTTATGAGATTTTAGGAGTTTGTGTATTGCAAATTATGTTCTGTGACCTGTGTCATCAAGATATCTAGATGTTTGTTTGTGGTTCTTAATAGTTGTAAACCGAAGTTTTGCTAGATTTCATATTTATCAAAGAAAGCTCATTTATTCGTGCCTTTGTGCAATTGTGCATATTACAATTACCAACTTTTTCTCTTTCTCCCCGCATGTTGATATTCTAAAGAGCTTTGGAATTACGTTCTATGGTTAATAGGGCCCCCAAAAAGGAAGAAGAAGCAGAAATGGATCCTCCGGTTCTTAGTTGCCCTGAACCGCATAGCATCAAAGAAGCCTCTTTTACACCAGGATTCCTGGGTGATTCACAAGCTGAGTTCATGTCTCCAATTGGCATGCAAGAAAACCTATGTGTAGAAGGTTTGATCTCTTATATCTTCATCCCTTAATGTGCTGTATTGATGTTTACTGAAGTCCTGTTTTGTCTTTTTTTTTTCCTCTGGATCCAGTGTGCCTGCTTTGAGATTTTAGAATGTAGAGCTTTAGATATCACAATGCAAACCTAATGCAACTGTTTTCACAGGTTCTACACCAACAACTACTACTAGTAACAATGCTACTACTGAATGTAACAATGTTATTATAAAGGTACCTATCGGATTTTTGATATGATTGTATAATAATGTTACTCATTTGTAGACAAATGCCTTACTCTTCAAAAATTTTCTGCAGTCTCATGAAAATGATGTTGCAAAGACGGAATTTCAAGGGGTGAAAGTTAGCTCTGATTTAGTACCAACTTTGAAGGCAATCTGGGCTAAGCATGGAAACATACTTGAAGGAACTCCTGTAAAAAGCAATGATCTTGTAGCTTGGGGTTTAGAGTCGATGGCTAAATCCGTGATCCTTCTTAAAAGCACCTCATGCGGGTCATTGAATGATTCTCAAGCTGAATATCTAAGTTCCACCCTGTGTGACCTTCAATTTATGCAGTTGAATGTTGATTGGTTGGCTTCCTCTGTTGCAGAGGCTTTAAAATTACACAAAGGTATAGCTCTTAGAGCAGAAGTGGAGGGTACTCTAGAAGAGATTGACAAGGTCAAGACCCAAGTTGCTGACATGAAATCGAAGTTCCTTGCTGAATTAAGTGGCTTAGAGAAGATGATAGATGAAAAAAGAAAGACAGTTGAGGAGAGCTTGAGAGTTTTCGACTGCCTCTACAGTGGCAAATCTTTAGGAGAAGGATTATGCTAATTGGATTCTTTTAAGGCCTGTGAACATATGCGCTAAGTGCTCCCATCTTACGTATAAACTATCACAGCCTCACAGGGGATGTTATATAGAGTACTGGACTGTGTGATTAGGGTGCTACTGCTCATTGTATTTATATATAAATTGTACATTGCAAATTACATTTTTATGTTTTGCTCATGATATGGCTGAAAATAAAGCACGAAAGCCCCTACTGTAGCAGCTATCAGGAACCAAGACTTTCAAGCTAATGTCTTTGCCACCGCATAACAATATTCTAGATTGGAGTCGCATCACCAAGTTTTACTTACGGATAATGGGACCTTTTTACAACTACCTCCGTTTGTTGCAAGTAAATGTATATGGAGGTAGTATATTATATGGGAGGAGCACAATAAGTCTTGAAGTTTTCTGAGTTAGATATGATAAAAATAAGTACAAAAATGCGAGCTACAGAAAACTTCGTTCCACCAGTTAGGTTTTAGTTACGCCATAGTACCTTGATAGATATTTTAAGCTGCCATCAGCTAACGTTGACTCTATCATATCATACTTTTGGTAATGTCCTTTCAAAGTCTCAGCTTGCTCCTTCCAGAGTTTCTCTTCCTCCTCTTGCTGCTTCTGTTAATGGCACAATAAACAAAACCCTGTTAATGAGTATTTACAATTTACAAACACAAACACAAACAAAAAAGACACGTCTTGATGTTTAAGATCATACAAGAACAACGATCCAACATGAATTTCACCATTGGCCTGTCAATCTACTAGATTTAAAAAGTTGTGGAGTTATACAACCATAAATTGACCGGTCTAGATCAGACAAAATCCTCCTTCTGAAGAAGACTTTACAGGATTTTAGAAGTCTCAGAACTTGCGGCAAATCATTTTACGTTTGTTTAATAAAGAAAGCATTGAATCTAGAGTATGGCAGCATTCATCTATGTAAAGCCGGTGCTGGTTTATTAACTTTGATTACCAGTAGATAGTAGTTAATTCAAGTCGCTACAAACCTCAAGTAAAAAGATGTTTTCAGCATCATGCTTCTTTGCCAGCTTCTTCAGCTTCTGAGCTACTTCAAAATCAGGATCTTTTGGGTCCAACCAGTAACATTGTATATTCCTACCTGGCTTCGGTGGGCGGTCCTCAAACATTTCAGGCTTTGCAGGATGGCCCCTCACTGGCCGTGGCATTCCTGACATCATGAATGGATAAGAAGACAGCAGCTTCAAGATCACTGTTGCTTGCTTTTCATCCTCCAACTCCACAAGGGCACATTCACCATTGTAACAAGACTCGATGTACTTCGGAATGAAATGAATGTCGGTCACAGTACCATACTGCTCAAAAGCAGTCTTGATGACTGCATAATTCACTTGCGGAGAGAGATTGTCAAGGTACACTGTCTGCTTTACCTTCTCCTTAAAGACAGCGTATTCCTTCTCAGCTGCGCTTCCCATTGCAAAATACTGGATTCTGCAACAATAATATGAGTTCATATATTATAACTTCATACAACCAATAAGAGCATCAATTACTGAACAAAGAAATCAAACTCTCAATTACAAAATAATATCAAACATAGTTAAACCAGAAATAAACTGACATAAAGAAATAGAAAGGGAGGAGCCTACAACCAACATTCCCTGAGGTGAACAAAGACAAAGGATGGCGACATCTGATCATCAGGCTAGGATAAGTGATAAGCTAAGGTACGCAACTAATAGCGCGCATTGAAGGGTCTAAACTCTAAAGGCCAACAGTCCACTAGATTCTACATTTATATTTTGAACACAACCTCACTTAGTTTCCAGTAGAAATTTCTTTCTATTGACTAAATTAGAAAGTCATAATTCCATTAGAACTCAAACTTGAAAAGCATTATTATGAATGAGTTACTACGGAAAATGGCAAACTACGTAATATGGCTTGCATAAAACATCCAGCACCCTTAAGGACGACACAGAGATCAAGTTGCATATACATATCATGGGGATTTTAACTCCACAAAACCGAGAAAGTAGACGATCTTCCCAAGCTATGTTAGTCTTGCTCTTATAGTCTTTTAAACACATCAACTAGAGATAAATCTTTTACTACCTCCATTTCTTGTTAGTTGCAACACTTGGAATTTGTTATATATCGCAAATAACACTTGCAACTAATAAAAAACGGAGGTTATAGATATCCTTAAGCAAAGGCTACGTACACGTATTATAGATTATGAAAATTCAATCAATTACAATATTAAGTGCTTATTTATTTAAATCAGCGTGAGCAACTGAATTTGCTAAGTAATTAATGCAGAACAACAGAAAAACTCAACTAAATTAATCAACGACAAATGCAATAAACATGGTGATATTTTCAATTGCACATTTCATGGAAAAAGTTGTATGCATCATCAAATTAAAGCTAAAAATTCAAAAAACAAATTAAACATCAACAAAGTAAAGCTACTCAACAGTACGAATATCAACTTTTAACTTTAGGGCTTGCGGTTACTTACTACAAATTCAATTTGTAATTTCTTTTAGAATTTAGTCATAATTTAACTCTTAATCTTTCGATTTTAATAGATAAACTAAGGGGGAGTATAATCAGTATAGTACCTGAATCGTCAACAGTACAATAGCAAATTGACCTTGACGTTTGTTCTTCTTCTCACTGCTATCCTAATTTTATTTTATATTTTTCAGATGAAAAGGTTAATGCATTAAATGATGATAGTGGGCTTATATGTAAACCTCAAATGCTTAGGATATTGGTGTTAGTAATGGTTTAGAATATATTTGATTGACGAGAAATTAAATTAAAATGAATCGAATTGAATTAAATTAATGTATAAATATATATATATATAAGATGGTATTCTTACCTCCTAAGTACAATTAATTACAAAGTAATACAAATTATTAACAGCTAGTACATGCATTGTGCCACAGAATTGAAACACTGTCTTTATTAATCATGTATATATTTTGAATACTCTACATCAACTTTGTTTATTCAACTCTAGTCTTAACTAACCTAAAACTTGAATTACATGAATCAATACATGCTCAATTAACCAATCAACAGTCTATCTCTTTATACAAAGAAAAACAACAAACAAACAAACAAACACTAACTAAAGTAAACAACTGGGTTATTCACTCACTTACATCAAAAAACTCGATCTCAGATTAGCATATTTATAAACAGAAGGATGATGTAAACGTCAAGAAAAGCCATCGCAACTACGGGAGACCAGATAGTCATCAGAGCAAAGTAACACATCAGAATCACAAGCAGAGCCATATCTGCATCCATTATTCCCCCAGAAACGCTCATCTCCACCCTCGGTGTTGACAATAATTCAGCCGCACTCTCCGGCGAAAAAGCAGAATCAGATAAAAGATCATGATCATTAGCATGGTCGTTGTCGTCTTTGCCATAGAGAGTGTAGTCAAGAACTTTACCGACGCCATGAGCCGAAACAACGGCGTTTTGGAAGAGGTCGGAGTGAGTGATGGGGGCGCCGTTAATGGTGAAGTTGTCGGCGGAGTTGTTGGTGATGAGGAGGGTGTTCCCTGGTAGAAGTGTTGGAAGGCGGGCCCCAGTGGGGAACTGAAGGAGGTCGATGAAGTCGAAACGGCGTGGGACTATGTGGTAAGGAAACAGAAGAGGGTCTAGGAAGTTAACGGTGGAGGAAGAAGATGAAGTTGACGGTGACGGAGATGAAGAAGAAAGGTTTTGGCCGGAAGCGTCGGGGATGAAGAAAGTGGCGGCTAGAGGGAAGAAAGAAGAGTCAGCCTGAGAGAGTAGATTAGCCCAGTTGGTGAAGTCACCGGCGCCAACGATGGAGTCAATGATGGAGTTGAATTGGAGCTGTTGTGGTGTTTCTTGGGTGGTGGTGGTCAGAAGAAAAGAGAAGATGAAGATAATGAAGGTCAAAGACGCCATTAATGGAGGTTTGAAGGTTTTGTTTTCTTGGTTTAAGTTTGTAGCAAATATTTAGTCTGTGTTTTCAAGTGAGTGAAGGACAAAACAGAAGCTTTTATAGGGGAAATAATAGTGGGGTATTGTTAAGGCCGTTAATGTTAGTTACACTATACAGTTATTTGATTGGCCCATTTAAATTGTGTACCTTCATACTTTCTTTATAGTTTATACTCCCATATGCTTTTTTTTTTAACTTTTTAATTAATTAATCAACACTAATTTGTTCTAGAAAGTTTTTTTTGTACTTTTTACATTGCGGAAAACCTTTTTCTTTAAAATTTAACTTGCATGGATAAAGAATTGGAAACTATCTTATATAACAAATAGTCAAATACAAAGTTTTACATTGTATTTGTATAAAGGTCAAAAGTATAAAAGTTTTTTCCCATAAAAAAACAAAAGTATAACTGCGATATTGATATTGAGATTTTTCGAGGGTCTGTTCACATTTTAACTTTGTACCGAATGTCTAATATCATATTTGGAGGACTAAGGATAGTAGTCGATAGTTCATTTTGCAAGCCAAAAGGGCAATGTATGGGATGGAGGAAGCGGTTGGTGGCATCATCATCAGGTGACAAAATGTATTTGATCAAAAGGGAGATTACAGTGCTTAGAGTTTATGAATTGTCTGCACAATCAGATATGTCATTATGGAATTGGGTTGAGGTTCAAAGTTTCGGGGAAAATGATAATCAGGTGCTGTTTGTGTCTAGATTATACACCTACTTTGCTTCAGCTACAGAATTCCCTGGTTGTAAACTAAGTAATTGCATTATATTTTCTCATGACGCTTTCCCAGCCAACTCTAATTCTTGCTGGAAGTATACGGATCAGTGAGATGAATATGAAGAACAGATTCAGATTTTCAAGCTAGGAGAACAAAATGGTCATACTATCAAACCAACAACTTCGTACCCGGATTTCCCTATGAATATTTGGTCACCCCCATCGTGGGTTTTGCAGTCTCGTAGTAGGTAATGTTTCAATTTTGCTCTATTATCTTTTCTGTGTGACTTTTAACAATGAATGGTATTGCCTTTTTTTCTGTTGTGCCGTTAATCTTTCGAATTACAATGACATGATGACATCTTTAAAATTACAATGCTTCGATCAACTAATGTGGACTACTTGTTGTATATTTTAGTATATGATAGTCTATGCTACTTTTGGTCAAATTATCTAACAATGGTGAAATAGGGGGCAATATTTGGGTGGCCGTTTGACAAACGGTCCCCAAAGTTCTATCAACCAAATACATAATTATATATCATATATTTTAGTCAAAGTAATAATAGGGACATTTAAAAACATTATATTATTTTTCAAAATATAAATTATAGCAAATAAAATTTTTTTTATATTTTTTTCACAATAATTCCATAATATGGTTGTAAAAATAGATAATAATTAGAAATAATTTTTTAAAAATATAAAAAAAATCATGAAAGCGTTTTTTTAATATCTATAATGATTGCAAAACGTATTAATATCACTATATGACCTCAATTATTAATATAATTAAATATATAACATATATAAATTTTGGTGGCCGTTTCTCAAACGGTCACTGAAGAATTTTCAGTGAAATAGGCATATGATTGACTTGTATGTTATTAGACTTGTCTCACCATAAATTTTTTCTAATAAGATTACAATTTCATTTTATTAGGCACAAAAATAACAAAACCTTAATCTTGTAATTTTAATTTACTAAACCAAACAATTTCTATTTTTCAAAATAAAATATTTACAAAATATATTTGAAAAAGTTAAATAATAATAAACGACTAATGAGACAAATGAATTGAGTGTGAAGATAAGGCCGGGCTAAACTTACCGTAAGCCATTTATGTGCTAAGTCAGTTACTTCAAAAAAAAAAAAAAANGGTCAAAAGTATAAAAGTTTTTTCCCATAAAAAAACAAAAGTATAACTGCGATATTGATATTGAGATTTTTCGAGGGTCTGTTCACATTTTAACTTTGTACCGAATGTCTAATATCATATTTGGAGGACTAAGGATAGTAGTCGATAGTTCATTTTGCAAGCCAAAAGGGCAATGTATGGGATGGAGGAAGCGGTTGGTGGCATCATCATCAGGTGACAAAATGTATTTGATCAAAAGGGAGATTACAGTGCTTAGAGTTTATGAATTGTCTGCACAATCAGATATGTCATTATGGAATTGGGTTGAGGTTCAAAGTTTCGGGGAAAATGATAATCAGGTGCTGTTTGTGTCTAGATTATACACCTACTTTGCTTCAGCTACAGAATTCCCTGGTTGTAAACTAAGTAATTGCATTATATTTTCTCATGACGCTTTCCCAGCCAACTCTAATTCTTGCTGGAAGTATACGGATCAGTGAGATGAATATGAAGAACAGATTCAGATTTTCAAGCTAGGAGAACAAAATGGTCATACTATCAAACCAACAACTTCGTACCCGGATTTCCCTATGAATATTTGGTCACCCCCATCGTGGGTTTTGCAGTCTCGTAGTAGGTAATGTTTCAATTTTGCTCTATTATCTTTTCTGTGTGACTTTTAACAATGAATGGTATTGCCTTTTTTTCTGTTGTGCCGTTAATCTTTCGAATTACAATGACATGATGACATCTTTAAAATTACAATGCTTCGATCAACTAATGTGGACTACTTGTTGTATATTTTAGTATATGATAGTCTATGCTACTTTTGGTCAAATTATCTAACAATGGTGAAATAGGGGGCAATATTTGGGTGGCCGTTTGACAAACGGTCCCCAAAGTTCTATCAACCAAATACATAATTATATATCATATATTTTAGTCAAAGTAATAATAGGGACATTTAAAAACATTATATTATTTTTCAAAATATAAATTATAGCAAATAAAATTTTTTTTATATTTTTTTCACAATAATTCCATAATATGGTTGTAAAAATAGATAATAATTAGAAATAATTTTTTAAAAATATAAAAAAAATCATGAAAGCGTTTTTTTAATATCTATAATGATTGCAAAACGTATTAATATCACTATATGACCTCAATTATTAATATAATTAAATATATAACATATATAAATTTTGGTGGCCGTTTCTCAAACGGTCACTGAAGAATTTTCAGTGAAATAGGCATATGATTGACTTGTATGTTATTAGACTTGTCTCACCATAAATTTTTTCTAATAAGATTACAATTTCATTTTATTAGGCACAAAAATAACAAAACCTTAATCTTGTAATTTTAATTTACTAAACCAAACAATTTCTATTTTTCAAAATAAAATATTTACAAAATATATTTGAAAAAGTTAAATAATAATAAACGACTAATGAGACAAATGAATTGAGTGTGAAGATAAGGCCGGGCTAAACTTACCGTAAGCCATTTATGTGCTAAGTCAGTTACTTCAAAAAAAAAAAAAAATTGTGCATTTTAAATTTGGAGTGTTAATATAGCCGAAAATTAATATATATATCAATATCACTATATCAGTACATCTACGCATACATTTGGTGTGGGATCCCACACTACCAAATACACATTAAGGGCCTGTTTTACTGTTTACTTCACCTGAAAAAGTTTTTTTTTATCAAGGATTAATGAGTAGTAAAATAAAAGAAGAGCTGAATTGAGCTGATCGAACCGCTCCGACTGAAGCCGAACTGAACTGATTTTGAGCTAAAGTAAACAAGCCCTAAAATGGATTACTTGTGCAAATTACTCCAGAAAATTTAAGTTGGCAAGAAATCTCCCTCCCAAGTCCCAAGCACCAAGCTCGACCTAGGGTTTGCAGCCTTCGTTCTCATAATCCCAAATTCCCCAATCCCATTGTCCTAATTCCTACATTTGTCAAACCTTACTAAATTGGGTAGCCACTAACCACAATGATTTGAAACCGTCGTTTTGAAAGATTACGTCTTTACACTTTGACGGAAGCAAGACAATCACTTAAAGCGTCGGCCACTAATCTAACATTTCAATAATAAAAGCGTCGTTTTTCTTACCAAAAAATGGTGACACAAAACAATCACCGTCGAAAACCAAATTGGTCAAATCTTCCGACGGAAATTCTCCAATTAATCGCAGAATTCTTCTTCAATTCCCAGGATTCTCGAAACTTCAGAGCAGTATGCAAATCATGGCGTCACTCTACTCAAATCTCCACCTTCTTACCTCGCTCTTTTAACACCTCACATTTCCGTAGAAAAATCCTTTCTTCCTCAATTTACCTCATTCATTCACTCGATTCCTCTGAACTTCGTCCTTCGATTGTCCTCACCGCTGAAACCACTAAAGGCGTCACTAAATTCTTCAACCCTTTCTCCAAAACGCCGATTTCAAACCGTCGCCAAAATGAGCAAAATCTCGATTTTACAAAGTTTAGGTCAGTTAAGCTTGCTACTCAATTTCATATTGTTCATAATAATGGAAATGATGACAACTTGTTCTCTTCAAATACGTCGTCGTATGTTAAGGTGCTTGTGTATTTCAAGGATTCTCACATTTCCGTTAGCAGCTGCCGCGCGTTGGCGTTACTCGCCGGCGGTGATGTGTGCGAGTTACAGCCGTTTGGCAGTTGCGGTAAATTCGAGAAGGCGGTAAATGAAGAGCACAATGTTGATGATATTGTGAGTTACAAGGGAGAAATGTATGCCTTAGAGATGAGTGCGAAACTCCGCTTGATTGGGAAAGGGAATGAAAATCATGTTGTAGTTCATAGGTATGATTTTGAGTGGTTAGGATGGGGAAGACGGCGAAAGCGGTTGGTGGCCTCATCATTAGGTGATAAGTTGTACATGATTAATCCTATAATGAGGCGAAACCGATGGCCTGAATGGGCTGTTCATTTGTATGTTGAGGTTTTTGAGCTTAAGTGTGGGAATAATTCATGGTGTTGGGAGTTGGTATCGAATTTCGGAGAGGTTGATCAGGTGATTTTTGTCACTAGAGATTATTGTTTCTTTGTTGCAGCGGCTGAGTTCCCTGGATGTCAACTTAGGAATTGTATTGTGTTCTCTGATGATGCCTTTCCTCACTTTATTAACTGGGGTTGGGATTATGGTGGTAAGGTTGGGGAGGAGGTTGCGATTTACTCCGTGGATGATAAAGATTGTTACAGTTTGCCTGTTAAATTGTATTCGGGTTTTCCTGTTATGTTGTCGTCTCCCCTGCCCATGGTTTTGCACAATGGACCATCAACTTTACCATCTCAACCTCGAAGGTTAAACCGCTGTTTTGGTATTTGAATGATCATGTGTTAGTATTACCTAGGAAGCTCATTTCATTTCTCGAACTAGCTAAAGGATTATTTATGTATCACATTTGATATATTGTTGTTTTGGTATTTGAATGGTCATCTTACAAAAACTTGGAAGCTTTTTCCGCCCATAAATCCTAAATTTGGCATGCTAGTGATGTTTATACACATTTTAATGCATTTGATTGCCATTTTGGTGCGTGAATGATCGTATGTTTGAATAACTTGGAAGCTGATTACGTATGGCATGATTTTGATGTCTATAAACTTGTTTTCAACTTTTTCGTTCACTTTGCAAATTCTATACATGATCCTAGTATGGGAGTATAAGGGTGTTTTAGTCATTTTCCTAGTTGAAGTAGTTAGGAACTATAAATACATACACATCTTTGTAATAAGTAGTTTTTGGGTGTAAAAAATAAACAAATAAGAAATAAGATGATTTTTTCTCTCTAGCAAAACTCTCTCTGTCTCTATTATATATGAACTTCATCTTCTACATGAAAACTGAAGCTTTCTTCATGGTATCAGAGCAAACAATGGCAGTTTTGGTGATTTCGACGCTTCAAATCGTCGTTTACTTGCTTAAATCTCGCGAAGGTTGAGGTATTCTCTGCCATTCTACTTCGTGATTTCTTCATTCTTTCGTGATAAGCGATTATAATTGAGTTTTCGAAATCACAAACTCTTTTCTTCGCAATTTCCAAATTCAGTTTAAATCGTTAAATCACCATTGATTTCCGATGCTTAACTCACCTTCTCTGCAATTCTGAAATTGTGTGTTTGATTTCACAACTTCTTTATCAACGATCTTGTGGTTGAGGCTTTGATTTAGCTTGAATTTCTCTTTCTTTGATTCAATTTTTTTTTAACATACAAATCAAAAAAAAAAAAAAAAAAAAGAAAAAACAATAGTTATTCTTTCTACTACTTCTTGAAATGTCGTCCGAACCTAATTTCGCTACCTGCACTCCTCCTTCTCTTCGCCTAATCAAGATCCTTACTTCAGGTTTATATCCTAAATACATCTCTCAGAGTTCTTGTTGACTACTCTAGGTAGTTTCAGTGAAATTTATGGTGAGGTTATGGCTGGATGGAACCGCGTATGTTGATCACGCTACCGTACAGCAAAAATAAGTTGTCGTTTTTGATGGAACTTGCGTGCATTCGCTGTTAAATTCTTTTGAACTTGCAAGCTTGAAACGAGTGTAATGATTTAGTGATAAGTTTGGGTTTAACTGCAAATCTAGTAATGCTGGATTCAAGAAAGTATTATGTTGTTTTCGTACGGCGAGCAGAAATTTGGAAGGATCTTGAGGAAAGTTAGTGGAGTACACCCTATTACTCAGATTTTGACCTAGAACGGAAACTGGAGATATGAAAGCAAGGTAATCTTTTCTGTGCTGAGTTTTATACAGCGCTCAAAACTGTTTGGGATGTTGCAGGAGGCTAGTCCTATACCTTATTGTGAATGGCAATTCTTGTACTTGTAATCTTACAAAACGGTATATGACAGAGAACAACTACAAGAACCTTAACGTTTATGATGAAGTTAATAAAGGTTTTGCTGTCATAAAGAAACATGTTGATGATTCTTCCATTCCTAAAGGTGAGTAGGTTTATAGAATCTTCTCTGTCAAGAAAGAAACATAAGGATATGCAACAGGAGGATCTCAATCTGAGAGTTTTGTGTTTTTGTGGCTAATCGAATCAGAGAGTTGAAGTTATTTTACTCATAAGGGAGACCAGAAGATTATGACTCTGCTTCGGCAACTGGAGGTCAGGTTATAGTATATGCGAGAGGAAGTTTGGTATCATTTTTATAGAGGTGGACTCAGTGGGAATAATAGAAGTACTTCACATTACTTTGTACACATTGCAAGATTCTGACATATAATGAAGGTGTTGGAAGTTACATGGATTCCACAAGGATACAGGTTCTAAAGACAGAGAGTGGCAGCAATGCGAGGGATGATGAAGTTTGTTGAATGACAATCACTACCTATAGTTCATCTTTCCGCTACAAATTACATTAGAAACAGTATAATCATTTAGTGTCCTTGCTTCAACAACAAAGACCACAGATCTAGCAATACTCTATAAGAAGGGCATAGTGCCAGCAGTAGCTACCAACTAGTGTCACATGATGCGACACAACTCCCAGGACACTTGATGTCAGGTACAACCTGTTTATTTTCTAGTTCAAACAGTACAATGGCTTTTTGGATGTCGGGTGGCAACTGATCACATGTGTAGTGACTGAGTTTATTCTCCACATTGGACAAATACTTTGTTCTAATAATATATCATTATACCCATGGAACTAACGGTACAAATTCAACATGTTGGCGACTGTCGAATTGTCTAATGGGATAGTTTTAAAAGGTGTATTACCATGTTCCCCCCGCGGTTCAAATTTATTTGATATCTGTTCACATCTTTGTAAGGATTTGGGGAACACAATTGTGTTTAACCTCACAATCAATGTTTACCTACAGGACCTTTCTAACACAAAGCTTTTGATGCCCCTCTGGTGATGCTCAGTATGGCTTTACAAGTTATCAGACTCCAGGGAGTTCCAGTTTCATCGTTAGTCGTTGTGCGCTTCTGTGGATCACAAAATTAGGGCTTTGCGATTAGGACATTTACCCTTTAGCAACTCAACTTTCTTTTTATACATTGTTCAGTGTTTAGCACAGAAGTTTTTGCAGGTCTGTCCACAAGGCTAAGCAAACTATATTGCCATTTCCAAAAAGTGAGAGTTTCACTACTAAGAATTTTGAATTGATACATGAGACCTATGGGGTCCATATCATACAAAAACTTCTACAGGTGTTCTCAGTTTGTAACATTGTGAGATTTTAGCAGATTTTACTGGGTTACATTTATTGAGTGTAATTGATATGTTGGAAGTTATTGATTGATTTTCTACCTCATGTTGAGGTACATTTTCATGCCCATGTATGCACGATTAGATCAGATAATGCCTCTTGAGCTCACAGAAGGGAGACTGAAAGAGGTTTACAATATGAAAGGTATATACATCAGACAAGTGTTTTCCAATACTCCAGAGCAAAATGGTGGTGTAGAACGCAAGAATAGACCATCTGCTAGAAAACTGCAAGAGCACTCTTATTTCATTCACATAGTGCCAGAAAGTTTTGGGAGACTGCTTCTAACTGCTGCTTTATTTTGATCAATAGTATGCCCCCTTAGAGCATTAAGGTAGTTACAACCTTATTCATCAGCTTTTTGGGAAATCAGCTATGTTAGTAGACTCGGGTTTTTGGATGCTTATGTTATATTTCAACCTCCAAAGTGCAAGAAAAAAGTTAGATCCTAGAGCTACTGCTGGGGTTTTTCTTGGTTATTCAGCACCCAAAAGGGTTTAAATTTTTTGGTTGTTGGAAACTGGGGAAGGTTGTTATCAGTCGAGATAATTCTTTTTATGAGAAACATTTACCCTTTCATAATATTTCTCCTTTCCTCAAATCTCCTGCTTTTTTCAGCCTTATTATCTTCTATTTCTTTTTTTTTCGGATGATACCCAACCTACTACTACTTCTTCTTTCTTCTTTTAATTCACCAGAACAACACCACACTCTTCTTCTTCTTCTTCTTCTTCTTCTTCTCTTCTTTTTCTTCTTTCTTCTTTCTTCTTTCTTCTTCTTTCCCTTTCTCTTCTACTACTACTACTACTAGTACTACTGTAGACAGGTTTTATGTGTATTGATATGTCTTCTGTCTCTCAATCCCTAGCAGTCCAGCAGACCCCATAAACCTCCTGGGTACTTGTCTGATTATTACTTATGCAATTCACTACCTTCGTTTCATTGGTGTACATGGTGAGTTCAGATAGTTATACTTCTCAACATCATGCATTTTTGAGTAAAGTTTTGTGACATTAAGGAGCCTATGAATTATGGTGAAGCAGCTAGCGATCCTCAGTGTAGAAGCTATGAATAAGGAATTGGGGCTCTTCATCCACAATCCACATGGAGTTTGGTAAATTTGCCACCAGGCAAAAAAGCCATTGGGAGTACAATGG
>PYUH01001847.1:242463-255470 GCA_016808085.1 Suaeda aralocaspica | reverse complement strand
TACTATGTAAGCAAGTCACTCCTAGATGCCAAGACTAGATATTCCTCATTAGAAAAACTTGTTTTAGCTCTAGTAACGACATCTAGGAAGCTTAGACACTATTTCGAGTCCTATCCTATACTAGTCATGACTAACTATCCTACTAAGGTTGTGTTAAAAAGGCTGAAATATCCGGCAGAATGGCAAAGTGGGCAATCACATTGAGCAGCTACGACATAAGATATCATCCAAGAACTACGGTCAAGTCTCAAGCGCTAGCAGACTTTGTGGCTGACTTTAGTCCTGACCTAGAACAAGCTGTAGAGTTAGAGATGAAAGAAGTCAACCAGGTACAAAACAACCAGGTACGGAAGATGTTCGTAGATGGCTCCTCCAACTTTAGGGGCGCAGGGATAGGGATAGTACTAAAGTCGCCACAAGGGGACAAGATACTGCGATCCATCGCTTGCGACTTTAAAGCAAACAACAATGAAGCAGAGTACGAGGCGTTGATCGTAGGAGTGATAATGGCTAAAGACTTAGGGGCAACAGGTTTAGAGGTGTACAATGACAGCTTGCTTATAGTCAGCCAAGTCACAGGAGAGTTCACCGCTAAAGACTCCAAAATGACTAGCTACCTCGAGCTAGCCAAACAAACATCAGCTCACTTCACCCCCTTCAAAATTACTTAGATACCAAGAGATCAGAACACCCAAGCTGACGCCTTAGCTAATATGTGATCGGCCCTGTGAAAAAGCAACCTGACGTCTATACCCATAACTCACCTAGTTGGTCCTGCTGTAAACAAAAACATAAATCAGCTAGTACTCACTACGACTAACCAAGAAGTGCCCACCAACATCCAATCATGGACCAAACCACTCTACGACTATCTGCAGCATGACGTCTTGCCAGAAGATAAGCTAGAAGCCAGAAAGATTAGGTTCAAGGCATCCAGGTACCAGCTCGTCCAGGGAATACTATTGAAGATGTCAGCTAGGGGAATACGCCAAAGATGCTTGGAAGAGGAAGAATGACAGAAGCAGCTAAAGGAGTTCCACGACGGCCAATGTGGGTCACACATAGCTGGAAGGTCATGCGCAAACAGAATCCTTAGCTACGGATACTATTAGCCAACCGTCAGACAAGACGCAGATAAATACGTAGCTAGATGCGACATTTGCCAAAGGCATGCTGGCATGTCTCACAAACCTTCCGAATTTTTGCGCCCAACACTAACGCCATGGCCTTTCATGAAATGGGGAATGGATATCGTAGGGAAACTACCACCAGCTCTGGGTCAGAAGGTATTCATGCTAGCACTAACAGATTACCTTTCCAAATAGATCGAAGAAGATGCCTACCAGCAGGTAAGAGACAAGGAAGTAGTGTCTTTTATCTGGAACAAAATAATATGTAGGTTTGGGTTCCATCTGAGATCATGTGTGACAACGGGTCCCAGTTTATAAGTGACAAGACAAGAGAATTTCGCAGTGAGTGGAATATAACCTTAACTATGTCGACCCCTAGATACCCGCAAGCAAACATGCAGGTCGAATCCAGCAACAAGTCAATAATCAATGGGATCAAGAGAAGATTAGAAGCTAAGAAGGGGAGATGGGTGGAAGAACTACCTAGGACCCAATGGGCCAATAGGACCACACCTAGGGCAGCCACAGGACAAACGCTCTTCTCCTTAGTTTATGGATGTGAAGCCGTGCTACCTGCTGAGGTAGCTACTCCAACGGCCAGGTATGGACTGATGACACAAGAAGCAAACAAGGTAGAACTAGCTAACAATCTGGACACCCTAGAAGACCTCAGGGACAACGCACTCATCAGAATGGCCGCTCAACAGAATATAGTAGCTAGAAGCTTCACCAAAAACGTAAAAGCAAGGACATTTCAGCCAGGACATTGGGTATTAAGGAAAGTTTTTGCCAACACCAAAGAAAGAATGCTGGAAAGCTAGCTGCGCAATGGGAAGGACCATATCAAATCACCAAAGTCATAGGCAATGGTGCTTACAGGTTAGCTACAGCACAAGGAAAAGAAGTGCCTAGAAGCTGGAACGCATCGAACCTGAAGGTGTACCACTTCTAGATCAGATCAGAAAGCGTGACCCAGCTGGTAAGCAAGCTAACACAATTATCCTAGCCCGAAATTTGTTCGCTATGAAAATATTGAAAGATCAACTTTAAGTTGTTGGTGGAAATGCCGACGACATAAACTAATAACTACTTCAACGTAGGCGGGCCCCAGATAAGCCACTAGGAAGCCCAGATACTCCCTGCAGAGTAGCAACCAAGGCCAGACGCCACTCTAAGCTATAACGCTATCAAAGGGAAAGTGGATATTAGCTGGAAGCTGCCCCAGCAACCTGAACACACAATCAAGTCGCCCACAGATGGTCTATGAATACTCTCACCACTTACCCGACACAAGGTATGCATACAATTTAATTCAAAGCTAGCTAACAAACACAAATATACACGCAACAAGTACAATACCATATGCAAAATATCGAAGTCATAATAAGCATTCCAAATAAAGAAGTACGGAATTAATATAAATTTAAAAGAAGGCCCTAAGGCCATTGTCTAATAAAACATAATAATTAAAAAAGTTAATCTAAAACGCAAAAGCATGAATGGTCTTAAGCTTCTTCATCAACTGCCTCCAGAACTCCACCTGCTTGACCTTCATCAGTAGAAAGGACAGCCACAGGGGCAGGAGTCTCTCCCACAATAGCTGCCTCCCCCTCACCTGCCAAGCTGGCAGCATCACCCGCAGGGACAGCATCGACTGGTTCAGAAGAAGCAGGAAGGAGGTCAGCCAAGCTACCAAAGTGTTCCAGGTATTCGTCCACCACGGCTTGACAATCTTTAGCTGTAGCTCCCTTATGATAGACTTCATAAGCTATCGTAGCTCTTCCCCTCGTAAGAGAAAAGGCAGCTACATCCTTACTTTCCTCCTTCAGGTCCTCCAGCTCCTGCTCCAGCTTCTTGCTCTTGTTTAGCAGCTCCTCGTTTTTGCCCTCCAACTCTTTCTCCCTCTCCTCCAGGATGCACCTGAAGTCCTCCTCCAGCTTGGACTTCAGCTCTGCTTGCTGCGTTTTGAGGAGTTCGTTCTCCGCCGTCAGCTTGTTTACCTTAAGTAGCACCTGGTCGTGCTTGGCAGCAAAACCCTTCACCAAGTCCTTAGCAGTCAGGACGTCTTGAAGAGCCTGTATGAGACCAAGTTAGGTAAAGCAAGTAATAGAAAGCAAACACACAAAATTTACTAGGAAACATCTAACCTGGAGAGAGTGGCCAGCTGTGTGGCCCAGCACAACCTCAGGAGACAGATTGCTGCGCCGCTGCCTAGCAGCTGGGAACAACAGCTTCTCGACCTGAGGCCCTATCCCTTCTTCCACACCTTCCTTAGCCAGGAAGGTAGGGGGAAAGGATAGCTCCAGGTCATCCACAAGAATAGGATCGGATGACCTAGGAAACTTAGAAGGAGGAGGCATAATAACCGCAGTTTCCACAGGCCTCGGGCCCGTGTTCGCTGAACTAGTAGTGCTGCTGCTGGCGGCCTTCCTCTTTGAGACCCTCCTCTTGGCTTCCTCGAAAGAAATTACCTTTAAACATATAGGGAACATGACCAAGTCAGCGTTAAAATTAATACGAAACAAAAACTGAACAACCACTAGAAACACAACTGCTAGCAAGCAAGAAGGAACTCTTAGCAGAGGACATAGCTAGAGCGGTGGTTGCAGGTTCTTTAGTAGCTTCAAAAGTCCTTTCTTCGATAGGGTGACTTAGGAATTCCCTTATAGCTAGACTTTCCGTGATTAGAGGAGGAGGGGAGTGAACTGCAAAAGAAAGCAAGTAAGAACCAGATTAATAAAAGTACTAAAAGCTAGGCAAAGAAATGGTACTAATACCTGTAGCATTCCAGCCACCAACTAGCCAATTTCCCTCTTCGCCAAGGGAGGACTTCTCCGCAAAGAAATACCTACTCTTCCAACCCTTATACGGCGCTCCCTCATCATCTACTAGCTTGTTCCCAGCTACCCTGACCTTCAAGGTAGCATACCCAGGACCTACCTTCCTAATAGAATACCAACCTAACAAATCGTCTAAATTAAAATCTAGCCCCCACTTATCACTTTTTTCCTCGATCACCTTACAAATCCTCCAAAAGGAAGGTTGCAACTGTCTCGGACTTAGACCTAGGCGTTCTAGAACAGACCTAACTAACCTGGCCAAGGGAAAGGAAAACCCAATTGTGAAAGGGTACTCAAAGAAACACACGTGGTCAGGAGGACAGGTTTCTGGTCGTTGGCTGGAGAAAGGGACCACTAGCCTAGCTGACTCAGGGAAGAGCCCCATCATAGCAATTTGTTGCAAGCGTTCCTTTGTTATTGCACTAACTATGTCATCCTTAGCTCTACCCATGTCTGGAAAATCGCAAAATCACAAAGAACTAAGTTAGAGTTTTTCTTTTTTGAATTTTCTCCCTAAAAGGATATTGATGAAACTGAAGAAGAAGGATGGCAGAAGTGTATTTATAGGGAGAGGAGAAGGACATAACGGCTACTTCTCTTAACTGTCAAATCTTTTCATATCTTTCTTTCATTTATTTTTAGTAATTAATTATTGCTTTTGAATTATAACTGTTTGCTTCTCGAAAATTGTGACGAACCCCAACGGTAACTTGCAACCCGGTAGCTGGGCGCTCCCAGCTTGCAAGTTAGGGGCAAATTATTATGGCTAAAATTTCTACCTATAATCCAGCTTGATTGGCAGCTACGCAGGTACCCAGCTAGCAGCTACAGCTTAGACACGGTCAAGGTAGTGGGTCCGAGAATCAAGGAGTTAGGAGGAGAATCTTCCAAGGAGCTTCTAGAAGTGGGAAGATGCGGAAGTTGGGTCAAATATGTTGAGGAGATCGTGCCTAAAGAATAGGATCAACATTTCAAACTGGATTGAATCTAGCCCACAAATCAAGCCAGATACTTTCCCAAAGGGCAACGGCCTTTTAGAAGAGATAACAGCTAGAAATCCACGATTATTCTATAAATAGGGGAGAAGAAAGAAGATACGTACACAAGGCAATCAGAAGAAAATCAATACATTTATTATTATTCACTATTTGTACGCACAACTTATATATTTCATTTACATTCTTTAAGCCAGACACTTAGTAGCTATAAACTAAAACTACACATCTTTTGTCATCCCGGGCCCGCCCTTCAAAGAAGTGCCTAGAGCTGGAAACGCTCGAACCTGAAGGTGTACCACTTATAGATCAATCAGAAACGTGACCAGCGGGTAGAGCAACACAGTTATCCTAGCCCGTAAATTTGTTCGTCTATGGAAAATATTGAAAGATCACTTTAAGTTGTTGGTGGAAATGCCGACGACATCAACATAACATACTTCAACGTAGCGGGCCCAGATAACGCCCCTAGGAGCCCATACTCCCCCTGCAGAGTAGCACACAAGGCCGACGCCACTCTAGCTATAACGCTATCAAGGGAAAGTGGATTTACTGGAAGCTTGCCCCACGCAACCTGAACACCCAATCAAGTCGCCCACGATGGTCCTATGAATATCTCTCCATCCACTTACCGCAACACAAGGATATGCATCATTATTAATTCAAAGCTAGCTACAAACACAAATATACCAGCAACAATACATCCATATGCAAAATATGAAGTCATAATAGCATTTCCAAATAAAGAATACGGAATTAATATAATATTAAAAAGGGCCCTAAGGCCATGTCTAATAAATACATAATAATGTAAAAAGTTAACTAAAAGCAAAGCATGATGATCTTAAGCTTCTTCAATCCAACTGCCTCCAGAACTACTCACCTGCTTGACCTTCATCAGTAGAAGACAGCCACAGTGGCAGGAAGTCTCTCCCACAATAGCTGCCTCCCCCCTCACCTGCAAGCGGCACAGCATACCCACCAGTGAGACAGTCATCGCTGGTTCAGAAGAAGCGGAAGGAGGTCAGCCAAGCGAAAACCAAAGTTGTTCCAGTATTTCGTCCACCACGGCGTGACAATCTTTAGCTGTAGCTCCTTATGATAGACTTCATAAGCTATCGTACTCTTCCCCTCGTAAGAGAAAAGGCAGCTACAATCCTTACTTTCCTTCCCTTTCAGGTCCTCCAGCTCCTGCTCCAGCTTCTGCTCTTGTTTAGGTCACTCCTCGTTTTCGCCTCACAAGCTTTCTTCTCCATCTCTCCACGGAGCACCTGAAGTCCTCCTCCAGCTTGGACTTCAGCCTGCTTGCTGCGTTTTGAGGAGTTCGTTTTCCGCCGTCACTTGTTTAACCTAAGTGAACACTGGTCCGTCTTGGCAGGCAAAAACCCTTCACACCAGTCCTTATCAGTCCAGAATACTCTGAAAGACCTGGTATGAGAACCAAGTTAGTAACAGCAAGGATATAGAAGCAAACACACAAAATTTCTAGAGAAACATCTACCTGGAGTAGAGTGGCCAGCTTTGTGTGCCCAGCACAACCCGGGAGACAGATTTGCGGCGTCCGCTCCTAGCGCTGGAACAACGCTTCTCGACCTGAGGCCCCTATCCCTTCTTCCACAACCTTCCTTACTGCCAGGAAGTAGGGGAAAGATAGCTCCAGGTCATCCCTAAGATAGGATCGGTATGACCTAGGAAACTTAGAGGAGGAGGCATAATAACCGCAGTTTCCACAGCTCGGGCCCGTGTTCGCTGAACTAGTAGTGCTGCTGCTGCGCCTCCCTTTAGACCCTGCCTCTTGGCTTCTCGAAAGACATTAACCTTAAACATATAGGGACATGACCAAGTCAGCGTTAAAATTAATAACCAAACAAAACTGAACAACCACTAGAAACAAACTTGCTAGCAAGTCAAGAGGAACTCTTACAGAGGTAATAGCTAGAGCGTGGTTTGCAGGTTCTTAGAGTAGCTCAAAAAGTCTTTCTCTATTCGTTCGACAGGGACTTAGAGCGCCTTATGCGATTCACTTTCCTCCGGGATTAGAGGAGATGGGAGTGAACTGCAAAAAGAAAGCAAGTAAGAACCATATTAATAAAAGTCACTAAAGCTAGGCAAAAGAAATGGATAAGTACCTGTAGCATTCCAGCCACCACGTAGACCAATTTTCCCTTTCCGCCAAGGGAGGAGCTTCTCCGCAGAAGAAATACCTACTCTTCCAACCCTTATACGCGCTCCTCCATCATCTACTAGCTTGTTCCTACCTGCCCTCACCCTGACCTTCAAGGTAGCAATACCCAGGATCTACCTCCTATAGAATAACAACCACCTAACAATCGTCGTAAATTAAAATCTAGCCCCCACTTATCACTTTTTTATCCTTTTTTCCTCGTCACCTACAAATCCTCCAAAGGAAGGTTGCAACTGTCTCGGCTTAGATACCATAGGCGTTCTAGAACATGAACCTAACTAATCCTGGCCAGGTGAAAGGACACCCAATTGTAAAGGGTACTCAAGAAACACACTGGTCAGAGGACGTGTTCTGGTCGTTGGTTGGAGAACGGGACCCTAGCCTAGCTACTCAGGGAAGAGCCCCAATCATGCAATTTTGTTGCAGCAAGCTTTCCTCTGTTAGTTTGCACTAACTATGTCATGCCTTGAGCGCTAAATAACGCCAGTCTGGAAAAATCGAAAATCATCAAAGAAAACCAGTTAAGTTTTTCTTTTTTTGAATTTTCTCCCGTCACCTTAACAGATAGTTGACTGAAACTGAAGCAACCGAGGTCTGGGCAGCGCCCCCCAACCCCCCACCCCCCCGCCCCGCACCTACCCCCTACCCCCCCCCCCACGCGACGAGGCCCCCCCCCCACCCCCCGCCCCCACCCCCACCCCCCCCCCCGGCACGACGCCCCCATCCACCCCGCCTCACCCCGCCCACCCCACCCCAGGCCCCACGCCTCCGGGCCCCCCCCCCCCTCCCCCCCCCCCCCCCCACCCCCACCCCGACCACCGGCCCCCGCCCTCCCCCCCACGACCCAGTCCAACCCCCCGCCCCCCACCCCCCCCGCCCCCCCTAACCCCCCCCCCCTAAAGTGCGGATGCGGAAAGCCCTCCCCCGGGAGCTAACGAAGAAAACAAAAGGAATTACATTCTGAAGGACTCCTCCCCCCCTCCCCCCGCCCCCCCCCTCTCTTGCGCCGATCCGGTTTCGTTCTTCTTTGCCCCGCTCCTTCTTTCTCTTCTTCTCTTTTCATCTCTTCTTTATTAGTATAATATTATGGATTCTTTGAATATAACCTGTTTGCTTCTCGAAAATTGTGACGAACCCCAACGGTAACTTGCAACCCGGTAGCTGGGCGCTCCCAGCTTGCAAGTTAGGGGCAAATTATTAGGCTAAAATTCACCTATAATCCGCTTGATTGGCAGCTACGCAGGTACCCGCTAGCTACAGCTTAGACACGGTCAAGGTAGTGGGTCCGAGAATCAAGAGTTAGGAGGAGAACTTCCAAGGAGCTTCTAGAAGTGGGAAGATGCGGAAGTTGGGTCAAAT
The DNA here is from genome assembly GCA_016808085.1 of Suaeda aralocaspica. Taxonomy (NCBI): domain Eukaryota; kingdom Viridiplantae; phylum Streptophyta; class Magnoliopsida; order Caryophyllales; family Amaranthaceae; genus Suaeda; species Suaeda aralocaspica. Next base: position 246,961 of record PYUH01001847.1, on the reverse strand, counting down.
ATGTTGAGGAGATCGTGCCTAAAGAATAGGATCAACATTTCAAACTGGATTGAATCTAGCCACAAATCAAGCCAGATACTTTCCCAAAGGGCACGGCCTTTTAGAAGAGATAACGGCTAGAACCACGATTATTCTATAATAGGGGAGAAGAAGAAGATACGTACACAAGGCAATCAGAAGAAATCAATACATTTATTATTATTCACTATTTGTACGCACACTTATATATTTCATTTACATTCTTTAAGCTAGACACTTAGTAGCTATAAACTAAAACTACGACCTAGCTACCTAGCTAGCTTATACCTGTAATTGTAAACAACCTTATTAACTAGTGGACTGTGGACTCAAATCCACCCGCGATTTTTTGCCCTGATTTAGAGGGGTTTTCGCGTCACCATTCTGGTGTCTTCCCCATTCCCGCCTTTACATTATTTCCTTCTGCATCAAAACGAACAAAATCAATAATTATTTAGCTAAGCCGAACCAGCTAAGGTTTGCTAGCTAGAGTAGATTTTAGCATAAACACAATGTATACTTAATTATATGATCAAGTCATACTAATTAAATCTTGAAAGCCTAATACTCACTTTATAAAATCTGGACAGTATGTTAAACATGCTTAAAATAATTTTTAATTTCATAAACATACTAAAATTTATATGTAACATCATACAATTAATATTTGATCATCTACACTATAATATAAACACTTAAAACTTACTTTAACTTGTTTTTATAAAAATTTCAGATTTATTTATTAACTTTAAAGTCATGAAAAACTCATAAAAATCATAAATTCATTACGAAACTCTTCTACAATCTACTAACATAATTATGAAATTAATCTATGCTTTAGAATACTTTTTCATAAGCCAAAACATGTTCATAATATTTATTCTATTGAATTTCATGACTACAAGTTTGGCAGCAATTTATTTTATATCAAAGCCTTTAAAAATCATCTAAATTTCATAAAATCACCATAAATTCACAACAATAATTCATGATCATAATATTGAAGTTTAAATCACAAAAACTCTATAAAAAATAAAACTTTTATACTTTAAAACCCTAATCAAAAATTTCATGAACAACAAATCGCAAGAAAAAAAAACGCTCAAACTTTTTTTTTCAGAAAACAACTGGCTCAATTTTTTTTTTTTTGGTTTTTTTCTGGAAATCCCTTCCTCTTTTTTTGAAATCCTAATGACAACTATAGAATAAAATCTGAAAATTTGTATTTAAAGGGAATTAATAGGTCCCAAAGTAGATTTGAAAAAGCCCATACTTACCTTAACAAGTGGAATTACCTTTAGGCCCATGCCTCAAAATATTAAAAAACTCTTGAAATTTCTATTTTAAAAGCTTTTTAAAATATTTTACAAACATAAAATATTATTTATGAACACAAATAATTATTTTTATTAAAACTATTGTATTATTATTTTCTTTATTTATTTTATTATTATTATTATTATTATTATTATTATTATTATTATTATTATTATTATTATTATTATTTATTATTTTTTTTTTATTTTTTTTTTTTTTTTCTTTGTTTTTTTTTTTTTTATTATTTTCTCTTTATTTTATTCTGTTTTCTTTTTTTCTTCTTTTCTTCCGTTTGTCTTTTCTTGCCTCTTTTTTTTTTCTGGTAGCTAAATCTCTTCTTGAATAGTGAGTATGGGGTATTACAGCACCCCACTTAAGAAGAGGTTTATCCCGGAACATTGTGTAGTTTAGTGTATGGAATTGAAGAGACGAACTTTTACTGAAACTTTCTATATAATGCATGTTGTTGTAGACTAGACACGACTTGACAACATAAAAACTCTTACAAGTCGCAGAAACCCATAAGAAATGCAAAATCGAGGGTAAACGCGTGAAAAAATAGGTCGCTTTCACCCCCCTTAGAGAATCGGAGTTACATCCTCGTAACTGTATTACTAACCTGAAATAGCTCGGGTACCTTCTCCATCAATCTGCGCCCCAAGTGCAGCCATTGGTTCTTGGGGAGACCACAACACTTTCACATTTGACACTTTTTCACGAGTTCGTGAATAATGTCTAGGATCTATTGGCTTGCTCTTCATAGAGTCAAACTTGGTCAACTCTATTGTCAGGTGGAACACATGGGACCGTAGGGCACAACCCTTAGTGAGACACATGAAAGAAATTGGAACCTGCTCAACTCCATTGGTAATGCTAACTTATAAGCTACCTTCCAACCCTTTGCAAAATCTGGTAGGGTCCTATGTATTTTGGGCTCAATTTTCGTTCGTTCCGAACCTCATTATTACATTCATTGGTGATACCTTAAGTAACACTTTATCGCCAACTTAAAAACAAAATTTCTTCGGCTTTTTTGGTCTGCAAGGACTTTGTCTATCTTGTACTGCTGAATCTTTTCTTGTATTACTCTAATTGTCTCAGTGGTTTCTTCTATCATTGTGGTCTAGAATCACTGTCTCACTTATTCATTCCAACACATAGGCTTCTACACTTCCTTCCATACAAGCCTCGAAAGGTGCCATGCCATACTGCATGGTAACTATTGGTTGTATGAAAACATCAATGAGGTCTAGTTATCCTCCCAATTCCCTTGAAAATCCATTACACAAGCCCTTAGCATGTCCCAAAGTTTGTATGGTTCTCTCGGTCTTCTATCAGTTGCCGGATGGAAAGTTGTACTTATCTTGAATGTTATACCAAAGTTCTACAGGACACTTTCCAGAATTTGGAAAGAAGCCTAGAATCCCTATCTGACACAATTTCCTTTGGAACTCCATGTATCCTCACAACATGGTTATGTAAGACTTGCAAAGTTGCTCCATTTTCCAAGTCTCTTTCAATGGTATAAACACTAATGACTTAGTAAGTCTATCCACCACTACCAATATGGTATCATTTTGATTCGTCGAATTTGGCAACAGTCACAAAGCTATTGATATGAAATCCCATTTCCATCCTGGTATTTCAAGCGGTTGGACCACTTCTTGTGGTCTCTTATGCTCAATTTAACCTTTTGGCAAGCAAGACATTTACTCACAAATTCAGCCACTTCTCTCTTCATCCTAGGCCACCAATATACTTCTTCAAATCCTTATACAGCTTATCGCCTCAAGGATGCATTGAATACGCGGTATTATGACCCTCCCTCCATGATTCTGTGTTTCAAATCCTCACATTTTTGTGGTACACACCATCTTCCTTTATACCTAAACTTCCATCCTCATGGATCAAAAATCCATAGACTTCCCTGCTTCTAAGTTTTCCTTAATTAAGTCCAATTCACATCTCCTTCACGGCTCCTCTTATTTCCCAAATATTGTTGGTCGGATGCTAAGATTACAAAGAATTCCTTCTAGATCTCCCCCTTCACTTTACCAAGCTCAATCTTTTTATATCCTTACATAGCTCATTAACAACCACCAAGGTATTCAGTCCATGCTTCGTTTTACGGCTTAAAACATCTGCTACCACATTCGCTTTCCCTTCACGGTATTGGATATCTAGGTCATAATCCTTGATCACTAAAGCCATCTCCTTTATCTCATGTTTAAATCCTTTTGAGTGAAAATTACTTTAAATTCTTGTGGTCTGCGTATCCTACATTTCACCCATACAAGTAATGCCTCCAATTTTCAAAGCAAACACGATCGCTGCTAAGTCCAGATCTGAGTAGGGTATTCACCTCATATGGTTTCAATAGCCTTGAAGCATATGGCTATCACTTTCTATTTTGCATTAACACACAAATCCCTAACCATTTTTAGAAGCATCATTATAACATCATAAGATGTCACTTCCATCTGGCAAAGTCAGCACGGTGCGGTAGTCAAACACTCTTTTAAGGTCTGAAATGCCTCTTCACACTTATCACTGACCCTCAAACCTACAGTTCTTCTTAATTAACGATGTCATGGGTTTAGCAATCCCGAAAAGTCCATTACAAACCTCCTATAATAACCCGCTAACCCTAAGAAACTCCGTACATCCGTTACACTCTTATGTGTAGGCCACTCCTTAACCGCTTCAATTTTTGCTGGATCAATATCAACTCCCTCTTTAAACACGACATGCCCCAAGAATGCTACTTCTCCAACCAAAACTCACATTTCGAGAACTTAGCATACAAATCATTCTCTCTTAATGTCATCAAGATTGTTCTCAAATATTCCACATGTTCTTCTTTACTATTAGAATACACCAAGATGTCATCGATGAAAACACCACAAAGTTATTTAGAAATCATTGGAAAATCCTATTCATTACATCCATGAAGATTGCTGACGCATTGGTTAATCCAAAAGGCATAACAGTGAACTCATAATGCCCATATCTCGTGCGAAATCCGTTTTCGGTATATCCTATATAGCAATCCTCAATTGATAGTATCCAGACATCAAATCAATCTTTGAAAACACAGTGGCTCCTTTTATTGATCAAACATGTCATCAATCCTCGGTAATGGATACTTATTTTTACTATCACT
>PYUH01001847.1:202790-240463 GCA_016808085.1 Suaeda aralocaspica | reverse complement strand
TTTATTTAGCTCCCTATAGTCAATACATAACCTCAAACTCCCATCTTTCCTCTTCACAAACAATACTGGTGCTCCCCAAGGTGAAGCACTAGGCCTAATGTAACCTTTTTCCAACAAATCTTGCAACTGCTCCTTCAACTCACTCATTTCTGTAGGTGCCATCCTGTAGGGTGTTTTGGAAATAAGTGCTTTTCCTGGGAGTAAGTCTATAGTAAAGTCAATCTCTCGCTTAGGTGGCATCCTTGGAATCTCTTTCGGAAATACGTCAAGAAAGTCCCTTACTACCTCAATATCCTCGGGCTTAGCAGTCTCAACATGATCCACATCCCTCACACTACAAAGGCAAATTGGAAAACCTCTCTTCACAAACCTCGCAAACCTCATTGCTGACGCTATTTTGTTGTGTTTTGGTCTTCCTGCCCTCCAATAACTCACCTTCTTACCCTTATTCATCAACGAGATCTTCTGTGGTTCACATAAAATCTCAGCCTTATGTTTACTCAACCAATCCACCCCTAGGATCACTTCTAAGTCACTTAAATCAAACCCGATTAGGTTAGCCTTAAACTACACTCCCTCAATTTTAATAGGAACATCATGAAACCTCCTTGAACATTGTACTTCTTATCCAGAGGGTAACACTATTGACATAGCTATTGTATCTACTTTTCCCAACACAGGCTTTAACTTTTCTTGAAGCTTTGTCGGTACAAAAGAGTACTTTGCACCAGAATCAAATAAAAACTTTAACAGGGAGGGAGTGAATAGAAAAAGTACCAGTAATCACATCCTTAATAGCATCAGCTTCACTTCGAGCCATCACATTTAGCTTGCCAGTGTTGAGGTCTTAGTCTGTCCTGGCCTCCTCCATTCCTACTGCCATTCTTATTCCTAGCTAGAGATGTCACCTTTCCTCCCATATTTCCTTGGAAACCCATTTCCTATCCCCCAGCCGAATTCCTCCTAGATTGAGAATTTTTTCCCTCCTTTCCTTTGTTCTTAGAGAAGCACTTATACTCATGGTGTCCAAGATTAATTTGTTACACAACTGACAAGTCACCGGGTTCCCTGCACAGTCCTTTCCTAGGTGATGGTTAGGACACTTCTTGTAATAGTACACATGATGTCCTTGACTAGCCATCTGAGCTCTATTCACATTTCCAGAAGTAGGCTTCCCAAAGTTTCCCCTATTACCCTGAAAATTGTTGTTGAAACGAGGTTTCTTAAATCCACCATGATTTCCCTGTTGGTTGAAGTTTCCTCCACCATCCTTACTCTTCTCCCTCGTCTTACCTTCCTTCTGTACCTCCTTCTGCTTTTGGTCTATGGCATACAGGTGTGCAACTCCACCATATAACTCTTCCAAGGATTCAAACATCTGTCCAGCTAATTGTGACTGTAGGTCTAAGGATAATCCTCTTTCAAAGCGACTAGCCTTCAACCTCTCAGTTGCTACAACCTCAGGAGCAAACTAAGACATTTCTATGAACTTAGAGTAGTACACAATGACAGGCATACTTCCCATCTTAAGCTCTAGAAATTCCTCAACTTTCTGCTTTTAAAGAAACACAGGATAGAACTTATTACGAATTTGCTCCTGAAACATTTTCCAATTAATTCTTGGTAAAGCCCTTATTACAGCCTCATTTTGTGACCACCGCAAATCAGCTTGTCCTCTCAATTAGTACACAGCATGGTTCACTTTAAGCTCCTCTTAAAACTCTACTGCCCCAAACAACTTATTAAACTCTCTCAACCATCCCTCTAGAATAGTTGGATTGTGCTCTCCTTGGTAAGTGGGTGTCTTACTTTCAGAAATCTTCTTGAAAAGTTCCCCAGCAGGGTCACTACCATTTCCATTTTCTGTGGCAGCTTACTATTTAGCTATAGTAGCTAATTGCCTCTCTACTTCATTCAGCTGATTGTTGTTACATTCAGTCATTCTATTTCTCCTGTAGAGGAAAAGACCTTTATATTAAATAATGTCTAACTATAAGTTAGAACAACATAAACATAAGTCATAAACACTTTCCCATTTCGTCTCGTAAAAGAGGTTTCATTCTTTTAGAGCGAATGATTCACTTCATTTTGATTGTCTTACACAACCATTAAAATAAAAATAAAGCACATAAGAAATAAAAATAATTCCCTTGGTTCTATTGTACTTGAGGCTTTATTTCATAAAATAAATTTATTACTTAACTCCTCTTATCATTTCCTATGGCTCGCTGCCACTTATTCGAACAAATGTAAACAATAACTTAAACTGTGCAACTAAAAATCAGAAACATTAAACAACGATAGCTAAATCATATCTAAACAAAGTCTTCTAACATTAACATTATGTTTGTTGTCTCCTTACATCACATATTTCTTTGGTATGAATTCAGGATCATTTTTAGTGTCAACCTCCATTTCTTCTTCTTCTGCTTCTTCCATTTCTTCCTCAGGATCTGATTCTTCTTCATCTTCTTCGGAATCGGTTACCAAATCAACATACACTACAATTACTGGGTCTGGGTTCTCGATTTCATATCATGAACTATCCCTTGACTCAGCAGTTTTCGAACCCATAGTAGTCTCCTTCACCATTAGGTCTTCACTTCCTTGGCTACCTTCTGGGCTTGGTGTGGGGTGGGTGTCATCACTTACGTTCATTTCCTGATACTCCTGCTCTTTTCTAGCAATGTACCCCTCCAAAAATCTCCAATCACAACCCCATTAGCCAACTGCACCCTTACACTTAGAATAGTTCGGAAGTCCTCCAGCAACGTGGAAATCACTAAACTTTTCCTTGATTTCTAAATAGGGTGAACGGTCGGGCAAGCACTTAACAATCAGGGCTAATACATGGTCGGGCTTATCCTGTTGTGGCAACATCAACACAGTAATCATATACCAACAGTAAACCGTATTTTGCAGACATACTGGGTTGGAATTTCGTAGTTTTCTTCTCCAAAGTTCCTATTCCAGTATCTTTGCTACGCATACTATATGAAATCCTGCACAAAACTTAAGACTAATGGTCCATCCTTCCCAAAACAAAACAAAACAAACTAGCAGTTCTACAAAAGGGGTCTTATGGCTAACATACAACTTCCTTTACATGCAAGTATTCACATAAGCAACACCTTAAACATCAACTTTAATGCATGAAAGAACAGAAATAAAGTCTATCCTACATGCCCGAACTCCCTACCCAAGCTCACCACATGGTATTAAAACAATTACACATAATACATACCTGCACACATAATTTATTTTTCAAAACTTTCCAATTTCCGTAATTACTATTTTTAGAAAAATTCCATTTTCCAAAACTTTCCAAATTAAGGAATTGATCTTTCCCAAAATAAAACTTAGGGTACCCGCAAAAGTAAAATTTATTTTATTTAAAAAACTAAGCTCTGGTAACCACTTTGTAACACCCTGGAATTTCCTAATTATATACTTTATATTTTTCCGGAAAACATATTATAAATATTAAGATTATATTTATTAAAACTTCTAAATATGGAAAAACCAAAGTATTACCGCCACCGTGATAACGACTAAGGCATTCATCAAAGTACTACAGGGAAAGTCTTAAAACCAAAACCAATTTAAAACTAAACTTCAAAACAATCTCAAAATAAAAATTAACTTTGAACTTTATTAAACTTCGAAACCATATTAATGGCCCTTAAAACCAAAACCAAAGTCTTTAGGAAATAAAACAACATCCAAGTAATAGTTACTATTTCATAAGCAATATAAAATAAAGCTAGAAAACACAGCTAGCGCTCTCACTCCAACCCATCATGAAATGACATATAGCCACTTATACCTGTAGCTGTTCTTTTACTAGACAACTACTAACCAACAAGTGGGTAATTGTAGGGCCAAGTCCAAGACAAAGCCATGCACACAAAACAAACAGTCAGCAAAGCTGAGTACATAACTACTAAAGACTACGCAACAGAACCATAGAAATAAAACGTACACACAACTTACCTTTGACAGCCTTTCACCTATGCATAGACTTAACTAAATTAATCATTATATTTAAACTTTTGGATTCTACATCAAACGGGTTTTCTCCTTTGAAATCATCGCCCTATTGGGCACCAACTTTGGAGCAACTCCAAGAAGGTATTACTATGTAACATAGAGTGACGGAATTCCAGCGCATTATAAATATAAAAGAGTACAATATCTTGTACTCCAATTAGAAGTCATAGATCACTGTTCCGTATGACTCCCCCCATTGCTCATACTCAAGGTATATACGTTCCAAGAGTTTTGATGCAAATCCTCTTACACTTTACGTAATTAACCGGTTTAACAATGTTATGACTCACATACAATCATCACATAAAGACAAGCATCAAATGAAGCAAGCCATATTAATTATCTTCAATTTAAAGTGATTCAATATTAATCTTTTGTATATCTTTTATTTAAGCTGAACTTCCTTCACCACACATTAACTGTGAGTGGCTAAATATTTACTTCCTCCTTGACCACACATTACACTGTGAGTGGCAACATGTGTAAAATAATTGCTCATAACTCCTTTTAATCATGTAAATAAAATTCACAACTACCTTTTTTGTTGATTGAGTAGCTAAGCAACTTAAAAATAACTTCCTTCCTTGATTCAAAAACTATTGGCCAAATTAAACTGATCATAACATTCCAATTCAATCTTATAAGAATTATATTACTATTTAACATGGAATGTTAACATAGTATAAAAATCATGCTTCTAATAAACTTGTCATGCACACAAATTCATGATTCAAACTAGCATAACAATATTTCAAATAATCAAGGATCATCCAATTCTAGTTCCTGTATTTGTCTTTAGTACTTACGTACCTTGTAAAGTAATAGTGTTCCGCCACAACTTCTAGAAGTGGATGAGGTCAAAGTCTCCTATATAAGGAAAATCGAAACTAAATTAACACCTTGTTGACTAAGTTCTACAACAACTATAAACTAACTTCTATGTTGGAAACTTGTCTAAAACATTCCTTATATGGTCTCTATTCAATTCCATACCACTTTAATTTTCTATTGTATGATTAATTGGTTTTTGAGACTTATTTATGCTTTATAAAACCTTAATATAAATTTGATGCCACTTTAGAAAAGTGGACAACAACTTAAAATTATCAAATCTCCTTGAAAAACTTCAAAAATAGCATAAATCAATCATACAATGTGATTAATTTATATGATGAATTCATGCTAATTACATACTTTAAAAGCCTAATTACACACTTTATAAAATATGGAAAGCATGTTAAACATCCTTAAAATAACTTTTAAACTTCATAAGACATACTAAAAATTATATGTAACATCATAGAATTAATATTTGATCATACTAACATAATATGAACACTTAAAACTTACTTTTACTTGTTTTTATAAAAATTTCAGATTTATTTATTAACTTTAAAGTCATGAAAAACTCATAAAAACATCATAAATTCATGACAAAACTCTTGTACAATCTACTAACATAATTATGAAACCAATCTATGCTTTAAAATAATTATTCATAAGCCAAAACATGTTCATAATATTTATTCTATTGAATTTCATGACTACAAAATTTGGACATCAATTTATTTTATATTCAAAGCCTTTAAAAACCAATCTAAACTTCATAAAATCATCATAAATTCACACAACAATAATTCATGATCATAATATTGAAGTTTAAATCATATAAACTCATAAAGATATAAACTTTCATACTTTATAAACCCTAATCTAAAATTTCATGAACAACCAATTAATTCATGCCTTAAAACAAATCATAACTTTATTAAAACATGATTGAAACTTATAAAATCATGATTAAACATATATATGAACATGAATTTGTTAGATTGAATCAAAAAGAAAGAAGGAGAATTTTTTTTTAAAGGTCCGAAAAATACCAAAGGGGGGGGGGAGTGGTGGCCAGCGGTGGCACGTGGCTCCGGCGGTGCATGAATCTAAAGGAAAAAAACGCTGAAATTTTTTTTTTCCGAAACATCTGACTGAATTTTTTTTTGTTTTTTTTCGGAAATCTCGTCTCCTTTTTTTCTCTTTTCTCTCTCTAGATTTTGAAATCCTAATGACAACCAATGATGAATAAAATCTTAAAATTTGGGTTTTAAAGGGTATTTATAGGCCCCAAAGTAACATTGGAAAAGCCCATACTTATCGTAACAAGTGAAAATTACCTTTAGGCCCTTGCCTCAGAATAAATTAGGAAACTGCTGAAAATTCTATTTTTAGATGCTTTAAAAGAAATTTTATAAACATAAAATATTATTTATGAACACAAATAATTATTTTTAATATAAAATATGTGTATTATTATTTACTTATTTTATTATTATTATTATTATTATTATTATTATTATTATTATTATTACTATTATTATTATTATTATTATTATTATTATTATTCTTATTGCTTCTTATTTTTATTACTACTATTATTATTATTATTATTTTTCCATTTAATATTCTTATTGAACATAATTTTTCAATAAAAATATTAATATTATACGAGTAAGATACAGAAATACTTTCTTAAAATACGTGAAAATTTGGAGTATTACAAATGAACCCGACGAGTCAGAGCGACTCTATTCTCGCTTAGCTCATTTGGAGTTCAGGTATTCCCTTGCATCTTTGTTAGATGCCCTTTTTTTTGTAATAACCACTCTAGTATCTTTGCTTGAAGTCCTTTTAGCCTCAAGATACTCTCGAGCATCATTAGCTAATGACTTCTTGAATTCGATGAATTCTCTTGCATCAGACTTCGTCCTGCTTGCTTCAGTATACCCTTTAGCCACCTCTCGCGCGTTTAGGTTTAAACTTAGTAGTGACAGGATACTTCTTGAGTGTACCCCAATGTTTTTTAAGTGGAGTTCTTTCCTTCTTAATTTTCTCAACTTTATCTTGGAAAGTGAGTCTTCCTTCACCTAGATCTTCCTCATTTAGCTTACCCTTAAGCTTCTTCTATCGGGGATCAACCTCCTCAAGGGTTCTTTTGGAGGAATGCTCCCGGAGAGCATCTGCAAAGGACTCCTTGAGACCTTCCAAGATACCCTTAAGCTGACCTATAGTCACGGGTTGATCCTCCACTACCTTCCCCTTTGGAGAACAAGTTCCTTGTCCGGTTTAACAGTTTTCGGATTGATCAAGGTACCGAGTCTCGTCTTCGGTCGGAAGTGAACCACCTGTTTTCCTTTGGTTCCCTCCCCTCAGACNTAAGATACCCTTAAGCTGACCTATAGTCACGGGTTGATCCTCCACTACCTTCCCCTTTGGAGAACAAGTTCCTTGTCCGGTTTAATAGTTTTCGGATTGATCAAGGTACCGAGTCTCGTCTTCGGTCGGAAGTGAACCACCTGTTTTCCTTTGGTTCCCTCCCCTCAGACGGCGCCTAATGATGTAGAATGAGCTCCAGGATGGTCCCTTCCAATGATTACATGGAGAGAAAACTAGAGGACTACAAGTCAAATGGCCAGGTGTGGGCTTGTTCACTCCTCGTTGTTCGTGCGTTAGATCCTGCAAAACAAGGGAACAAAATCCTTGTAGGATTTTTCCCCCCTTCGATGCTTAAATAAGTATTTGTAAGAGGATTAAGGTTAAATGACTATAATTAAAAACTAATTATATGATGTAAGAATAGAATGACATTGAATGCCTCCAATGGTGATTTCAAGCCCTATTTATAGGCTTTTCACCTTGGTCGCTTGCCAATCATATATAATTGGTCTTACTTCTCTTTGTAGTCTCATGGGCCTTTTTGTTGGGCCACTTAAGCTCAATCTTTCCATACTTCTCTAACGAATACAGAAGTGACAAGTGTCACTTCAACAGTCATTTATTCAATTTGCTTAGATTGACACGTGGTCGAATGAAATTATGACACGTAGTGATATAGGCCCCACCAGTAGCGGGTCCCCTGCTGCCACATGGCAGTGCCAAGTTGGCATTTTCACAAGATGAGTGGACACGTAGTCCACTCAATGAGCGAGATGTGGCATACCTTGGTATTGCCACATCAAAACCTGCTCCAATGCCCACACCATTAACATCACACACCACTTCAAACAGCTAATCAAAATCAGTCAATGTAAGAATAGCAGCATTGTATAACTTCTCCTTGACCTCCTCAAATGCCTCCTAAGCCCAAGAAGTCCACTTGAATTCTCCTTTCTTCATTAACTCTGTAATAGGAGCCATGATTGTTGAGAAATTGCATATGAATAGCCTATAGAATGATGCTAACCTAAGAAAACTCTAGACTTCATGCACATTGGTAGATATCTTCCAAGTTTTTACTGCTTCAACATTGAAGTGATCCACCTTAATACCTACACCACTCACAATGTAACCCAACAAAACAATCTGCTTCTGCAAAAAGTCACACTTTTGGAGTTTCCCATATAGCTTCTGCTCACGCAACTTATTAAACAACTACCACAAATTCTTCAGAAACTCATCTACATCCTTACTATAAACAAGTATATCATCTAGATAAACAACAATGAACTTGTTTAGGAAAGGTCTCAGTACCTCATTCATTAGTCTCATGAAAGAACTGGGTGCATTACATAAACCAAAAGGCATCACAAACCACACTCATAAAGACAATGATTAGTCTTGAAAGCAGTCTTCCTCTCATCACCCTCACGAATCCTAATCTGACGATACCACTCCTCAGATCTATATTCTAAAATATGCTAGCACCATGCAATTCATACAACCTATCATCAAGTCTAGGCAAAGGAAATCTATACTTGATGGTTATGTTGTTAACTGCCCTTAAATCAATGCGCATTCTCTAGGAACCTTCCTTCTTGGGGACCAATAGAGCAGGAACTACAAATGGACCCATACTTTCACGAACAAAGCCTCTCTAGATCAATTCATCAATCTAGCGTTGGATTTATTTAGATGCTTCAGGATCAGATCTAGAAGCGGGCTTGTTTAGAATAGGTGCTCTAAGAATATAATTAATTGCATCCTCTATGCCACGAATTGGTGTTAGTTCATTAGGCAGTTCATCTCGAAAAACATCTGGAAATTATTCTTATAGTGGTTTGAGGTTTAAATCCTCAATTGCTTCATACTGTGTGGCTTCCATAACAACTAGAATGAAGGCAGGATTCCCTTTTTCCACCTCTTTTTCGAATTCCTTAGCAAAAAGGAATAAACTTGATTGATGTGTCTGATTCTTTTCTGTAGATAGGCTCAAAGGTAGCACATTGATTCTTTGTTTTCCTTTCAGCATAAAGTAGATGTTCGATTCCCTGTTATGTTGTACCTTCCTTTTATATTTCCATGGTCTTCCTAGCAACAATTGGCACACAATCATAACTGCCACATCATACCACAATTCATCATTGTATAGTCTAATAGTGAAATTAACTAATGCTTGCTTCTTTACTTCAATTCCTTTAGTATCATCAAACCAATTCGGTTTATATGGACTACTACGATCTCTTTGAGTAAGTTGTAACCTTTTAACCAATTCAGTGGATGCAACATTAGTGCCAGAACCACTACCAATGATCAGGTTGCATAATATGGTCTAATCTTTCAAATACTATGAAACAAACTCTCTCTTTGTGTTAAATGAGGCTCCACAAATGAATGTAATGCCCTTCTCACCACAAATGCTTCACTACCATGTTGCAAAGGATGTTGATTCACAGTTTCTTCAATGTTTTCATTATTGTCCTCCCCCCCCCCCCCTGAATGATGTCCTTATCATCTTCAACACCCATCTGATAAATTTTCTCTTTAGTATCCCATAATCTAGTCATCTCTATTGCCAATGTGCACCTAGTAGGATAAGAGGATGCAAGATGTCCATGACCCTGACATTTGAAACATTTTCTACGTTCTTCAAACTCAGATGTTTAAACCATTTTCTTTGGTTTGTCTCCTGAAATTCTAGGAGTTGCAAGAAGTAGTGTTGCTTGAGAGATTGCTTTTGTGTCTTTATTCAATCGCTTAGAATTAAAAGTATATTTCCCTATAAAGGCACAAAATTCCACATTGAATCCTCCTTGGCACGTTTTTAAACATTCCATGCAACTTTGCAAAGATCATTGAATGAATGATATTATGCCAAACCAAGTTCTTTATCAATGTTTTTGTTCAAACCCTTCAGTAATCATGCCATCTTCATATGCTCAAGTTCCTCCAAGTCACAAAGCATTGATAAATGTTCAAACTCAGCAATACATTCACCCACACTCATAGATCCCTGGTACAAAGAAGTTAGTTTCACACAATTATATTGAACAAAATCAAAAGGAACATATTTGTCATGCAATTTCTTCTTCAGATGAGACTAAGTCATGATCTTTTCTTTCTCCTGGCATTTCCTTTTTGGCTTTAATCCTTCATACCACAAACCAGCACTCTTTGTGAGTATGATCTATGCAATCTTAAAGGTTTTTCGATCATCAAAACCCTTATATTCCACGATTTTCTCCACTTGTCGTTCCGACAAGATATCTGCTGTTCCTTGTCCTGTGAAATCATCATGTTTAATTCCACGATCATCAATTTTATGTTCACCTTTTGGACTTTTTTATTTAAATCTAATCAAGAAGAAAAATAATGCCCCTCTTCATCGTCATCATCACCCCTAAAATAATGAACTAATTACGGATTAAATATCTTCTACATTGTTTGTGCAATAGCACCAATCTTCATGGTGTCTTGTTTTTGTCTCACATCTATATCCTCCAATTTACTTAGCATGTCTTAAATAACCTCTATCAAATTTGATTCTCCAATAATTGGATCGATAAAATTATAAAATCTCATACCAAATTGAAATGGATTTTATGTGGTGATGTGATTAATGATAGAAAAATCGCCAATCACAATGATAGAAAACTAGTTCGGTTTTTTTATAAAGCCAAGCACCAAGAAAAACGATCTAGGTCGAATAATTTTGTGAATTGATTAAAGCTATGCACCCTCAATTCCTAAAAATTATCCTCACAAGAGTATAAATTCTAAGCACCAACTCTCAATGTGTTCAAAATTTCCTCACACTCGAAGATTTCCCACACCTTTGGTTTTGTAGAAAACAAATGAAACTTTAAACAATAATGTTTTTTGAATTCCCTAATCTGAATTTTTACACACTAATGTTGAGATTATTTATAGTCATAATCATCAACAAAAACCTAACTAAACTAAGATAAGATACATGCACAAAATAAGCTAAAAATCGTCTCCTAAAAGATGACTCGGCAATGACTCACAAGATAAGATGCCACATCATCACTGCATGTCATTCTCATCTTGCTAACAAGCTCTAACAAATTATATCTAAATAAAAAATATCCGAACAAACTTTCTAATACCTTGCTAATCAAGATAATCAACAAATTACAACCAGAATTATACAAAAATATGATCTACCCAAATCATCACAAAATCGTCAAAATTAACGCCACATGAGATCATTCAATTTTGCGCAATTTTTGTGTTTTTCTTCCAATCTTCAAGAAACCTTTAAAGATTCAATCTTTTAATCAAGAAACCTTCAACAAGTCATTTTCTATGTACATAACACTGTAAATGAAGATTAAGACACTTAAAGAAATGAAAGACTCAATGCCTAAAATGAGAAAACCCTATCAAGTGAAGTAGAAAAACTCATAAGCAAAACCATCTTGTTCCCCTAAATCCGCCATTCTTTCCTTTGGTTCAATGATCAAGTATATTCGTGAGTCACCATACACACCCATGATGATGTCTTTGAAGATCCCAAAAGCCTTGAATCTCCATAAGCCATTATTTCCCCTATACTTGCATTATTCTTAGAAGCCATTATCAAACCTTCGAAGCTATCACTTTGTTTCATATAATGTGGTACTCGCAAATAATACTAAAAACTGACAATGATATTAAACTAAATTATAACTCTTGACAAATTAATTGAACACTAATTAATTATATCACTCTTGAAACTAATTAATTAGGATATAAAACTCCTCCGCATTAAAGAGCTATGAATCTTATGAACAGTTAGAACAAACAACTCTTTGAATGCACAAAAAAACACACGAAATTTTATTGATGACTCTCAAAAGAACTTATGTTGTTACATGGTGTCCTTAGACTTTAATAGCAAAAAAAATATCCTAACAACCTCATAACAACTTTATTAAATCCTAAAAAGCTTAGAAACAACCTAACAAACAAATTATAAAACACACATGTATTGATCTTATCTAAAATTCCGTCCAAAGATAAGGATAGGTGGTCGGTTTTTGTGATAAGCTTAGAATAACAAACGTTTGACAATTCTAACAAAATAATATAACAAACTAACTAAAAACAAGATAAGCATCAAAAAAATTTATCCTTATCCATTTGAAACACGCAAAAAAAAAAAAACGCCCAAAAGCCAACCTTGATCATTTAATTCTCGAGCCAAAGAAGAGAGATGCACTTTCTTGAATTTCCCAATAGTTTGCTTTAATCTTCAAGAACCCTTCCAAGAATGAATCATTAAATAAAGGAACCTTTCAAGAATAATATTTTAATCAAGAAACTTTCAAGAAACCAACTACCATGCTCCAACGATAAGTTTAAAGTAACAAACCAACATTATGACTCACACATTGATATACATATTTTATATTGTGTTTTTCCCCTTGTTTTCGTTCGATTTTCATGCTTAATGGTTGAGTTTGTGGCTTTATCAATATTGTTCCTTGGTGTTAAGTTATGTTCTGGAGCGGTTTTAGCAGTTTTTAGTTGATTTCTAAAGCTTTTTATGTTTATTATATGTTTGTTCGGTTATTACGCTCGGTTTTCAGTTTGTTTTATATGTTACAGGAGTGTAATAGCGAATTATGAAGTCCCTACATGCTAAAACGAGTCAAAATGTACTTTCCTCGGGATGCGTGCCGAGATACGAGAAGCAACGAACGAGATTTGAAGAAATCCAGCGAAGAACTTGAAAAATCGTCAAAATATTGCTTAATATAGCCCATGCTGGCGCAGCCCACAAAAGGGCATTGACTTATGCTGGTGCATTATAGATTAGACTCTTCTGTTCTCGCAAACCATTAAGGTTGCAGGCGCAGGGAAGAGTGGGAATCTGTTCCCTGCGAGCACATGTGACGATGACTTCGGTCCGCGATTGAATTTCGCTTGTTTTTTGCTCGTGGGTTTTATTTACTAATAACAAATATATTTTAAATAGAGCATGTTATGTAGGCAGGAACCTAACAAGTTTTTTGAGCACTCTTTAGAGTTAGAATCCTAAAACTCTCTCTCTCTCTATCTCTCTAGAATTCGGAATTAATTTAGATTGTTCATCAAGAATCGATTTCTAAATGCAATTCAATTTCTTTTTAGTAATCTCTTTCCTTTTTCCTTTTCAATTCTTTTTAGTTTATAGTTTTTGTTTAGTTTTGTTAGTTTTTAGTTTAGTTTGATTAATTCTATTAGTTTAATTTCTAGAAATTAATTTAGGTTAATTTCTTGTTTTATTTAATTAATATTCATGAATATGATCTTTGAATTAGTTTTTGTTTTAGTATTCATAATTATGTGTGAGTAGTCTTCTTTTCTAGGGCTAGGGGATCTATGATCATGTTATGAATTTGTTTTATGTCTGTTAATTGTTCTTAACTATTAGTTGAAATCCTATTATTGATTTCTAACGATTGCAATTAAATTGTGGCCAGATTTAGTTGTGAGTTAGGTAATTGTTGAAATCGAGGCTTAGAGGTAAGATTACCACAATAAGACCACTGAATAATAGGCAAAAACGAATTTATGCGAGCGAGAGCCGGTAAAGAAGGTCTGAGGGAGTCTAAGTTCGAGAGAATTAGTGAGCCCTAGTTCAATGAAAGTTAATGAGTTGATTGAAGGACGTTTTATGAATTTGTTGATTGTTTATAGTGAACAGACCGCCTTAGGTTTCAACTATAGAGTTTAAATCCGTAAATTACCATTATTTTCCTTAGATTTAGTTTTTTCTATAGTTTTTAGTAGTTTTAATAGATTTTTCCACAAAGGCCCATTATATAGTTTAGACTTTTTAGAACTAATAGAGCTTAATCACTTCCCTAAGGATTCGTTCCCTACTTCCCTAGCTATATTAGTTAGCGTAGTTAGGTTATTTTTTAGAGGTGTACGATAACCTGTTTCGAATTTTGGCGCCGTTGCTGGGGATGCAATTTTTAATTCTATTAGTCGGGGTTTAAATTGTTCTTTTTGTCTTTGTTTTTGTTTTATTTCTTGGCCTCAAGGGACTTCCATGTTCTTTGAGGTAGTTCTCATTTCTGCTTGGAGTTTCGATTGTCGTGTAAGGACTAGGTTTGTATGCCTGTCGGAATTGATCCTGAACCAGAAATATCATTGCATAGGCAGAGTCACAGAAAGAAGGGGAGATTGCGGAGAGTCATTCTTTTCGAACGGATACTATTTGATCTGTCACAACTTTTTCCTGATTTGAATATTTCTGATATTTCTAATAAGTAAGAGATGGCACAGTTATAGTTCAACAAGAATAATATACCACAGAATGATGTCCCACCGTCGCCGCTGCCATCACCAGCAAGGTCCTTAAACGACTATTTTCAGCCGAGTTCTACAATAGTGGGAGGTGGTTATCGAGTTCCTGATATAGAGGCTCTAAATTTCGAATTGAAGCCAGCTTTCGTGAATATGGTAGAAAGGAATCAATTTGTAGGAAGATTGAAGGAAGATCCGAATTTGCACTGAAATAACTATGTCCAGTACTGCAATACAACTAAGCAAGCCAGTGTGACTCTAGATTACATTAGATGTATGATGTCCCGTTGTCATGGAAGGACAAGGCCTGTTCTTGGTTAAATCGACTCAGTATGGATAACATCAATAGTTGGGATGAATTGGCTTTTGCTTTTCTAAGGAAGTACTATCCTCCAAAGAGAACTACAACCCTTAGGAGTCAAATCACAAATTTCAACCAAGAAACCGATGAAACACTTTATGATGCATGGGAGAGATTTAAGGAGTTCTTGAGAATGTGCCCTCATCATAGTCTTGAGAAGTGGTTTTTAGTTTAATCTTTCTATAATGATTTGGGTAATGACGGTAGGACATTGCTTGATTCTACTACTAGTGGTCGATTCATGAAGCAGTAGGTCAATGCTACGTATGATTTGATTGAGGAGATTGCAATTTTATAATTCTCAATTCGGTAATCACAGAGGACATGCTAAAAGAAGAGTGAAACATGTGATAGATAATAAATATGAGAATTTGAATTTGCTTCACAAATTAATGCATTTCATTAGACGCAAGATAAGATCAACACAACACCTTCTAATCTAATGGCGGTTGTTGCAATGGCGGCACTTTCGGGATGTAATGATGTCTTCTGTGATTTATGTTGATCGTTTGGTCACACTACTCTAACATGTCATACTTCTATAGAGCTAGTATGTACATTTGAAGCTTACAAGAATAATCCATTTTTCAACACATATAATCCGAGTTGGAAGGATCATCCATTCTTTTCCTATAAGAACACTAGTAACGTTCAAAACCCACAACAGCAGCATTTTTGTAATCCCCCGCATTTTTAAGACTTTATATTATATTTTTATACGATTATAATATATAGTTTTATGAATTTCGGAAAATAAAGTCTATTTATATTATATGGCTTAAAATAATTTATTTTACAAAAGGTTTTATTAGAAATAGTAATTATTTTAAAGGAGGTTTTGAGTATTTAAATTTAATTTTCAAAAATAGCAAAAATAATTATGGGTTTTATTTTAATTATTTTCGGACCATATTAGGCCCAAAATGAGGTATTTTCGGTTTTCCAAGGCCCATAAATATTTTTATGGCCAAAATTATTTTCTAAATTGTTTATTTTAACTACCTAGATATTTTGTATCTTTTAGTTAGGATAAATTTCAGATTTTACAAAAGATAAACATATCCAAAATTATCCTACACAATTTAGATCTTATCCAAAAAAAAAAATAAAAAATCAAAACTTTATCTTTTCACTTTGATTTGGCCGAAATTCCTTAAGGCCATATACCCTATATATAGCTCTTTGGTTCATCAAATTTTACTCTTTAAAACCCTTTCCAAAAATCAGAAAAAGAAAAAAAAAAAAAAAGAAAGAAAAGCCGCAGCTCAAAGACCTCAGCAAAGTACACAAACAGAAAAAAATAAAACTTCCTCTTCGTGGAACCAACTTTGAGCCACCACAACAACCACCACACTTCACATCTGCCGCCACAACCACCACCACGTGACAGCCCTTGCTGCACTCTACCACCAGGAACCAAGATCCGCCACCCATGCAGCCACCAAGGTGGCCAAAAACCACCTCAAAGTAGCCCACTCACCATGGTTTTCGAAAATAAGAAAGAGAGAAAAAAATTATTTTTCCTTCCAAATTATTTTTAAAAAATCGAAAAAGTGTTTCCCTAATGTTTTTCAGTAAAGAAAAAGTGTTTTGATGTTTTCAAATTATTTTTAAAAATTAGTTTGGTAATTTTTATTTAATAGATTAGTTTATGTCAAAAATTGGATTTTTAATAAAACAAATCATAGAAATTATAAATAATCGAAATTTATGCACGAAAAATTATTTTAGAGGCTGTATATTAGTTATATAATGTTCATATGAGGTTAGTCGAATTTCTAATGGTATTTTTGTATTTTAATGCAAGGAGGAGAATTTTCCGAAGAGCAGTTTTAATTAAGAAGGAAATTTAGCGAGCAAGGTATGTGCGACATATCAAAGACCTAATAGCATGAAAACTTAGGTTTAGTATTATAGTATGTCGTGTTAAATTATTGGAGCAAGAAAACGATCATGCAAGCCCCCATGAATTTTATAGTGTTGAACCGAAAATCTGCTGGTTTATGTGTAAAATTTGTTATATGAGGTTAAAGTGTTGAAGTATGCTCGTAAAAATTATTTTAGACTTATTGTGATGTATGTGAAGTTGTGTTAAATTCTCGTACTTTAACATGAAGTATAGCATGGTCAAATAATTTTATTAGTCAGTTTTCAGTTTTGCGGTTTTTACCGAAAAATATTGTTTCAGAAGGTCTAAAGGTCGAATCTGACTATGAGATTATTTTTAATGTATTCCAGAAGCATAATATGAGTTTATAGAGTTGGTTTCGTCATTAAAAGGTTTTTCAATATTTTTAAATAATTTTTAGATTGGTTTTAGACAGATTGGACTGTTTTCAAAAATAAATCTTTTAAAAATATTTAAAACGTGAACTAAGGTTTCTAAAGGTTGTTACTGGTTAATAGGAGAATAAAAGGAATTATAAAATGGGTTTCACGACCTAGAGAATTTATTAGGTAATTAGCTTGGATTTTTAATTGTTTTATCGCTAGTTTTAGGGTTTCTAGTTTAAAATCTACTAAAATTCACATAGACCTTATCTAGCCACGAGATTTGGTTTGAGACTGTATTTTAGGTAGTAAAAGGTTTTGGAAAAGTGTTTTCGAACCTATTTAATTTTTAATAATTATTTTCAGATTTATTTCTATTTCTATTGCCTAGTTTTAAAACAAATGTTTTTCAAAAATAAATTTCTAGGAATAGAAGTTTCTAAAAATGTTTTCAAAAGTCATTTACTATTAATGGAAGGTTACTAAAAGAGGAAAGAGTCATTAACAAGTGTTGGTTAAGTGTTTGATGGTTTCTATGTTGTTTATGTATGTTTCGAAGTCTGACGGTGTATGTTTGACTTTTCGGTCGTGTTTTAAGTTATGTTTGAATTCTGGACAGTAGCTATATGAAGCTTTAATGTGAGGGTTAAGAGTCTAAAATGACATGTTTAAGTGTTTTGAAGTTTGTTCATGAGTTGTAATGCTTCTATGCATGTTTTGAGCAAGTTTTGACCATAAGAGTCATGTTTACAAGACAAGTCAAAGTTAAATGCTTATTAAGTCAAAGTTAAATAAAGTCGAGTAAAGCAAAGTTAAGTAAACAATTATGAGCAAGTTATTTTTAAAGGAACGTGAGTACTCATTCAGGCCAAATGAGGTTACCATACGGGGGAGGTATGTATTGCCTTAACGCTGTACTTCCATAGTGGAGTGTGACGATGCTTCACTGTTTAGTTCTGGAATTCCAAAAGAGTTAAAGAGTTAAGTTTGGACATGGGGTGGATGGAGACCATGTACCACTGTTTTTGAAAGACTAGCTATCTTTCTGTTAGAGTTCGGATTGTACGGGGAGCGCTACCTACTTGGTTGACGACCGTCTTTCCAAAGAGCCCGTTCACGTTTCCTATATCCTTTTCGAAGCAAGAAGTTATAATCAAGATGAAGAATTTTGAACTTATGAGTCATGAGTCTTAAAATGGAGTGAGAGTCTTGTTATGTGTATTTTGTATGCTATGTGTGTGTCTTCGTGTTGTTATGTTTTTGCTATGTTGTGCATACTCAGCAGTGGTTGCTGACACATATATATTTCCATGTTTTTCTTGTTCTGTTTGCTTGTTAAGCAGAATAAGTGCAGGTTGTTGAGCATATGCATGGTGAAGGGATTTTTCGAGAGGAGTGGATAATATTTGGTAGTTGTTTTGACTTTAGATTTTTCTAGTGGTTTGGAATAAGGGCCGTGATGGTTCCAAGTTGTTAATTTAATGTTTGACTTAGTTGTAAAGACTTCCGCTGTGAGTTGTTTGACTTTTATAAAATGGTTTTAGTAAAGTGTGTTGTTTTACCTTAGCCTTAGCGTTGCAATTAGTTTTCATAATTAGTTGTGACGTGGCGGTAGCATGCTCAAGTTCCTCTTGTGTTTATAGGTTTGAGGTAAGTAGAAAGTGAGGAATTTGGGGGTGTTACAGAGTGGTAGCCAGAGCTATAGGTTTTTCCAAAAAAAAAAATGTTTTGAAAATGATCTTCAAAATGTGTTTGCAAACACGGAAGTTTAAAGGACTAAAATTAAAAATTTGAAGTGTGAGAATTGGTAGACTTAGGATGGGCATTCCTGCATTTTGCATTTATGCATGTTTTTAAGTCTTGCTGCACGTTAAGTTGGTTTGTTGCTTGCTTGGGTTTTTTGTTGGGGTTTTCTTTAGGGATTTACGTTTGCTTTAAACCTGCAGATGTTGTCACCATCGGAATATAGTCTTCATAGGAGAGTTTATGATGATGCTAAGAGTTACTGTGATCGAATTGAGAGTTGGTGCAATTTCATGTACAATATGGGGATCCCAGGATCGAATTTACAAGCTTCAGTGATATGGTTGTTTATTAGGAATCTGCCAGATAGAAACCCTTATGTTGGGCTGAAGACTAAGTATCAGGATGTACTTCATGAGGATAGGACTCCAAATGTGGAGAAGTTTTCTGCAAGTGGGAAATGGTTGCCTGCAGTGGACTTTGTAAGAAGGGAAATAGAGCTAGCAGATATGATTCATGAGTGGTTGACTGAGCCTCCAAGCCCACAGCATGAGGAAAATGAGACTGAAAATGAAGACCCTGAGGGAAATGGAAATGAGACTGGGAATGAGGAAAATGAAGATGGAAATGAAAATGGAAATGGAAATGAGGAAAAAGACCCAGAAGAGGAAGAACAAAGTGATGACGATGATTTAGAGATTATTGAAAAGGAAATAGATTTAGAGATTATTGAAAAGGAAATAGAAGTAATTGTGCTTAGTGACAGTGAAGATGAAGATGGACATGTAGAAGATGGAAGTGGGACTACTTCAGAAGATTTAACTAGAGGCATCAAGAGGGAACGAGAAGAGCCAAGTGAAGGACCAAGAACCAGAGTTAGAAGTCGCCTTGATCATTGAGGAATTTGAAGATTGCTTAGTTCTTTATGTTTAGAGTTGCTTTAATTCTCTTGTCGTAATTAGAACTTCCTTTGTTTAGGTTTAAAATTTTTTTTAAGTTGTTGAAGTTTAGTTAAACCTAGCGAATAATGGGAATAAATTTTTTTTTCTTTTCTTTCTTTACATGTCTTCTCTTTTGCTCTTGTTTAGCTTCTTGTTTCTTTTGTTGTGGTTTCATGTTTTGGTGTTGTTGTTGTTAATTTGTTTGCCAAGCTGTTAACTAGTAATAGGGTATTGCACTTTGATGCAATAAGAGTTGAGTGTCTTTAAGTTTGAGGTTTAAGTGTGCGTTTTGTTCAATAGATGGCAAGGAACAATGGAAATGGAGAAGTTGCTGAATGTTTGCGACAATTGATTGAGTTGTCAAGGACCAATCAGGAGGCTAACCGTAGGAATCAAGACCCTGCTGGGGAGATGTTTAGGGAGATAGCTAGGAGTAAGCCACCGGTTTATAGTGGTACTGAGGACCCTTTAGTGTTGGAGAACTGGATTAGGGAATTCGATAAGATTTTCCAAGCTCTTAAATGTCCGGATGACCTGAAAGTTGCTAATGCTGTATTTTACCTAAGAGAGGAAGCTGATATTTGGTGGTCACAAAGTGACGCAACTATGAGGGCTAGACCTAACTTTGGTTGGGAGATGTTTAAGGAAGTGATTCGCAATAAGTTCTATCCTGCGTTTCTGAAGAAGGAGAAGTCTAGGGAGTTTACTAAGCTGGAGATGGGGGACATGTCTGTGGAACAATATTACCACAAGTTTCTGGAGTTGATGAGGTTTGCACCGGATATTGTGCCAAATGAGGAGAAGAAGGCATATCATTTTGAACAAGGGTTGACATTGGAGTTGCAATCTCAACTTGCTGGAGAGCACTTCACTACTTTGGATGCGGTGTATGGAAGGGCTGCTCATCTATACAAGTTAGGTGAGAGAGCCAAGGCTGTAAAGGAAGGGAAGAGAAAGGAGCCAAGCCAAACTAATGGAAACCAAAATAACTTCAATTACTTCAATAAGCGACCTAGGTTTGGTGGACAAAACAATCATAATCAGAGGAATGGAAACCAAAACTTCCAAAGGAATGGGAACTCAAACTTTCAGAAGAATGGGAACCCAAATTTCCAGCGGAACGGTAATCCAGGTGGAAAAATGGTAAGGACTGGAGAAAGGGTACATCACTGCACCCTATGCCCAAAGAATCATCCTGGAAAAGACTGTGAGGGAAATCTGGTGACTTGTCGGAACTGTGGCAAGCAAGGACATCGTGCTTATGAGTGTTGGAGTGGAAGCAATAACGGAAACAAGTTTGGAAACCGCTTCAATCAGAATAAGCAAGGAGGAAATTTCGGGAGGCCAATGAACAACAATGGGAGGTTCAATGGTGGAAATGCTGGAGGTAGCAATGGAAGCTTCAATAATCAGAATTACAATAAGGGAGCGAATGCTACAACTAATGCTGGAGGAGCTAATGCTGCAAACAAGAATGTGAATGGTATGAACACTGCTGGAGGACAAGCGAAGGGCAATGCGCCAGGAAAGATGTACAACATGAGCTACCAAGAGGCGGAGGATAATGGAGGAGTGGTAACTGGTACATTCTCTATTAACTCTATACCTGTTAAGACTTTGTTTGATTCCGGAGCTTCATATTCGTTTATATCTGGTAGTGCCATAGCTAGACTTGACTTAGGTAAACCTAGGATGGTGAATATACCGATTGCAATGCCAAATGGTGAGATCGTGACTTGTTCTAAGGTGTATGATGGTGTGAAAATTTTTATCGCTGGATGTGACTTTCCGTCGAGGTTGATTGAATTTGGATTAAAGGAATTGGATGTGATACTAGGAATGGACTGGTTGAGTAAGTATAAGGCTAAGATTGATTGTGAAGCGCAGAAGGTGACCTTGAAAAGTCCGAGAGGGGCTATGGTGTCTTATAGGAGGCTACCGAAGACAAAGGACATTAAGATTGTCTCGGCGATGAAAATGGTGAAGATGATAGCTAAGGGAAATCCACTATTCTTTTGTTGTGTGATGAACTTGGAGGGAGTTTCCGAACCAAGCGTTAACGACATAGAAGTAGTGAGAGAATTTCCCGATGTATTTCCGGATGAGATTCCAGGACTACCACCAAAGAGAGCCGTGGAGTTTACGATCGATTTGGTTCCTGGAACCGCACCTATTTCTAAAGCCCCGTATAGAATGGCACCTGCGGAGATGATGGAGTTGAAGACTCAATTGCAGGATTTATTGGAGAAGGGTTACATACGACCTAGTGCTTCCCCATGGGGCGCGCCAGTGTTGTTTGTAAAGAAGAAGGACGGAAGTATGAGGTTGTGCATTGATTATCGTGAGCTTAATAAGGTGACTATCAAGAATAAGTACCCATTGCCAAGGATTGATGATTTGTTTGACCAGTTGAAAGGGGCGACGACATTTTCGAAGATTGATTTGCGATCTGGGTACCATCAATTGGCAATTGCGGAAAAGGACATTCCGAAGACCGCATTTAGGACAAGATATGGACATTATGAGTTTACTGTGATGCCTTTTGGGTTGACGAATGCGCCAGCGATATTTATGGACCTTATGAACCGGGTATTCCATGAGTACTTGGACAAATTCGTAGTGGTGTTCATAGATGATATCTTGGTGTATTCGAAAGGGAAGGAGCAACATGCTGAACATTTAAGGACGATTTTGATGACATTGAGGGAGCACCAATTGTATGCAAAGTTGTCGAAGTGTGAGTTTTGGCTGGAGCAAGTGGCGTTTTTAGGACATATTATCACAAAGGATGGCGTTTCTGTAGATCCAGCTAAAGTCAAGGCTGTGAGTGAATGGCCGACGCCTAGGAATGTGACGGACATCCGAAGCTTCTTAGGATTAGCGGGATACTATAGACGCTTTGTCAAAGATTTCTCGAGGATAGCGAAACCTATGACGTCGTTGATGAAGAAGGAAAAGAAGTTTGTGTGGGATGAGAAGTGTGAGGAAGCTTTTCAGACGTTGAAAAGGAGTTTGACGACGGCACCTGTGCTTACATTACCGGAAGGTGATGATGGTTTTGAAGTCTACAGTGATGCTTCGAAGAATGGATTGGGATGTGTTTTGATGCAATGGGGAAAGGTGATAGCCTACGCATCAAGGCAGTTGAAGCCGTATGAGGTGAATTACCCAACACATGATTTGGAGTTGGCAGCGATTGTTTTTGCGTTAAAGATTTGGAGACATTATTTGTACGGAGTGACGTGTAAGGTCTTCACGGATCACAAAAGTTTGAAGTATATCTTTACGCAAAAGGAGTTGAATATGAGACAAAGGAGATGGTTGGAGTTGATAAAGGATTACGATTTGAACATCCAATATCACGAGGGAAAGGCAAATGTAGTAGCCGATGCACTCAGTCGAAAGTCCTCGCATGGTGTGAATGCTTTGGTAATTCCGGAGCGACTGTGTAAGGACATGAGTAGATTGAGTCTTGAGATGGTCGACTACGGCGAAGTTGTGTCGAGGATTTGTGCTATGACTATTCAACCCACTATTTTCGATGAAATTCGCGAGAATCAAGATGGAGATATTAAGTTGGATAGGATAAAGCAGAAGTTAAAAGAAGGAAAAGCTGAAGGTTTTAAGATTCACGAGGATGGAAGTTTAAGGTACAAGGGAAGGTGGTGTGTACCGCAAAAGTGTGAGGATCTGAAACAAAAGGTGATGGAGGAAGGACATAACACTAAGTATTCTGTGCATCCCGGAGGGGACAAACTCTATAAGGATTTGAAGAAAGTGTTTTGGTGGCCGAGGATGAAGAAGGAGGTGGCAGTTTTTGTTTCGAAATGCTTGACTTGTCAGAAGGTGAAGTTTGAACACAAGAGACCTCAAGGAAAAGTTCAACCATTGGAGATTCCGGAGTGGAAATGGGATTCGATTTCGATGGATTTCGTAATCGGTTTGCCAAAATCAAGGACGGGAAATAATCAAATTTGGGTGATTGTAGATAGACTTACGAAGTCTGCAACCTTTATTCCAATGAAGGATAATTGGAAAATGACTCAATTGGCTAAGGCGTATGTGAAGCACGTGGTGAAATATCATGGAGTTCCAAGGAGTATTGTGTCGGATCGGGATTCGAGATTTATTTCGAACTTCTGGAAGGCGTTACAAGAGGCCATGGGAACTAAGTTGTTGATGAGCACTGCGTTTCATCCAGCGACGGATGGACAGACAGAAAGGACGATTCAGACGTTGGAAGATATGTTGCGAGCCTGTGTTTTGGAATTTCAGGAGAACTGGAAGGATAGTTTGGATTTGATCGAGTTTTCTTACAATAATAGTTACCATGCCAGTATTGGGATGGCACCGTTTGAAGCCTTGTACGGAAGGAAGTGTAGAAGCCCGCTATGTTGGTCGGATATCAGTGAGACGGGGACATTAGGTCCGGAGATTATTCAAGAGACAGTTGATCAAGTGAGGCTGATTCAAGCTAAGATTCAAGCCGCACAAGATCGACAGAAAAGTTATGCAGATAAGAAACGACGAGATGAAGAATATGAAGTTGGGGAGAAGGTATTGTTGAAAGTATCACCTATGAAAGGTATAATGAGGTTTGGAAAGAAGGGAAAGTTAAGCCCGAAGTTTATTGGACCGTATGAAATTCTGGAGAGGATTGGGAAAGTGGCATATCGCTTAGCTTTACCCACGGAGTTGAGTCGAGTCCATAATGTTTTTCATATTTCTCAGTTGAAGAGGTACATCCCGGATAAGAGCCATGTTCTACAACCTGAAACCATAGAGCTAGATGAATCTCTGACTTTTGAAGAAAGACCTGTAAAGATTCTTGATTCGAAGGTGAGGAAAACACGGAATAAGGAAGTTAAGATTGTTAAAGTTTTATGGTCGAACCAAGATACAGAAGAGGCAACTTGGGTAGCAGAGGATGCTATGAAAGAGAAGTACCCCGATTTGTTTGCCGAGGTTAGTAGAGTTACGGGGACGTAACTCGATTTTTAAGGGGGGTAGAAGGCGATAGAATTTCGCGTTTCACAGTAGAGTTGATTGTTATTATGTAACTAAAATACAGCCAAAGCAAGACACAAAAGTTTCTATAACGTGCATTAAAAGTTTCGTAAGAGTTTCACGAAAAGAGTTTTGACAAAAGTTTTACATCAAGCAAAAGACTTTATAAAAGTTTTGAAAGAGTTTTACAAAGAGTTTTCGAGAAGCGTTTTTACTCGTTCCAAGTTTCGGGACGAAACTTCTTTTAAGGGGGGTAGACTGTAATCCCCCGCATTTTTAAGACTTTATATTATATTTTTATACGATTATAATATATAGTTTTATGAATTTCGGAAAATAAAGTCTATTTATATTTTATGGCTTAAAATAATTTATTTTACAAAAGGTTTTATTAGAAATAGTAATTATTTTTAAAGGAGGTTTTGAGTATTTAAATTTAATTTTCAAAAATAGCAAAAATAATTATGGGTTTTATTTTAATTATTTTCGGACCATATTAGGCCCAAAATGGGGTATTTTCGGTTTTCCAAGGCTCACAAATATTTTTATGGCCAAAATTATTTTCTAAATTATTTATTTTAACTACCTAGATATTTTGTATCTTTTAGTTAGGATAAATTTCAGATTTTACAAAAGATAAACATATCCAAAATTATCCTACACAATTTAGATCTTATCCAAAAAAAAAAAAAAAAAAAAAAAAAAAAAACCGCAGCCCAAAAACCGCAGCAAAGTACACAAACAGAAAAAAATAAAACTGCAGTTTTCCTCTTCGTGGAACCAACTTTGAGCCACCACCACAACCACCACACTTCACATCTGCCGCCACAACCACCACCACGTGACAGCCCTTGCTGCACTCTACCACCAGGTACCAAGATCCGCCACCCATGCAGCCACCAAGGTGGCCAAAAACCACCTCAAAGTAGCCCACTCACCATGGTTTTCGAAAATAAGAAAAAGAGAGAAAAAAATTATTTTTCCTTCCAAATTATTTTTAAAAAAATCGAAAAAGTGTTTCCCTAATGTTTTTCAGTAAATAAAAAGTGTTTTGATGTTTTCAAATTATTTTTAAAAATTAGTTTGGTAATTTTTATTTAATAGATTAGTTTATGTCAAAAATTGGATTTTTAATAAAACAAATCATAGAAATTATAAATAATCGAAATTTATGCACGAAAAATTATTTTAGAGGCTGTATATTAGTTATATAATGTTCATATGAGGTTAGTCGAATTTCTAATGGTATTTTTGTATTTTAATGCAAGGAGGAGAATTTTCCGAAGAGCAGTTTTAATTAAGAAGGAAATTTAGCGAGCAAGGTATGTGCGACATATCAAAGACCTAATAGCATGAAAACTTAGGTTTAGTATTATAGTATGTCGTGTTAAATTATTGGAGCAAGAAAACGATCATGCAAGCCCCCATAAATTTTATAGTGTTGAACCGAAAATCTAATGTTTTATGTGTAAAATTTGTTATATGAGGTTAAAGTGTTGAAGTATGCTCGTAAAAATTATTTTAGACTTATTGTGATGTATGTGAAGTTGTGTTAAATTCTCGTACTTTAACATGATGTAGAGCATGGTCAAATAATTTTATTAGTCAGTTTTCAGTTTTGCGGTTTTTACCGAAAAATATTGTTTCAGAAGGTCTAAAGGTCGAATCTGACTATGAGATTATTTTTAATGTATTCCAGAAGCATAATATGAGTTTATAGAGTTGGTTTCGTCATTAAAAGGTTTTCCAATATTTTTAGATAATTTTTGGATTGGTTTAGACAGATTGGACTGTTTTCAAAAATAAATATTTTAAAAATATTTAAAACGTGAACTAAGGTTTGTAAAGGTTGTTACTGGTTAATAGGAGAATAAAAGGAATTATAAAATGGGTTTCACGACCTAGAGAATTTATTAGGTAATTAGCTTGGATTTTTAATTGTTTTATCGCTAGTTTTAGGGTTTCTAGTTTAAAATCTACTAAATATTCACATAGACCTTATGAGCCACGAGATTTGGTTTGAGACTGTATTTTAGGCAGTAAAAGGTTTTGGAAAAGTGTTTTCGAACCTATTTAATTTTTAATAATTATTTTCAGATTTATTTCTATTTCTATTGCCTAGTTTTAAAACAAATGTTTTTCAAAAATAAATTTCTAGGAATAGAAGTTTCTAAAAATGTTTTCAAAAGTCATTTACTATTAATGGAAGGTTACTAAAAGAGGAAAGAGTCATTAACAAGTGTTGGTTAAGTGTTTGATGGTTTCTATGTTGTTTTTGTATGTTTCGAAGTCTGACGGTGTATGTTTGACTTTTCGGTCGTGTTTTAAGTTATGTTTGAATTCTGGACAGTAGCTATATGAAGCTTTAATGTGAGGGTTAAGAGTCTAAAATGACATGTTTAAGTGTTTTGAAGTTTGTTCATGAGTTATAATGCTTCTATGCATGTTTTGAGCAAGTTTTGACCATAAGAGTCATGTTTACAAGACAAATCAAAGTTAAATGCTTATTAAGTCAAAGTTAAATAAAGTCGAGTAAAGCAAAGTTAAGTAAACAATTATGAGCAAGTTATTTTTAAAGGAACGTGAGTACTCATTCAGGCCAAATGAGGTTACCATACGGGGGAGGTATGTATTGCCTTAACGCTGTACTTCCATAGTGGAGTGTGACGATGCTTCACTGTTTAGTTCTGGAATTCCAAAAGAGTTAAAGAGTTAAGTTTGGACATGGGGTGGATGGAGACCATGTACTACTGTTTTTGAAAGACTAGCTATCTTTCTGTTAGAGTTCGAATTGTACGGGGAGCGCTACCTACTTGGTTGACGACCGTCTTTCCAAAGAGCCCATTCACGTTTCCTATATCCTTTTCGAAGCAAGAAGTTATAATCAAGATGAAGAATTTTGAACTTATGGGTCATGAGTCTTAATTTGGAGTGAGAGTCTTGTTATGTGTATTTTGTGTGCTATGTGTGTGTCTTCGTGTTGTTATGTTTCTGCTATGTTGTGCATACTCAGCAGTGGTTGCTGACACATATATATTTCCATGTTTTTCTTGTTCTGTTTGCTTGTTAAGCAGAATAAGTGCAGGTTGTTGAGCATATGCATGGTGAAGGGATTTTCTTCGAGAGGAGTGGTTATTATTTGGTAGTTGTTTTGACTTTAGATTTTTCTAGTGGTTTGGAATAAGGGCCGTGATAGTTCCAAGTTGTTAATTTAATGTTTGACTTAGTTGTAAAGACTTCCGCTGTGAGTTGTTTGACTTTTATAAAATGGTTTTAGTAAGGTGTGTTGTTTTACCTTATCCTTGGCGTTGCAATTAGTTTTCATAATTAGTTGTGACGTGGCGGTAACATGCTCAAGTTCCTCTTGTTTTTATAGGTTTGAGGTAAGTAGAAAGTGAGGAATTTGGGGGTGTTGCAATTTTGCACCACAGGAACAACAGGTTCAACGGTTTGCTCCACCTCAACCACTAGGTTTCAGTAGACAACTACCTCGAGCACCACTACCAGCACCTCCACATCCAACCAGCAATGAGTTTTTGGAACTGAAGAATATGATAATGCAAATGCAGAAAGCCGTGAAAGTTATGAATGCCCATAATCGGCAATTGGAAACTCAAGTTGCACAAATTGCTCAATCATCAGCTCAAAGGCAACAAGGGCAACTTCCTCCTCAACCTACTCCGTCAAATACTCCATCAAATCCACCCCGTGATCATTGCGATTCTTTTGCCACAAGGAGCGGTAGTACTATGAAGGTCCTAAAATTCCCACTGATGACACTAGCAATGTTGCAGATTGAACGAAGAGGACTAGTTCAGTTGTAATTGAAGATCTTGAAGAAGCGGCTATAGAAAAGGAGAATGAAGCCTCAGAGGCAAAAGAAGCAACTAAGAAGCAAGCTCCAGCAGCTGATTCTGTTACCTATACAATTCCTCCCTCAAAGGTGTCGTTGCCCTTTCCGAACAGGGTAACCAGGAGTAAGAATGATAATTACTATCAAAAGTTTCTTGAAATATTTAAGAATTTGCAAGTTAATGTACCTTTTACTGAGTTGATTATTCACGTTGCTACTTATACTAGATTTTTGAAAGATATTTTTAGCAGGAAACGTGAGTTAAATGTAACAAAAAAGTTGCACTCGTTGAGGAGTGTAGTGCGATCCTTCAAAAAAAATCTCCACGTATGTGTAAGGATCTAGATAGTTTTTCAATTCCATGCAATATGGGTCCTTTATTTATTAATAAGGCTTTATGTGATTTAGGAACTAGTGTGAGTGTTATGCCCTTATTAATTTGCAGGAAGCTTGATATTGGAGATTTAAAAGTTATTAATGTTACTTTGCAGATGGCAGATAGAACTATAAAATATCCTAAGGGTATTTTAGAAGATGTGCCTGTTAGAGTAGGAAAATTCTTTATTCCTATCGATTTTGTTGTCTTGGATATTGGTGAAGATGCTCATATCCCCATCATACTAGGTAGACCTTTCTTACATACTGCAGGTGCTGCTATTGATGTCAAAAATGGAAGTCTAACCCTTTTTGTAGGAGATGATAAAGTAACTTTCAACCTTAATAATGTAATGAAAAACCCCATGATAGAGCAGTCGTGTTATAGGATTGATGTTATTAATGAAATTATTTTGGATGACATGACTCGATCCCTTAAAAAGGATCCTCTTCAGGCCATTTTATGTTTGGATGCTGATGCAAGTGTAGGAGATCCTGAGATCGATGCCATAGCTCATGAATTGAATAATGAGAAGATGACTCTAGAACAAAGCCAAAGGTATCATTTATTGGCCCGACAATCATGTTCTGTCAAGGAGGTAACACAACCCGAAATGAAACCCCTCCCCTCTAATTTAATATATACTTTCTTGGATGATTATGAGATGTACCCGATCATAGTTAGTTCTAAGCTTATTGATAGTAAACTTGAAAAGTTATTAACTGTTCTTCAATCTTATAAAGAAGGCTATTGGTTACACACTTGATAATTTGACTGGTATAAGTCCTAGTTTTTGCATCCATAGAATTCATTCAGAGGAAGGCCATAAACCTTGTATACAGGGACAAAGGAGATTTAATACTAACATGTAGGAGGTGGTAAAGAAGGATGTTCTTAAATTTCTTGATGCAGGTATCATCTATGCAATACCATATTCTCAATGGGTACGTCCGGTGCAAGTAGTCCCTAAAAAGGGAGGAACAACTATTGTGTGTAATGATATGAATGAACTTATTCCTATTAGAGTTGCTACAGGTTGGCGAATGTGTATTGATTATCGAAAATTAAATGTCGCCACTAAAAAGGAACATTTCCCTCTCCCTTTTATTGGTCAAATGTTAGAAAGGTTAGCAAAGAACAAATATTTCTGTTATCTAGATGGTTATTCAGGTTTCCTTCAAATACCTATTCATCGCGATGATAGATCGAAAACAACATTTACATGTCCTTATGGTACATTTGCTTATCGTAGAATGCCTTTTGGTCTATGTAATGTCTCCGCTACTTTTCAACGTTGTATGATTGCTATCTTTTCTGAGTACATATAGTCTATTATGGATGTCTTCATGGATTATTCTAGTGTCTATGGTACTGATTTTGATTCATGTTTGGGTAATTTGACTATAGTGCTTAAAAGATGTGAACATGTGAATTTGGTCCTTGATTAGGAGAAATGTCATTTTATGGTGACAGAAGGGGTTGTTTTAGGAAATCTAGTCTTTGAAAGAGCTATTGAAGCTGATAAAGCTAAAATTTAGGTTATTGAACAATTACCTCCACCAGTAAGAGTAAAACGTGTCACAAGTTTTCTAGGTCAAGCAAGGTTTTATTGCCAATTTATTAAAGATTTTTTAAAAATCCCTAAACCCTTGACTCAATTACTAAGAAAAGACACCGAGTTTAAATTCAATGATGAATATCTTGAATCTTTTAATTTGACCAAACAAGCACTAACCTCAGCACCTATTATTCAATCACATGATTTGGAATTACCTTTTGAAATTATGTGCAATGCTAGTAACTATGCCGTAGCTGTAGTGTTAGGTCAAAGGAAAGATAATATTTTGCATGCTATTTACTATGCTAGTGAAACTATAGAGCCATCTCAGATTAATTATGCAACAATTGAAAAGGAACTGCTTGCTATAGCATATGCTTTGGATAAATTTCGTTCTTATCTTATAGGTTCGAAAGTTATTATTTACTGACCATGCAGCTCTAAAGTACTTACTTGGAAAGATAGAAGCAAAACCGAGGTTTTTTGGGTGGATTTTACTCCTTCAAGAGTTTGACCTAGAAATACGTGAGAAGAAAGGTGCAGAAAACATGGTAGCTTATCATTTGTCTAGAATCCGATATGAAAATGGGGAGATCTCTACCCCCATTGATGATTCTTTTCCTGATAATCATCTTTTAGCTGTGTTCTCTAATACTCCATGGTTTGGTGATTATGCTAATTATGTAGTTGGAGGAGTCTTACCTCCCGATCTTACTTATCAGCAACGAAAAAGGTTTTACATGATGTTAGGCGTTATTTTTAGGATGACCCTAACTTGTTTCGTGTGTGTGCAGATGATTTATATCACAGATGTGTACCTAATTGGGAAGTCTACGGAATTCTTCGTCATTGCCACTCATCACCATATGGACGACATGTCGCACCAACTAAAACGATGTTTAAGGTACTAAAATCAGGTTTTTATTGGCTAGTAATACTTAAGGACGCTAGAGATTACGTCATTTCTTGTGATTCGTGCCAACGAACAGGTAATATCTCTAAAAGGCATAAAATGCAACAAATAGGTATCTTAGAAGTTGAAATTTTCGACGTTTGGGGTATTAATTACATGGGTCCTTTCCCTTTTTCTAATGGTAATCATTATATATTAGTTGTTGTGGATTATGTTTCTATGTGGGTGGAAGCAATTGGTACCGCCCATTGTGAGAATAACCCCATTTTCAGATTGTTTAAGCAGGTTACTTTTCCCAGGTTCAGAGTCCCTAGAACTATCATCAGCGATGGGGGAACGCAATTCCATGAGAAGAGGTTAGATAAGCTGCTAGAAAAGTATGGTGTTTACCACAAAACAGGATTGGCATACCATTCACAAACCAGTGGTCAAGTAGAGGTTTCGAATCAAGAAATCAAGTCCATCTTAGAGAAGACGGTTACGAAATTGAGAAAATATTGGAGTAGTAAGCTTCATGACACTTTATGGGCATATAGAACGGCTTTCAAGACACCAATTGGTAGTTCTCCTTATCGATTGGCTTATGGAAAAGCGTGTCATCTCCCAGTAGAACTCGAGTACAAAGCTTATTGGGCGACTAAGGAACTGAACATGGATGGAAAGCTTGCTGGAGAAAAATGGTTACTTCAATTGAATGAATTGGATGAATTTCGGTTAGGAGCATATGATAGTGCCAAAATCTATAAGGAGTATACGAAAAGGTGGCACGATAAACGAATAATAAAAAGAGAATTTCAAGTAGGCGATAAAGTTCTATTGTTTAACTCAAGACTTCAATTGTTTCCTGGATAGATGAAATCTAGATGGAGTGGCCCTTTCACAGTATTAAATGTCAGCAAATTCGGTTGTGTTGAACTTCAAAGAGAAAAAGGTGAAGTATTCAAGGTCAATGGTCGGAGATTGAAGCCATATTATGAAGGAGATGTCATCGATTTGGTGGAAGTCATCCGACTCGATGATCCCGCAGAACCTTGATCACAAATGCAGCCATGGTCAAGCTAGTGACCTTAAAAGAGTGCTCTCGAGAGGCAATCCAAGCTTTCTATCCCTTTTTCTTTCTCGTTTAGCGTGTTTTTACTTGTTTTTGTGTGTTTTGGTTTGTTTTCGTTGTTTAGATTAGTTTAGAATAGCTTTTAGATTGGAATTTGAAGCCAAGCTAAGGGTTTAAGTGTTTTTATGCTTAATTGGGGTAATTAAGGAGAGATTAGAAGTTAAAACGTGCTTTAAGTCAAATTAATAATATTTAGTAATATAATAGAATAATTAGGGAGAAAAAGAAAAAAAATCAGCAAAACGGGCCCTTTGGGAAGCTTTGTGGGCGCAGCCCACAAAGACCCCTTCCTCAATGCGCCCACATTTTAAAACAAATTCTTTTTATTTTTCTGCAGAAGCACCCTGCGGCTACAGCCTTCAAATCTACTTTCTTCCCTATGGGCGCAGGACGTTCCTCTGATGCCCCGTCTTCGTTTTTCTTTTTTTTTTCTCGCGTGGGGCCCGTACCTCTTTCGCCAGTATTTTTGTCCAACCCTCCCATTATTATTATTATTATTATTATTATTATTATTATTATTATTATTATTATTATTATTATTATTATTATTATTATTATTATTATTATTATTATTATTATCTATCTCTCATTCAATTTGTCTCCTGTAACCTATCTTCTTCCTCCTCCCTTTAACCATTAAAACCCCAAAGCTTCAAACTTTAAACTACCATAACTCACTCTTCGCAACTTCAAATCACTATAAATTTTGACATAACACTCGTGTCACTCATCCAAACAATCTCTAGGAGTCAAAAATTGAAAAAATCAATCGAATTGCATTGCCTAGAGTTTGAAATTTTCAAATCAAATTGTCGTTGATTATGGGTTTTTTCGTTCAC
Source organism: Suaeda aralocaspica (assembly GCA_016808085.1). Taxonomy (NCBI): domain Eukaryota; kingdom Viridiplantae; phylum Streptophyta; class Magnoliopsida; order Caryophyllales; family Amaranthaceae; genus Suaeda; species Suaeda aralocaspica. Next base: position 206,928 of record PYUH01001847.1, on the reverse strand, counting down.
TTTTTCTTGTAATTTCTTGCTCTACTATCATTTATTGATGTATAACTTTTGTTTTATCCAAAAGTGATTTTGCTTCTTCCTCCACCACTTGCTTGGGTCTTGTATTGTCTATATATATTCTTGTAAAGCAAGTAGTTAAAGATAGTTAGAAGTTAGTAGAAGATAATTTAAAATCTCATTTTGTTCTCTAGATTAATTGTATTCAATTTGATTAATGATTAGTTCGTTATCAATTCAATAGTTGTAATTCAATCTTCTCTTAATTAATTCAAAGTTGGTTATTCAAAGTTCTTGGATTCTTGTTCTTCGTTTGGTATTTAAAGTTACTTGGTTTTATTTTCTTGGGTTCATGTTCTTGGTTGGATATTATTAGTTCTTGGTTGATCATCATTGTAATTGGGCATCAATGGAATAAACTTCAAGGTTATATGCTTCAAATGTTCAAGCTTCATAGTACAACTCTAAACTCATCTTCAATTACCATTTCAATTACATATTTATAGCTATCTTCTTTACTTTGAAGTTTTGTTTTATAAAGCTCTTTATCAAGTTAAACTTGTCCTTGTTCTTAATTTACATTATTTCAAAGTTCATAAACTTTCTTTATCAATATTAAACTTGTCCTTGTTCTATTGCTTACATTATTTCAAGATTCGTATGCTTTCTTCTCAAGTTAATCTTGTCCTTGCACTATTGCTTTATGTCTTAAATACTCTCAAGATTAAACCTTGTCCTTGCTTTCATTATCATTATTGCTTTTGTAGTTTGATTACATCAATTGCATAACTTATTTCTTTGTAATAATATTGATAATTTAACAAACTCTTTCCCTTTTTATAACTTTTGTTTAAATTTAGGTTATAATCCAGTGTCATAACTTACTTTTTTGCTATAATTTGTAATCATGAATAAATATATGTGTTTAAATAGAGAAATGTGTAGTGAGTGGTTATTAGTGCTAAGGTGTGCGTGAAACCCCCTCACCACCTTCATGACATAAGTAGGTTCTTAGTAAAAACCAAGCATGGGGGTGACTAGAGTCGTTACATTGGGTTTTAAATCACGTAAACTATGACTTGCTTCCATAGAAGTTGTCTTAGGTTCCTCGATGAAGGATCGACAGATGAAGTTGAGTGAAGACTACCCATGTTTGATTAGTTTGAAAACCATGAGAATAGGTGTTTAAGTTAACGAACGTTACTAGTTTTTGTGAAAAAGTGATTAGGAGTCGTTTTAAGGTCATGCCATGAGGGATAGGTCGTGTTCATAGTTCCGCTCATCATGCTAGCTCGAGAGAGTAGACTTAACTCTTAGAACGACTTCCCCTTGACATTTCCCTCAATGTTTGGTTTGACCTAGGAATCCGCGCCTTCTTGTTGGAAGTGAGTGGTGTATCCCTTATCTTAGTTGTCGTTAAATCTTAAATTCAAGTTAAAATAAATCAACATTAGTGACAATCTTTCTTCTAAAATAAAACTGACTTAAACTTCCTCCTTAGACCGCCTTAGTGTAAAGACCCGTTATCTCGTGGGATTCGATCCTTAGTTGCCCTTACTAGTAGCCTAGTGAGCCTTGTATGGTTTATCTTTGGTAGCCACTTTGACAGGCTATCAGTATTCGGATGTTCTCTTGAGTTATAATGCTTATTTTGTTATGTGGGGTGTATTCAATGTCGTTGTGTTTGCTCGGGACGAGCAAAGCTTCGATTTGGGGGAATTTGATATACATATTTTATATTGTGTTTTTCCCCTTGTTTGCGGTCGATTTTCATGCTTAATGGTTGAGTTTGGGGGTTTTGTGTGGTGGAGGTGATGTTGTTGTGGTTGTTTGTTGTGGATTTTGGTGTTTCATTGATTAATGCACTATTTAAGTACGGTGGTTTCATTGATTGATGTTATTTTGACCTTGTAGTAGTGGCACAAATCTTCTTGCTAACACAATTCAAGCCCCTACTCTACACATGGCTATATTAGCAAGATAAGAAATGGCTTCAAGCTAAATCAAATTCAAGTCCAAGTTGGCACTTCCCAGAATATAACTCATCACATGCCAAAATCAATCAAAAATATCTTATAAAAATGTGAGGCACAAAGAAGTCACATCTATCCAATTTCACACTTTCATCATCATTTAATCAATCACTACCTAAGAAACCAATAAAAAGTAATCTAAAAAAGATGGATATTAATTTTTGTCACATGTAAACTCCTACTCCTAACAAGTAGTATAAATCATGCAACTATCCTATGAAAGCAACAAAAGAATTAGACTAGAAAGCAATAAAATCTAATCTTAGAAAGCAAATAAAACTTACCTGCCCTAAGCCGGACTCAGCAATGTCCTCTATGCTGAAGGGAGTAAGGGACCAACATCAGGTCAATCAGAATCCTAGAAGAAAGCATAATTAGCCTCACTATCCAGCACCTTATCATCATCATCATCACAACCACCATCGCCACCATCAACACCACCCATTCGACTAGTAACCTCCCCATGAACATCAAAACCACCCTGGGGATAAAAATACCAGGAAGGATGAGGACCCGCTGGCTGAACCACCTCCCTTCCTAGCAAAATCGTCATATATGGGATATATGGCAAGACCTTAGTCTTGCTAGAAGGTAGAGAACTTGTCCATCAATTTCTCTTGTTGATTATTGAAGCCACTTTATCTTGCAGCTAACTCATTGTCGTTCTCCAAGACCTATCACTCTTATAAGACGTACTAGGCCCAGCCTCTTGTGAATGCTGGAAAGTGGAAGCCTGGGTATGCCCTCGTCGAGCATAAGTCCGCTGGTTAGCAATGGGGGTCCCCTTAGGATAAATAAGGGGAATAGTCCAGGATTCTTGACCGTGGGCCAACCTAGTGAGTGCGAGTTGGCCAAAAGAACATATGCCCTCTTATGAGAACCCACATACCATCGAACGTGTTGTCCATCCATTTAACCAATGCAATCACAAGTTTTAAAATACTCTAAGTCTTAATAACGAGTACCCACCAACGCGGTACGTTAAGCAGCAAAGTCCATCCAATATCTGCGGGCGATCAAAGTAATTAACTTCCCAAAAACAATATTATTCACTGTTTTCCTACCACGCATATCCAGTCATGCAAATGTCTTACATTGTGCTTGCAAATGAATAACAAAGTGAAGTGCCACAAGGATATGAAATGGTCATGAACCACACAAAAAATGTTACCCCATAACCATAATCTCCGTACTAATAATCGTATGAGCCTCATGACGCCCAAAAATTGACCAACCCATAAGTCTATGAACAATGCGAGCCGAAGGCTGATTTATCAAACTCGCAAAGTTATGGTGCGAGCTCTCCATTGTTTGACCCGTTAATGTGTTCCACAATTCAACATTATTAAAATCCTTAGGGGCCCTCTTCATACCCATGCTAGCCCAGTCAAAAATAAAACCAATATTTTCCAAACTCTCATATCGCTCAACTCCGAACAATCGGAATGCTACTCCCCTAACAATTCTATGGGGGTATGGTTGGTCTACTCGAAAACTAGGCATGAAATCATCGGTGATATTGGTGTTTGTCGGCACATCCATAGTAGTTAAAAATAACACCATACCCATACTTTTTAAACATTCTCTAGTTTCATCGGCAACACTCACAACATACAATAATGTATGGTCTAAGAAATGAGTGGGAACAATAGGACGTTCTTTAAGTTTAATAAATTTTTCTCTTTGGTGATGAGAAGAAAAACTTACCATAGGATATTCCAGGTCTAGTGGGATCATTTCACCCCGTGCTCGAGTTTGCGTCCTCATTGCTGAACCACTTGCTTCATCTCTTTTTCTCTTGGAAGCCTTTGTTGAAGGTATGAATGAATTTTTTTTAAGTTAGGATTTGTGGGTGATGGTGTTTTGTGGACTTTGATGATTTTGGTGGTAAGATGACGAAAGAGGATGAAAAATTAAAAAGAATGATGAAAATTTGGAGTGATTTGGAATTGAGATGAAGGAGATATGAGGATTTTAAAAGTAGAATGAAGGTAGTAGCAATTGTGGGACTAGGGTTTAATGAGAGATAATATGAGAGAGAGAGAGAGTAGGAAAGAAGAAGAATAATTAACAAGGACGTGGGAAGTGAGGGGGGGGGGGGGGGGGGG
>PYUH01001847.1:163611-185590 GCA_016808085.1 Suaeda aralocaspica | reverse complement strand
TTTTTTTTTTTTTACTTTTTCGCCCGAAAGAACTAACCGTCTTTGAGGCAATTCTTACGGTTGTTTTTAGTTTATGTGCTTGTGTAGGTTCTTGGTTTTCATACCGGTTTGGATTGATCCTGAACCTGAAAGATCATTCCATTAGCGAAATCGTAGAATGAAGTAGAGATTAAGGAGGACTTTTCTTTCTGAACGGACATTAACTGATCTATCACGACTTTTGTAAGATTTGGATATCACAGACGAAGGAGAATTGTCGAGTTTTGAAAATAATGAAAGCAACCTACAACCGTCACTGCCGCGACCACCAACATGATCATTGAGGGATTATTCTCATCCGAGTTCATCAACAGTGGAAGTTGGCTATTGGGTTCTTGATACAGAGCCTCTTAATTTTGAATTGGAGCCATCTTTGGTTAATATGGTGGAGAGGAACCGGTTCGCCAAAACATCTATGGAGAACACGAATTTGAACTTGAACAATTTCCATCAATATTGCAACGCGATCAAGCAGCATAGGGTTACTCAAGACTACATTAGAAGGAAGATGTTCCCATTTTCATTGAAGGACAAAGCTCGTACTTGGTTGAACAGCCTTAACATTAACAACATCAATAGTTGGGATGTGTTAACTCTTGCATTTCAAAGGATTACTACCCTCCGAAGCAAAATCACGAATTTCAACCAAGAGACAGAAGAAACATTATCTGAAGCATGGGAAAGGTTCAAGGATTTATTGAGATTGTGCCCACACCACGGTCTTAAGAAGTGGTTCCTAGTCCAATCATTATACAATGGGTTAGAGAATGAGAGCCGTACTTTACTTGATTCTGCTGCTAGTGGTCGATTCATGAACCGGGAGGTCAATGCTGCCTATGATTTAATTGAACAAATTGTCATTCATAACTCACAATTTGGCAATCCTAGAGGGCATTCAAAGACAGATGGAAAGCTAGTAGATGACAAGTATGAGAGTCTAGCATCACAAATCAATGCAATAAGTCAAAAGCTCAACAAGATTAGCTTTACAAGTTGGAAGGATCATCCATACTTTTCCTACAAGAGCAACAGTGCAAAACCCACAGCCATTTATGCCAAAGCAGCCACATCAACAGATGCAGCGGTTTGCACCACCACAGCCACCAGGGTTCACGAGGCCACTACTCCCAAGACCACCACCACCTCAAGTAAGCAATGAGATTTCAAAGTTTAAGAACATGATGCTCTAGCTGCAGAAAAACATGGAGGCAATGCAAGCTCACGATAAGTAATTGGAGACCCAGCTAGCTCAGATCGCCCAGTCCAAAGCTGTGAGGCCGCAGGATTAACTACCTCCTCAACTCCATCCGCCAGCTCCAAGGGATCATGTCAATTCTATTACCACAAGAAGAGGGACTCACTACGAAAGTCCGAAGATGCCAACTAATGATGCTGATTCCAAGCAGGTAATGTAGAATGTAAAGAATAGAAATGTGGTTTTAACAGCCTGGAATTTCCTAACTTCCGTCTCTAGATTTTCCGGAAATATTATAATATGATTAAAGAATAATAATTATGAAAAACTCCTAATTAACTAGGGAAAACCAAAGTATTACCGCCACCGTCATAACTGCTAAGGCTTTTATCAAAGCACTACAGCAGAAGTCTTTAAAACCAAAACAAAAATTAAAAGTCAAAACAAAACTTAAAATAAACTTGAAACAAACCAAAGTCAAAACCACATAAAACCAAAATAAGTCTTTATTACACTTCGGAACCATCTTAATGGCCCTTCAAGACCAAATAAACTTTAAAATTCGAAAATAAAAGTCAACATCCAACAAAAGCAATAAGAAGTATCGAGTTCACATAACTACATAAACTATAATGTAAGCGCTCACACTCCAACCCAGCATGATTGACTTATGCCCACTTGTACATGTAGCTTTCTCTTATTCTAGACAACTACTCACCATCAAGTGGGTCATCGTAGGGCCGAGTCAAAGACAAAGCCATGCACACAAACACACACAATTAGCAAAACTGAGTACATAAATACCAATGACTATGCAAAACATGAACAATAATGAAAATAAAATAAAAGCATAAATCACATACTTCTTACCGTTGACAACTCTTCACTTGTGCATAGACTCAACTCAAACAACATTACTTATTACAGTTAAACTCTGGATTTTGCATCGAACGGGTTTCAATTCCTTTAAAATCTCCCTATTGGACACCAACTTGGGAGCAACTCCAAGAAAGTATTACCTATGTCACTTAAAGTGACGGAATTCCAGCACATTAAAAATATAAAAGTGTACAACATCTTGTACCCCTATTAGAAGTCATAGATCATTGTTCCATACGACTCCCCCCATAGTTCATACTCAAGGTATATACGTTCCAAGAGTTTTGGTGTGAATCCTCTTTCACTTTATGTGATTAAACGGTTTAACATTGTTATGACTCACATACAACATCACATAAAAGCATGCATAGAACCAAACAAGCCATATTAATTATATATCTTTAATTTAGGGTGATTCTAAAAATAATTTTGTGTGTCATTCAATTAAACTGAACTTACTGTACCACAAATTAACTATGAGTGGCTAATTAATTATCTTTTCCTTATCCACACATTAAATTGTGAGTGGCTACATGTATATAAATATTTGCTCATTAACTTATATTAATCGTGTGAATAAAAGTGCACAAACTACCATTCTTGTTGATTAAGTAACTATTCTACTTAAATAATTTCTTTCCTTCTTTATTCACTATTGGCCAACGTTAGACAACATTCCAATTACTCATGATAAATTAATAATGTTATAAAAGTGGAATGTCAAACAATATGAAAATCATACTTTTATACTAGCACACTTCTCATGCAAATCAAGCAAACAACAATTCATATTCATAACATGGAAGAACATCAAATAAGCATGATTCTACTATGCTCTTGCCTTTAGTACTTACGTATCTTGTAAAGTAGTGGTGATCCACCACAACTCCTAGAAATCAACAAACTCGAAGTCTCCTACATAGAGAAAGTCAAAACTTAAATAAAACCTTGTTGACTAACTTCTACAACAACTCTCAACTAACTTTTTATGTTGGAAATTTGTCCAAAACATTCCTTATATGCTCTCTATTCAATTCCATACTTTATTTTAATTTTTCCATTGCGAAATACTTGATTTTCGATAGTTTTACAAAAATGGCAGCTTTGTAAAACTCCTTAAAATCACTTTAAAACCCTTCTAACCATAGTATTTTGATCATAAAACACTATTGTCATGTTCTAAGATCATCATACAATATTTAGATGCATTAAATATAATTATGACTACTTATTTCATGGGTTACTATTTTTATTGTGCATGAACATGTGTTAATAAAAATTCACCGATTTATTTATTTATTCAAAACTCATTTAAACATCATAAATCAAGCATAAAGCACTTTTACAATCTATTATTATCATCATGCATCAAATATATGCTTTAAAATAATTTTTCATAAAGTAAAACATGTTCATAATATTTTTACTATTAGTTTTCATGATTATAAAAATTTGACAGCAATATTAAACAACTTTAAAATCCTTAAAAACAAATATAAACTTCATGAAAACAACTCAAATTCATACGACAGCAATTCATGAACATAATATTAAAGTTTAAATCATTAAAAACTATAAAACCATGAATTTCATAATTTCGTAAACCCTAATTTAAAATTTCATGATCAACTTTATAAATTCATACTTTAAACATAAACATAACTTCATAAAACATGACTAAAATCATAAAAACATGATTAAACATAATAATAAGCATGAATTTGCTGTTTTAAATTAACAAGAAAAGAAGGAGAAAAAAAAATTTACAGTTCAAAAATACCAAAGCAAGAGGGGAGGAGGTGGCGAGGTGGCAGGGGCAGCGCGTGGCTGCACCAGGGGCTCCGACGAAGGGGAAGCGACAAAGAAGAACGAGCGTTTTTTTCGGAAAAATTTCCGAGTTTCCTTTTTTTCTTTTTCTCTTTTTTTCTTTTGAAATCCTAAAACTCTAAGATTGCAAAATAAATCTAAAATTTTGGGTTTTAAGGAGTATTTAATTTATAGGCCCCAAAGTAGGATTTGGTGCAATTACCTAAATACCTTTAACGTTTGAAATTACTTTTATGGCCTTGTTTTAAAACAATATAGGAAACACTAAAAATTCTATTTTTAGAAACTTTTCAAATGTTTAATAAAACATAAAATAACATAAAATATTATTTATAAACATAAAATAATTACTTTGATTAAAATTTACTTAAATTTCCTTTCTTTGATAATTTTATTGAACTTAATTGCTCAATAAAATACTAAAAGTATACGTATAAAATACGAAATTAACTCCTTAAAATACGTGAAAATATGGGGTGTTATAGTGGTGATTGTGGAGATTATAAAGCCGACACCCCCCAATAGGAACGAATTCATGGAGAAGAGAGCTGCAATAGTTGACATGCCCACTTACACATTGACACCTCCCAAGGTGCCACTACCCTCTCCTCATAGGGTAGATAGGAGTAAGCTAAGAATGACAACCATTTCGGTAAGTTCCTCAATATTGTCAAAAATTTGCAGATTACTATTCCTTTCACTAATCTAATCACGCAGGTACCCACTATACTAAGTTTTTGAAGGACTTATTAAGAAGGAAACATGAACTGAGTTCGATAGAGACTGTACCTTTAACTGAAAAATGTAGTGCAATTTTGTAGAATAAGTCTCCACCAAAGCTCAAAGATCCATGAAGTTTTTCTATAACTAGTAACATTGGCACATTGTTTATTGATAAAGCATTGTTTGATTTAGGGGCTTATGCTAGTGTAATGCCATTGTCTATTTACCAGAAGTTAAATATGGGGTCATTAAAGTTTAATAATTGTAATACCCCATATTTTCACGTATTTTAAGAAGTTATTTTAGTATTTTATACGTATGTTTTTAATATTTTTATTGAGATATTAAGTTCAATAAAAATATTAAAGAAAGGAAAATTAAATAAATTTTAATCAAAGTAATTATTTTATGTTTATGAATAATATTTTATGTTTTATTAAATATTTTGAAAAGTTTCTAAAAATGGAATTTTAAGAGTTTCCTAAATTGGTATAAAACAAGGGCATAAAAGTAATTTCAAACATTAAGGGTATTTATGTAATTGCACCAAATACTACTTTGGGGCCATAAATATCCCTTAAAACCGCCAATTTTCAGATTTAAATTGCAAATTAGTGATTTAGCATTCCAAAAATTTTGAGAGAAAAAGAGAGGGAAAAAATTTCGAACAAAAAACAAAAGAAAAAAGGTCGGAAAAACTTCTGGGGAAAAAAAAAACTTGCGCCCTTGGTATTTTCAAGCACTTTATTAAAAAAAATATTCTTCTCTTTTTTTTTTATTCAATCTTGCCAATTCATGTTTATAATTATGATTAATCATGTTTCAATAGTTTTAATCATGTTTTTATAAAGTTATGAATTAGTTTAAAGCATGAATTTATTTCTTCATCATGAAATTTTAAATTAGGGTTTATGAAATTATGAAATTTATGATTTTATGGTTTTTAATGATTTCAACTTCAATATTATGATCTTGAATTGTTGTTGGGAGAATTATGATGATTTTATGAAGTTTCAATTGATTTTTAAAGGTTTTAAACATGAATTATATTGCTGTCCAAGTTTTGTAAACTTGAAAACCAATGGAATAAATACTATGAACATGTTTTATTTTATGAAAAATTATTTTAAAGCATAGATTTGATTCATGATGTTGTTAGTGAATTGTAAAAGAGTTTTATGATGAATTCATGATGTTTTTATGAGTTTTTAATGGGTTTTACATAAATAAATAAACCTGTAAATTTTTAGTAACACATGTTTATGCCCAATAAAAATATTAACATGTGACATAATAAGTTATAATTGTTTTTCAGGTACCTAAGTATTGTGTATTGATCTTAGGACATGACTGGTGTTTTATGATCAAAATATGATATTTAGAAAGGTTTAAGAGTGTTTTTAAGAAATCTTACAAAGCTGCCATTTTTTGGAAAATTACCTAAAAACATGTATTTTGTAATAGAAAAATTAAAATAAAGTATGGAATTGAATAGAGACCATATAGGGAATGTTTTGGACAAGTTTCCAATGTAGAAAGTTAGTTTAGAGTTGTTGTAGAACTTGGTCGACAAGGTTTTATTTTAGTTTCGGTTTCTCTATGTAGGAAATTTCAATCTAGTTCACTTTTAGAAGTTGTAGCGGATCACCACTATAACACAAGGTACGTGATTNAAACACAAGGTACATGATTACTAAAGACAAACATAGATATTAGAATTCATGCTTGGTTGCTCTCATATGATATGTGTTTGTGCTTGATTTGATTGTGAATTTGCATGTATGAAAAGTTTATGAAACAATTAGAAGCATTGTTATATATTGTTTTGAAATTCCATATTTATAGTAATATAAATTCTTCAAGAATGAATTGGAATGTTACAGTCAGTGTAAAAGTTGGACAACAGCTTATACAAGAAGAAAGGAAGTTATTTAAGTTCATTCGTTGCTTAATTAACAAGAAAAGTAGTTTGTGAATTTTTATTCACATAGTTAATAGAAGTTAATGAGCAAATATTTTTGTACATGTTGCCACTCAAAGTTTAATGTGTGGTCAAGGGAAAAGGTATATAGGTAGCCACCCACAGTTAATGTGTGGTAAAGGAAGTTTAGTTGAATTAAAGGACACACACGAGATTGTTTTTAGAATCACTTTAAATCAAATATAATTAATATGGCTTGCTTGATTTTAGGCATGTTTTTATGTGATGTTATATGTGAGTCATAATATTGTTAAAACGGTTAAACACTTAAAGTGAAAGAGGATTCGCACCAAAACTCTTGGAACGTATATACCTTGAGTATGAACAATGGGGGGAGTCGTATGGAACAGTGATCTATGACTTCTAATTGGAGTACAAGACGTTGTACTCTTTTATATTTTTTAATGCGCGGGAATTCCGTCACTCTATGTGACATAGGTAATATCTTCTTGGAGTTGCTCCCAAGTTGGTGCCCAAAAAGGGGTGATTTTCAAAAGAAAGGAAACCCGTTCGATGCGTAATCCAAAGTTTAAATATAATAACTTATTTGTTTAAGCTGAGTCTATACACAGGTGAAGAGTTGTCAATAGTAAGATGTATGTATGCTTTTTTTTATTTTTTTTATTCATGTTGCATAGTCTTTAGTAGTTATGTACTCAGCTTTGCTGACTGCTTGTTTTGTGTGCATGGGTTTGTCTTGGACTTGACCCTTCGATGACCCACTTGTTGGCGAGTAGTTGTCTAGAATAAGAAAAGATACAGGTACAAGTTGGTATAAGTCATTCATGATGGCCTGGAGTGAGAGTGCTTGCATTGTAGTCTCTGTAGTTTCTTAATTTAATTGCTTATGGATTTATTTAACTATTGTTGGATGTTGTTTTTATTTCCGAAGTTTGAGGTTTAGATTTTGAAGGGCCGTTAATATGGTTCTGAAGTGTAGTTGATTTTCTTTTGGTTTTTGTTTGGTTTTACTTTTGAGATTATTTTTGGAGGTTGAACTTCAAAGATTGGTTTTGGTTTTAAAGACTACCGCTGTAGTAATTTGATAAATTCCTTAGCCGTTATCACGGTGGCGGTAATGATTTGGTTTTTCCTCGTTAATTAGGAGTTTTAGTAAGTATAATTCTTTATAATGTATTATATGTTTTCTGGAAAACTTAAGGAGGGAAGTTAGGAAATTCAAAGGTGTTACAAAGTGGTATCAAAGCTTAGTTTTTGAAATAAAATAAAATTTATTTTGGGGGTACTTTAAGTTTTACTTTGGGAAAGAGAAATTTCTTATTTTGGGAAGTTAATGAACGGAAAATTTTTCTAAAAATAGTAATTTTCGAAAATCGAAAGTTGTGGAAATTAAATGTTTTTATAATTATTTACTTGTGCAGATAAGCAATTATTTAAATCGAAAGTTTAATATAAAGGTCTTTTCCCTCTACATGAGAAATAGGATGGATGAATGAAACAACAATCAGTTGAATGATTTAGTGAGGCAATTAGCTATTGTAGCTGAACAATTAGATGCTGAATGAAATGGAAATGGTAATGACCCTGTTGGGGAACTTTTCAAGAAGATTGCTCAAAGTAAGCCACCCACTTACCAAGGAGAACCAATCCAACTATTTTAGAGGGATGGTTAGTTGAGAGAATTTAATAAGCTGTTTGGGGCAGTTGAGTGTCCAAAGGATTTTAAGGTGAACCATGCAGTTTACTACTTGAGAGGAGAAGCTGGTCTTTAATGGTCACAAAATGAAGCGGTGATTAGGGCTTTGCCAAGGTTCAATTGGGCTGTGTTTCAAGAGCAGATCCGCAATAAGTTTTACCCTGTGATCCTTCATAAACAGAAAGCTGATAAGTTTCTGGAGCTTACCATGGGGAGTATGTCAGTTACTGAGAATTACTCTAAGTTCATTGAGTTGTCTAGGTTTGCTAAGGAGGCTGTGGCAACCGAAAGGTTGAAGGCTAGTCATTTTGAGAGAGGATTACCCATAGAAATCCAGTTGCAATTAGCCGGGCAAGTCTTTGAGTCTTTGGATGAGCTATATGGTAGGGCTACACATCTGTATGCCCTAGACCAGAAGAAGAAGCAGATGCTGAAAGAAGGTAAGACGAGGGAGAAAAGAAAGGAAGGTGGAGGAAACTTCAACAAACAAGGGAGTCATGGTGGATTTAAGAAGCCTCATTTTAACAATAACTTCCAGGGTAACAAGGGAAACTTTGGGAAGCCTGTTAATGGAAATGGGAATAGGGCTCAGATGGCTAGTCAAGGAGGTCGTGTGTACTTCTGCAAGAAGTGTCCTAACAATCACCTAGGAAAGGACTATGCTAGGAACCCACTGACTTGTCGTTTGTGTAACAAATATGGACACTTTGAGTATGAGTGCTTCCCCGAGAACAAGGGAAAGGAAGGACAAGGTTCTCAATTCACAGCGAGCTCAACTGGGGGTCAACAGAAGGCTTTCCAAGGAAACATGGGAGGAAAGGTAATGCCTCAAGCTAGGAATAGAAATGGAAGTGGAAATGGAGGAAGTCAGACTAAGACCTTGAATACTGGAAAGCCGAATGTGATGGCTCAAAGTGAAGCTGATGCTGGTAAGGATGTGATTACTGGTACTTTCTCTATTCACTCTCTTCCTGTTAAAGTTTTGTTTGATTTTGGTGCAACATATTCTTTTGTATCCACTAAGATTTTGGAAAGTTAATGCCTGTGTTGGGAAAAGTAGATACAATAGATATGTCAGTACTGTTACCATCAGGACAAGAAATACAGTGTTCAAGGAGATTTTTGGATGTTCCAATTGAAGTTGAAGGAGTGGAGTTTAAGGCTAACCTAATTGAGTTTGATTTGGGTGACTTGGAAGTGATTGGTTGAGTAAGCATAAGGCTGAAATTTTGTGTGAGCCATAGAAGATCTCGTTAGTTAATAAGGGAAAGAAAGTGAGCTATTGGAGGGCACAAAGGCCAAAGCACAACAAAATAGTGTCAGTAATGAGGTTTGCTAGGTTTATGAAGAAAGGTTTTCCAATTAAATTTGTAGTGTGAGGGATGTAGATCATGTTGATACTGCTAAGCCCGAGGACATTGAGGCAGTGAGGCATTTTTTGGAGTTGTTTCCGGAAGAGATTCTGAGGATACCTCCTAAACGAGAAATCGACTTTACCATAGACTTAGTTCCAAGAACAACACCTATTTCCAAAGCACCATATAGGATGGCACCTGCGGAAATGAGTGAGTCGAAAGAATAGTTACAGGAGTTGTTGGAGAAGGGTTACATTAGGCCTAGTGGTTCGCCTAGTGGTTCACCTTGGGGAGCACCAGTGTTGTTTATATAGAAGAAAGATAGGATTTTGAGGTTGTGTATTGACTATAGGGAGTTGAATAAGGTGACCTTCAAGAACAAGCATCTTTTATCGAGGATTGACTACTTGTTTGATCAATTAAAAGGAGCTATTGTGTTTTCAAAGATTGATTTGAGGTCACGATACCTTCAATTGAGAATTGTTAATGAGGACATACCAAAAACTACTTTTCGTGGCATTATGAGTTCATTGTTATGCCATTTGGGTTTTCGAATGCTCTAGCAATTTTCATGGACTTAATGAATAGGATCTTTCAAAGGTTCTTGGATAAGTTTGTGGTTGCTTTTATTGATGATATTTTGGTGTACTCCAAGAGTAAAGAAGAACATGTGGTACATTTGAGAACAATTTTGATGACATTGAGGGAGAATAAATTGTATGCTAAGTTCTCGAAATGTTAGTTCTGGTTGCAGAAAGTAGCATTCTTTGGACATTTCGTGTCAAAAGAGGGAGTTGAAGTAGACCTAGCCAAGATTGAAGCAGTAAAGGAGTGGCCTACACCTAAGATTGTAACAGATCACGGATGTATGGAGTTTCTTAGGGGTTAGCAGGATATTATAGGAGGTTTGTGAAAGACATTTCGAGAATTGCTAAACCAATGACGTCGTTAATGAAGAATGACTGTAAGTTTGTAAGGAGTGATAAGTGTGAAGAGGCATTTCAGACCTTAAATGAGCGTTTGACTACGGCTCCGGTGCTGACTTTGCCAGATGGAAGTGATTCTTATGATGTGTACAATGATGCTAGAATGGTTTGGGATGTGTTTTAATGCAAAATAGAAAGGTGATTGCTTATGCTTCAATACAATTGAAACCATACGAAGCAAACTATCGTACTCACGACCTCGAGTTAGCGGCTATCATGTTTGCTTTAAAGATATGGAGTTATTACTTGTATGGAGTAAAGTGTAGGATCTACACGGAAAACAAGAGCTTAAAGTACTTTTTTACTCAAAAAGATTTAAACATGAGACAAAGGATATGGCTTGAGTTGATCAAGGATTAAGATTTAGATATTCAATACCATGAAGGGAGACAATGTAGTAGCGGATGCTTTAAGCCGTGAAATGAAACATGGAGAGAATGAACTTGGAGATAGTGAAGGAGGGAGAGCTGGAAGGAATACTTTGTAATCTTAGTATCCGACCAACAGTATTTGAAGAGATTAAGAAGAACCAGGAGGAAGATGTGAAATTGGATAGAATAAAGGAGAAATTGAAAGTAGGAAAGGCTAAGGACTTCAAAATCCATGAAGATGGAAGCTCGAAGTATAAAGGAAGGTGGTGTGTAACACCGAAATGTGAATATTTAAAATGGAGAATCATGAGGGAGGTTGTAATACACCGTATTCGGTGCATCCTGGAGGCGATAAGTTGTATAAGGATTTGAAGAAGGTGTATTGGTGGCCTAGGATGAAAAGAGAAGTGGCTGAATTCGTGAGCAAGTGTCTTACTTGTCAAAAGGTGAAATTTGAGCATAAGAGACCACAAGGGGAAGTCCAACCACTTGAAATACCAGGATGGGAGTGGGATTGCATATCCATGGATTTTGTAACCTGTTTGCCAAAGTCGAGGAATCAAAATGATACCATATTGGTTTTGGTGGATAAGCTTACTAAATCAGCAGTGTTTATACCAATGAAGGAGACTTGGAGGATGGAGCAAATTGCAAAGGCTTACATAAAGCATGTTGTGAGGCTACATGGAGTTCCAAAGGATATCGTGTCAGATAGGGATTCTAGGTTTCTTTCGAAAATCTGGAAAAGTGTCCAGGAGAACTTTGGTACAAGGTTGAAAATGAGTACAGCTTTCTATCCAGCAGCCGATGGACAAACGGAGAGAACCGTACAAACTTTGGAGGACATGCTAAGAGCTTGTATAATGGATTTTCAGGGGAATTGGGAAGACTTTTTAGATCTTATTGAGTTCTCATACAACAATAGCTTCCATGCAAGTATTGGTATGGCACCTTTTGAAGCCTTGTATGGAAGGAAGTGCAGAAGTCTGTTATTTTGGAGTGACATAAGTGAGATAGTGATTCTAGGACCTCAATTGATTGAAGAAACCACTGATAAGGTAAGGGTGATATAAGCAAAGATTCAGGCAGCACAAGATAGACAAATGCCTTACGCAGACCAAAACCGTCAGGAAGTTGTGTTTGAAGTTGGTGATAAGGTGCTACTTAAAGTATCACAAATGAAATGGGTAATGGGGTTCGAAAAGAAGGGGAAATTTAGCCCGAAATATATAGGACCCTATTAGATCTTGCAAAGGATTGGAAAGGTTGCCTATAAGCTAGCATTTCCAATGGAGGAATTGCACCTATTGATGACTCATTCCCGAATGATCACTTGCTCTCTATTACAGTCAAGTCACCATGGTTCGCCGATTTTTCCAACTATAATGTAGCAGGTGTTTTACCTCCTAATCTTTCATCTTAGCAAAATAAGCGGTTTTAACATGATGTTCGGAGATATGTTTGGGATGATTCAAATTAGTTTCGAGAATGTGCTGATGGTCTATATCAAAGATGTGTTCCTAATTGGGAATTTTGTGGGTTTTTGAGCCATTTCCATTTATCAACGTATGGAGGTCACGCGAGGTGATTAAAGACCATGTTTAAGGTATTACAATCGGGTTTTTAATGGCCTACTCTTTCAAAAGATGCTCGAGATTTAGTGTTGTCATGTTATGCGTGCTAAAGGACCGGAAATATTTTAAAACATGATGAGATGTCTCAAAATGGGATATTAGAAGTGGGGTTTTTTAATGTATGGGGTATTGACTACATGGGATCACTCCACTCTTCCCATGGAAACAGGTTCATATTGGTGGTTGTTGATTATTTCTCGAAGTGGGTAGAAGTTATTACAACACCTAATGCTAACTCTATACTGTGTTGAGATTGCTTAAGCAAGTCATTTTTCCGAGATTTGGAGTGCCTAGAGCTATTATTAGTGATGGGGGTTCACATTTTCATGAGAAGCGGCTTATTAAATTACTTGAGAATTATGGAGTCTATCATCGGACTGGGTAGCTCATTACTCAAAAACCAGTGGCCAAGTTGAAGTTTCAAATCAAGTCCTTCCTAGAGAAAACAGTTGCAAAAACCAGGAAGGATTGGAGTATCAAGCTTGATGATGCTTTATGGGCGTATAGAACAGCATTCAAGACACCTATTGGTATATCTCTGTATCGGTTGGTGTACGGGAAAGCTTGCCACTTGCCAGTTGAGCTAGAAAAAAAGGCCTACTAGGCTGTGAAGTAGCTGAATATGGATGTTACCCTTGCAGGTGAGAAGAGGCTACTTCAGTTGAATGAGTTGGATGAGTTTTGGTTGGGAGCTTATGATTGTACCAAGATCTATAAAGAGAAGACTAAGAGGTGGCATGATAAGAGAATCACGAAGAAAGAGTTCGATGTTGGTGATAAGGTACTCTTATTCAATTCTAGATTAAAACTTTTCCCTAGAAAGCTACAGTCAAGATGGAGTGGACCGTTCATTGTCACCATCGTCAGCAAATATGTGTTCGTTGAGGTTCAGAATGATAAAGGAGAAAATTTCAAAGTCAACGGCCATCACCTAAAGCATTACTATGAACCCGACGTAGTTGGGTTGGTGGAGGAAGTCACCTTCCATGACCCAGCCCCCCTTTGAATGTTCAGGTAACGCGGTCAAGCTAATGACCTTAAATAAGCGATATTCAGGATGCAACCCGTAAGTATTTTAGTAGTTTTTTTTAGTTTTTAGTTTAGTTTTAATTGTTAGTGAGTGAGTATGAGGGACTAACGATTTTATTGAGCTTTTTTAGAGTATTGCAGTTTAGGTGAGCATACATGAAAACAGGAAAGAAGAGAAAAACTCAAAAAATTAATGAAANAAAAAAGTTAATGAAATGCAGTATGCCCGGGTGGTCGGGCGCACGACAAGGGGTCAAGGAAAAATGTTCATGTAACGGGCGCGCATCACGAAATTCCATACTTAAAATTTTTTTTGGATATTTTGGAGAAAAATCGAAGGGGTGCAGTGTGCCCGGGTACCCAGGCACAATGAAGGGGGACCGGGTGAACTTAATTTGTGTCGGGTACGCAACATGAATTTTTGGACTTAGAAAATTTTTGAAGAGCTTCCATAT
The DNA here is from genome assembly GCA_016808085.1 of Suaeda aralocaspica. Lineage (NCBI taxonomy): Eukaryota > Viridiplantae > Streptophyta > Magnoliopsida > Caryophyllales > Amaranthaceae > Suaeda > Suaeda aralocaspica. Next base: position 171,459 of record PYUH01001847.1, on the reverse strand, counting down.
GCCCGGGCACCCGGGCGAGTTGCACTCGCGCCGAGTGGGCTGACAAAGAGCTCGGGCAGGCTGCTCCCACCAACCCCCTTATTTTCTTCACCCCTCTTCTTCGTCCCACTCTTCCTTTATCTTTCTCTTGTCTTTTACTTTCTCTCTCATAAAACCCCAAATCCACCATTACTCCTACCTTCATTCAAATTTCAAATCCTTACAACTCCTTCATCTCAACACCAAATCACCTCAAATTTTTACCAATCTCTTTTTCTTCCTCTCACAACAAAAAACATTTAAACAAAAAAAAAACAGTACCAATATTACCCAAAACCCTAACTTTCTTAAAAAATCATCAAAATCATCAACAATGGCATCTAAGGGGCGAAGGGGAGAATCAATTGGAGCTTCAAGGAGGAGGCAAGCGCAATCTCTCCACGACGCAATTCCAAGGGACCTGGAGTTCCCCATGGTAACTTTTTTCTTCACATGAACAGCATGATAAAGTTATGAAACTTAAACAACGCCACATTCTCCCAACTCGCTTTTTAGATCACACTTTTTTGCATGCTTTAGGAATTGTAGAAGAAACTAAGGAGTGCCTTAAAAATATGGATATGGAAAACTTTTTCACCATGGATGTGCCAACCTATATCGATATAACATACGAGTTTATGTCTAGTTTTAGGGTCGATCAACCAAACCCACATAGGCATGTTAGGGGCGTGTCATTCCGATTATTCGAAGAAGAACATTATGAGACTTTAGCAGATTTCGTGTTTATTTTTGACTTATCTAGCATGGGTAAATAGAGAGCTCTAAAATATTTTAATAATGTTAAGTTATGAAATACGTTGACGTATCAAATTACGGAGTGTTGGCAACATAACCCCGATAAATTGATGCACCAACCATTTGTCCGTATGGTACATCATCTTATGAGTTGGACTATCTTTGGCCGCCATGAGGCCCACAACATTACTACTAGGGAGATCATGATTATGGGGCAACACTTGTTGCGCAGTTTTTGTCCATATAGAATTTTTGTTGCACATCACTTTGTCATTCATTTGCAAACTCAATGCAAAACTTTTGCAGGTATAGAGAGGCACGGTAGTCGAACAGTAAATAATATTGTTTTTGGTGATTTGATTAAATTAATTTCTAATAAATATTGGATTGACTTTGCTGCTCAACGTACCCCTATAGTGGGTATTCGATATTTGGATTTAGATTATTTTACATTGTGTGTGTGAACTGGCTCTATAGAAGGAAGCATATTCCGTTAGTATGTTGGTTCACATAAGAAGGCGTTTGTGGTTTTGCCAAACCCCACCATCACTAGGGTGGCACCTGATCAAGGCTCTTGGACTATGTCCTTGACTTCTTCTAACGGCATACCCACTGCTAGTCAGCTTACCTATGCTAGAAGGGGGGGGGGGGGGGGGGGGGGNGGGGGGGGGGGGGCAGGGCCAGGCGTCCAACTCTCATCCTTCTACCTTCCAGTCTTCCTAGGAGGCCGAACCTAGCAATTACTATTTAAGAAATGGAGATTAAAGGACTGCTACAGGATAGCTGCAGGACTAGTTTAGTGGATTTTAAATTCAACCGCAGCAGATGATGGACCAATTTGCTACCTTCCAACAGGATCACTGCCTGACCATGTATTCTATATGTGATCATTTTGCTAGGACGGGGGTGGTTCAGACGGCAATCCCGCATCCATCCTGGTACACATTTCCCCATGGCGGTTATGGTGTTCATGGAGAGGGTACTAGTGGGATGGATGGTGATGGTGATGATTGTGGTGGTGATGATGATGAGGAGGAGGAGGAGGAGAGCGAGGATACTGATGCTTTCCTCCATGATTCAGATTAGTGTGTGATAGTCCCTACTCCCTTCAGCACTAAGGACAATGTTAAGTCCGGTTTGTGGAGGTATGTTTTATTTTCTTACTTAGTATAGATTTTTACTGCTTTTTGGTGTGTTTTTATTTCTTTCTTAGGATAGTTTCATGGTTTGTACTACTCGTTCGGAGTAGGAGTTTACAGGTAACAAAAAAATGCAATGCTTTCATAGATTAGTTTTATTGCTTTCTTAGTTTTAAATTGATTGAATGGTGATGAATATGTATACTTAGATAGATGGTGACTTCCCTGTGCCTCGCATTTTTCTTAAAATGTTTTTGATTGATTTGGGAATGTGATGAGTTATGTTTAGGGAATTGCCCACTTGTTCTTGAACTTGATTTATCTAGAAGCCATTTCTAATCTTGCCAATATAGCCATTTGTAGAGTAGAGGCTTGAACTGTGTTAATGGGAGAATTTCAGCCGCATACGTTATTATATGCTTATTTCCTTTTCTTGTGTGCCTAGTTCCTGGTGCTTGTATGATCCAGGTTTTAGCTATTGAATCTAGTAGCTTGGATTTAGTATGTTTCATGTCGCGGATGATGAAAGGCTTTCATTTCTTTTATGAGTTTTTAGATGTTCAAATTTTAGGCATTCCATCACATATTTTCCCTTAATCCTTATTTTGAGCTTTTTAACCTTCATTTGTATTTTAGCCACATTATAACCTTAATAGTCGTGCTCCATTGTTTCGTTTGTATGCCTAAGCATGGCTTAGGGTAGTTTTTGGAGTTGGTGTGGTGTTTTGCAATTGTTACAACTGTTGTTGAAGGATTGTTGGTGAAAATTTTGTTGGAATCATTGGTTTGTTGAATTTTATTAACAGGTTCCACGTCAAGGCTCTGCATACCAATGTTTGTTCAGCCATTTGAAAATAAAGACTTTATATCTTATAACGAGCCCAGTTATGTATGTGTGATGACTTTGTTTATTGTTTAATTAAGAGTATAGCAAAGGCTAGTCATTAAGAGTCATGAACCTAAGTTTGATAAAAGATGGAAAAAAATTGAAAATAAATGAATGATGAAAAAGAATGAAAATATAAATTCGAAACTCAAAAGAAGTGATAAAGAAAGAAAGTAAAGCTTGTGAGTATAGTAGTTGGTTGTTTTGTTGACTTATGAGTATTATGGTGTTGATTTGAAATGAAGAAGTTTGGTTTGGATGAAATTAGATGATGGAGAATATGTTGAAGTACTTTGGAGTTGTTAACGATTTTCTTTGGTTTTATATGCGTATACCCCGCATTCCACCACATCATCCCAAATTTATCCTACCCATCACCATAGCCACGTTACAAGCTTAATAAAGACTTTTTTTATCGACATGTACATACTTTTAGTTCTTGTGATGTGAGTGAATTGCCAAAGCTAGTAAGTATTACTTGCATTTCGTCTCAACTTTGCATTAGGCTGAGTGAATACCCTTAAACACTTGCATGAGGTGTGAGATGTGGGATTGGGTTTCTTAAAATTGCATTCAAACACTTTTTGCATTTGCACTACATATTGTTTTTGGTTGGGAGGTGATGGTGAGCTACATTATTTATATGCTCAATAAAATGTGTGGAGTTACACCCCGTGAGCTACTCTAGTCATCGACTCTTAATTCTTACATGGTTGGATTTATGATTTTAATTTAAGTGGATGGCGATCAAGGAATTTTGATAGGATGGTTTAGGAACTTACATACTCGGAATTGCTTGAGTTGATCTTGTTTCCGCAAAGTTTTATGGGCTTAAGTCATTCTCTATTTGATTTATTTGCTTTAGGACAAGCAAAGGTTGGGCTTGGGGGAGGTTGATAAGTACATTCTATAATAATTATTTACCCTCGATTAATATTAGTTTTTGGCAAAAACAAGGCTCTTTTGAGCTTAATTCTACTAATTTTTTTACTTTTAGTGCCTTGTGTTTCAGTTTATTATATATTACAGAAATTGGTGCCTTTGTATCGGTTTTCGCATTATGTTCGGCATTTGACGAGTTAGTAGAAGGCCTTGACTATTTTTAGAAGCCATGAGGGAGCTAGGATATGAGTTGGAAGCATAATTGAAGCAAGGAAGTCGAGTTTTGAAGTAAACAAGTGAACGAGAAGACCCCATGACCTAGGTAACAGTGCGCCTGAGTGAAGTGCACTTTGCCCGGGTACCCAGGCGGATTGATTTTTATGCGTATTTCGAGATTTTCCTACTTGTTTTTGCTATTGTATATATAGGATTTATATCCTAATCCTATATACAGGATTTTCATAATTTTAGAACTTATTTTTACATAGTTTCTCTCTCTAGGAAAAAACCTCTGGTGTTCAGTCATTCAATCAATTAATATAATTCCAGGTTTATTCAATTCTCTTCTTATTCTTATAAGTTTAGTTTTATTGTTTTGTTTAGTTTTTATTATTAGTCTTAGATTAGTTTTGTCATGCCCTAATTTCCATGATAATTAGTTTTATGAATTGGATTTTGGTTTTAGTTTTAATTATATATGAATAATGATTTGATTTCTGCAATTTACATGTGTGAGTAGTTAAACTTCTGGGGCTAGGGGATCCATTAGCCATCTAGTGATGATTGATTGATGTAAATTATTTTTTTTTCTGAATTCCTATTATCAATTTATATTGCTTGCTATTGAATACTGGCAAGATAATTGTCGAAATTGATGCTGAGAGGTAAGATTAACACAATTAGAACATAGGGATAATAGGCAAAACGAGTCTAAGCGAGCAAGAGCCGTTAAAGGAGTTTTGAAGGAGTCTAGATTCGAGAGAATTAGTGTGCCTTAATTCAGAGCGTCATTTATTTGTTAATTGATTGTTAATCAGTTTATTGTAGGTTTATGGTGAACCGATGTCCTAGGCTTAATTACTTTGATTTATTTTCGTGATAATTCTTGTTTTTAGTGTCTTAGTTGAATTCATTCTCAAAGGCCCCTTACAGCAGAATAGCTTTTTAGAATTAAATTTGTTGCTACCCTGTAGATTCGATCTCTGCTGCCCTGGCTACATTAGTTGGAGTTGTAGTTTTATTTTTTATAGTTACGCGACTAGCCCTTTCAGTTTCATCTCGGGTGGTGTTACCTACTTCATCGAGTTAACATTTAGTGGCAACTCTATAAAAATTTCAGCTCGACTCCTGACTCTGTTCCACTACAGAGAGATCCTGTATCAGCTTGTCAATCTCAACACTCTCTTCCCCGGCAACAGTATCCAAACACAATATGGCCTCCAGAAGATCCTTTTTAAGGGATCAAGGTAAGTTATCACAAACAATGTAAATAATGATATCAATTTCTATAGCAAGATTGTTCCAACATAGGACTATTTAAAGCACTATCAAGGTTTAAAGTGACCTTGTCATCACCTACAGTAAGAGTTAGACTACCGTTTTTCACATCAATCACAACACCTACACTATTCACAAATGTTCTATCTAATATAATGGGGATGTGAGCATCCTCATCCATATCTAGCACAACAAAGTCTACGGGGATAAAGAATTTCCCCACTCTCACCTGGACCTCGTCCAATATGCCTTTTGGGTATTTCACAGTTCTGTCGGCCTCTGCAAGGTAATATTAATACATTTTAAAGAACCCATATTCAACTTCCTAAAAATAGACAATGGCCTTACACTAACATTAGCCCCTAAATCACATAGTGCTTTATCAATAAACAACGGGCCAATGTTACAAGAAAAATATAGAAACTTCGTGGACCCTTGAGTTTTGGTGGAGACTTACTCTGCAAAATTGCACTACATTCTTCAGTTAAAGCCACATTCTCCACCGAACTCAGTTCACGTTTCCTACTCAATATTTCTTTCAAAAACTTAGTTTATGTCGGTACCTATGTGATTAGATTAGTAAGAGGAACAGTAACTTGCAAAATTTTGACAATATCAAGAAACTTACGAAAATGGTTGCCATTCTTACTATTGTCTTCCCAATGAGGGTAGGTTAGTGGAACCTTAGGATGTGTCAATGTATCAGAGGGAATGTCAACTACAGAAGCCGTCTTTGTAGTAACTTCATTCTCCTTTGCAGGAGTCGGCTCTACAATCTCTTCAATCACCACATTGCTAGTCTTTACAGTCTGAACTGCAGGCTCAGAATCAACACCATTAGTTGGCATCTTCGGACCCTTATAGTGGGTCCCTCTCATAGTAGTAATGGAATTTACATGATCCGTTAGAGTCAGAAGATTAGGTGGTCAATGTAGTTGACCCTGCTGCCACTGAGGTGTCAACTGGGCAATATGTGCTAGTTGGGTCTCTAATTATTTGTTGTGAGCTTGCATTGCCTCCATGTTCTTCTACATCTAGAGCATCATGTTCTTCAACTCTAAAATATCATTGCCTGCTTAAGGTGGTGGTGGTCCTAGTATTGGTGGTTTGGTGAACCCAGGTGGCTGTGGTGGTGCAAACCCTTACATCTGCTAATGTGGTACGAATGGCTGTGGAGTTTACACATTGTTGTTGTTCTTGTAAGAGAAATGTGGATGATTCTTCCAACTAGGATTGCAAGCATTGGAGGATGGATTGTTCTTGTAAGCTTGGAACGCACATACTTACTCCATAGAACTATGAAATGACTGGGCATTATGACCAAATGAACCACATAAATCGCAGAACGGCTCGGTACATCCCGAAAGTGCAGCCATCACAGCTACAGACATGGGTGGAGAAGGTGTAGTACTAATTTTGTCGAGTTTTTGACTGATTGCATTGATTTGTGAAGCTAGACTCTCATACTAATCCAAATTCTACCTCTCATCCTATTTCCTTAAAATCCAAAATCTTTCTCCTTTTCCCCCTTTCTCTTCCCTTAAAATCTTATGCATTTAGTAGTTAAAGCATATAGTGTTATTTTTGTGGTGTATTTACTTTTTATTTGTTTTTCCTTAGTTTATTTTAGAGCATTTAGTTTATTTTTCGCATGCATCCAAAAATTCATAATTTCAAAAACATTTTTCCCTTTTAGGATCCTTAGTTAGTTTTAGGTTAGATCCCTATGATGTAAATATTGATTATTAGCTTAGATTTTCCCTTTCTCATGAACTTCAAGCCTCAAAATATTTTAGAAAGGTAGTTCACAAGCTTTGCATACTTTAGTAATAGACCATGTGTTAGATGATTGTTGAGCTTGAGTTGTGAGTATCGTCTGCTTTGTCTCCTTGTCTTTTCGATACCTAGCGATGATCGTTTTGAACTTTGGTGAGTTTTTGAGCCTTCATGCATATGTAAACTACGCACCTAGAAAAAGAAATTGCCTTGTGAATTTGATAATCGTGCCTACATTGCTTTCGGTTTATAATCATGGCCCTCATTTCCTGTGTTTTGTTTTAGAATCCAATTCAACACAAGTTTAGTTTTCATGTTCACTTATTCCACAAACGTATGTATTTTGTTCCCCTTTAGATGCTTGAACTCAATGGACTAGAATTGATAATACTAGTTAAATTCCTGTTCAATGCAAGGTTATACTGTATCAAAATTTATTTGCATATAAATTATTACTAAAGACTAATAAACTCATGTTGGCATGAAAAATTAGTATCCATCATAAAAAGAGGTGAGAGCAAAAATTTGATTGTCATGAAGGAAGTTCAGATTGAAAATAGAAAATCAGTAATCCAAGTGAGGATACCAAAACTTAATGAATAGATGAGAGAAAAAACGTCGCCTACAATTATTTGGAGCCTTGTAGGAGTGATCGAGAATAGCATGACAATGTCAATTTTAGATAGAGAATGGAAAAGACTAAAATAAGTGTTGTAGAACATTTTCCAAACGGTTATTTTAGTGTTCAATTGCATTGTATTTTAGGTTGTATTTAATTTCCCTAAAAAATAGATATAATTTAATTATTTTTTTAAAAGAAGGTATGAGTAGTATATAATTCTAATGTATTTATACAAAAAAATAATAATAATAAATAAATAAATAAATAAATAA
>PYUH01001847.1:124581-159433 GCA_016808085.1 Suaeda aralocaspica | reverse complement strand
GCTCGACTCCTGACTCTGTTCCACTACAGAGAGATCCTGTATCAGCTTGTCAATCTCAACACTCTCTTCCCCGGCAACAGTATCCAAACACAATATGGCCTCCAGAAGATCCTTTTTAAGGGATCAAGGTAAGTTATCACAAACAATGTAAATAATGATATCAATTTCTATAGCAAGATTGTTCCAACATAGGACTATTTAAAGCACTATCAAGGTTTAAAGTGACCTTGTCATCACCTACAGTAAGAGTTAGACTACCGTTTTTCACATCAATCACAACACCTACACTATTCACAAATGTTCTATCTAATATAATGGGGATGTGAGCATCCTCATCCATATCTAGCACAACAAAGTCTACGGGGATAAAGAATTTCCCCACTCTCACCTGGACCTCGTCCAATATGCCTTTTGGGTATTTCACAGTTCTGTCGGCCTCTGCAAGGTAATATTAATACATTTTAAAGAACCCATATTCAACTTCCTAAAAATAGACAATGGCCTTACACTAACATTAGCCCCTAAATCACATAGTGCTTTATCAATAAACAACGGGCCAATGTTACAAGAAAAATATAGAAACTTCGTGGACCCTTGAGTTTTGGTGGAGACTTACTCTGCAAAATTGCACTACATTCTTCAGTTAAAGCCACATTCTCCACCGAACTCAGTTCACGTTTCCTACTCAATATTTCTTTCAAAAACTTAGTTTATGTCGGTACCTATGTGATTAGATTAGTAAGAGGAACAGTAACTTGCAAAATTTTGACAATATCAAGAAACTTACGAAAATGGTTGCCATTCTTACTATTGTCTTCCCAATGAGGGTAGGTTAGTGGAACCTTAGGATGTGTCAATGTATAAGAGGGAATGTCAACTACAGAAGCCGTCTTTGTAGTAACTTCATTCTCCTTTGCAGGAGTCGGCTCTACAATCTCTTCAATCACCACATTGCTAGTCTTTACAGTCTGAACTGCAGGCTCAGAATCAACACCATTAGTTGGCATCTTCGGACCCTTATAGTGGGTCCCTCTCATAGTAGTAATGGAATTTACATGATCCGTTAGAGTCAGAAGATTAGGTGGTCAATGTAGTTGACCCTGCTGCCACTGAGGTGTCAACTGGGCAATATGTGCTAGTTGGGTCTCTAATTATTTGTTGTGAGCTTGCATTGCCTCCATGTTCTTCTACATCTAGAGCATCATGTTCTTCAACTCTAAAATATCATTGCCTGCTTAAGGTGGTGGTGGTCCTAGTATTGGTGGTTTGGTGAACCCAGGTGGCTGTGGTGGTGCAAACCCTTACATCTGCTAATGTGGTACGAATGGCTGTGGAGTTTACACATTGTTGTTGTTCTTGTAAGAGAAATGTGGATGATTCTTCCAACTAGGATTGCAAGCATTGGAGGATGGATTGTTCTTGTAAGCTTGGAACGCACATACTTACTCCATAGAACTATGAAATGACTGGGCATTATGACCAAATGAACCACATAAATCGCAGAACGGCTCGGTACATCCCGAAAGTGCAGCCATCACAGCTACAGACATGGGTGGAGAAGGTGTAGTACTAATTTTGTCGAGTTTTTGACTGATTGCATTGATTTGTGAAGCTAGACTCTCATACTAATCCAAATTCTACCTCTCATCCTATTTCCTTAAAATCCAAAATCTTTCTCCTTTTCCCCCTTTCTCTTCCCTTAAAATCTTATGCATTTAGTAGTTAAAGCATATAGTGTTATTTTTGTGGTGTATTTACTTTTTATTTGTTTTTCCTTAGTTTATTTTAGAGCATTTAGTTTATTTTTCGCATGCATCCAAAAATTCATAATTTCAAAAACATTTTTCCCTTTTAGGATCCTTAGTTAGTTTTAGGTTAGATCCCTATGATGTAAATATTGATTATTAGCTTAGATTTTCCCTTTCTCATGAACTTCAAGCCTCAAAATATTTTAGAAAGGTAGTTCACAAGCTTTGCATACTTTAGTAATAGACCATGTGTTAGATGATTGTTGAGCTTGAGTTGTGAGTATCGTCTGCTTTGTCTCCTTGTCTTTTCGATACCTAGCGATGATCGTTTTGAACTTTGGTGAGTTTTTGAGCCTTCATGCATATGTAAACTACGCACCTAGAAAAAGAAATTGCCTTGTGAATTTGATAATCGTGCCTACATTGCTTTCGGTTTATAATCATGGCCCTCATTTCCTGTGTTTTGTTTTAGAATCCAATTCAACACAAGTTTAGTTTTCATGTTCACTTATTCCACAAACGTATGTATTTTGTTCCCCTTTAGATGCTTGAACTCAATGGACTAGAATTGATAATACTAGTTAAATTCCTGTTCAATGCAAGGTTATACTGTATCAAAATTTATTTGCATATAAATTATTACTAAAGACTAATAAACTCATGTTGGCATGAAAAATTAGTATCCATCATAAAAAGAGGTGAGAGCAAAAATTTGATTGTCATGAAGGAAGTTCAGATTGAAAATAGAAAATCAGTAATCCAAGTGAGGATACCAAAACTTAATGAATAGATGAGAGAAAAAACGTCGCCTACAATTATTTGGAGCCTTGTAGGAGTGATCGAGAATAGCATGACAATGTCAATTTTAGATAGAGAATGGAAAAGACTAAAATAAGTGTTGTAGAACATTTTCCAAACGGTTATTTTAGTGTTCAATTGCATTGTATTTTAGGTTGTATTTAATTTCCCTAAAAAATAGATATAATTTAATTATTTTTTTAAAAGAAGGTATGAGTAGTATATAATTCTAATGTATTTATACAAAAAAATAATAATAATAAATAAATAAATAAATAAATAAATAAATAATTGTAAAAGTTAAGAAAAAACCGCTACATCAGCAATTATTAAGTCATGATTACATAAGCAACAACCTTTATTAGATAGGAAAAATTCATAAAAATAATCCCAACTATGGGCGTTCACCTAATAAAAGACCGAACTTTGATTAATCCAAAAATGGACCCAACTTTCATGCTCATTTTCCAATTTTGGACCCTCCTGAAATTTAACCTGTAAAACCAAGCAAATCTTGTTAATTATCCGGTTTTTTCTTAACATTTGGAGGTTTCGGGTGGAAGGGATGGTTGTGGTGGTGGTTTCGGGTGGTCCTGCTTAAGCAAAAACCGAATAATTAACAAGATTTACTTGACTTTACAAGTTAAAATTTAAAAGGGTCCAAAATTGGAAAATGGGTATGAAAGTTGGGTCCATTTTTGGATTAAACAAAGTTCGGTCTTTTATTAGGTAAACACTCATAGTTGGGATTATTTGTATGAATTTTTCCTATTAGATATTATTGATTATTGATAAAACTAAAATCAGTTATATTCAATGGAACTTACCAGATAACCCTCAAGGGAACAAAATAAGAGAACCTTGGTTCCAAAATAATATAGGATTGGCTAAATATGACTCATTATAACGTGAAGAATCACAAAAGATACCTACATATATCTTCTCCCTTCACAACTCCTTGTTTAATGTCAAAATTTCCTCAAGTTCCAATTGGCTTTTTATCTCTTTAAACCACTCATGCCCAAAGTGTCGTATTTTATAATAAAATACTTTAATACTCCCTCCATTCTTTTTTAGTTGCAACATTTTAGTTTTTACATTTGTCGAGGCACATTTTTAACAATTTATAATTTTAATTATATAAATGTATAAATTATAAATATATATATTAATAAATTGCACATCAAGACGAATCAGACGATCCATATTAACTATATTCCTCTTTATACATTGATCATAAAATTAAATCAAAACTTAAAGGATAAATAGTGCAACTTTTGAAATATTACAACTAAAAACAACTAAGGGATTATTAAAATAAGCACCTCCTTAGATTTTAAATAGGTAAAACCCACAAAACATTTCAATAAAATTGTCCCATTCACTTGCACCCATTTCTCTTTCTGCCCTCCTATTTTACATGTAATGTGCAGAAGGCGGTATAGCTTTAGATGACAGAGAAATAATTTAAGAGGTTTGATGGAACACTATAACAAATGCACTGTGATTGCATTGCTCATATCAGTTTGATAGACATACCCTTCGAGGTATACTCTAACATACCAGTTTGGTAAACTAAAGAACTGCTGTTCTATACAAAGTAGTTCGTAAAATAAAATTCAAACTTCCAAAGATTTGCTCAGAGTTTGAAAGCAACATGAGAGTTGAGAACTTGAGACCACTAATCAGCTGATTCCCGCAATAGATCCACCAAGAGATTTTCAGATTCTGAGATGATCACTTTACCAATAGAACAGAAAGTTGTTTACCCAAATACTAAAATACAGGAAATTAAAGTTAAAAACCAAAATCTACATTCTACAGTTACACAGCTACTCAGCTATGTACAGCATGACAAAGATAAAAGCTAATCAATACGACAGTAGCGACTTTCCAGCAGAATTTATGATAGCCAAGCTAACAACAGCACTTCTAAATCAAGTATTCGAGTCCATATATATATATATATATATATTTGTCAGCAAAATAATCACCATAAACCAAAGCTGAAATGTACAGAAATACGAGAATATAGGTGATATTAACCATCAAATCTCATGAATCCAAGTTCTATACTTTTCATTTATTCTATTCCAGAAAATTTTCACATGGTACAGCAACCAAGATCTATGAAACTATAAATACAATGTGTTTTGTAAATGAAAAGGGGGAAAACACTAAGTCTAGGAAAGGAGGGGAGAAAAACAGAACCTCTGCGTGCATAGTCTTCTGCCTAATTTCCCGCTTCAACTTCAGCTTGTGTCTTGGCAGTGATTGATAAGGCATGTAAGCCTCCTTCCAACTCATCCTGCAGTAAGCCATATATCATCCTATGCCTCTTGACCAAACTTTTGCCCTCAAATTCATTAGAAACTATCTTCAAATTAAAATGGGTTTCCCCATCACTCCCTTTTACTCCTGCATGCCCAGCATGCTGATAAGATACATCCTCAAGTTTCAATTCAATGGGCTTTAATTCATTCTCAAATATCTCCATAATTCTCTCTCCTCTGTTCCCCAATTCACCACCACCAGAACTAGGTCTCTGTGCAATTATTTCACTTTTACCCACATCAGCACCCAAACATTCCAACCCAGAAGAGTGGAAAGACCCATTACTGCCACCAAGGTCTACTTTAGGATTCAAATTATCAACATCCAATATAGACTCATTTGCTTGTTCTTTCTCAGCATCTAAGCCCAAATGAAGAGTCTTCCGTTGCATTGTCTTCAACATATTCAAGAACCCATTATTTCTAGAAGGAGTTAAGTTTTGTTGAAGCCCCAAAAGAGTAACAAAATCAGGGGAAACCCTCAATATTTCAGGAATAGAGCGACCGGAGAGACCCAAAACAAGCAAGGCAGCAAGGCCTTTGGTCATAACAGAATCAGAGTCGGCCTCAAAATAAACAACATTCTCATTATTATTACCATCAAGGTCTAAGAAGGCTCGAACCCAAACCTGAGAAACGCAACCCTCCACCTTATTTTCATTGGTTTTGTACTTGTCATCCAGAGGAGAGAGATTGTTGGCATAGAACAACAGCTGCTGGTACTTGGCTCGCGAGTCCTGCGTTGCTTGGAATAATTTTATAATTTCTTGAAGTTTAGGGGGGAGTTCTTCGATTGGTTGAAGCGAAGGAGAAGAAGATGTAAATGGAGAAGGAGAAGGAGAAGGAGAAGAAGAAAGAGAATGTGGTTTTGTAGGAAGACGTTGGAAAGAGATGGATTTTAAGGAGGAAGGAACACATGTGACCAAAGGTTTTAGAGGAGAAGAAAAGAAATTATATAGAGGAAATTTTGCAGATATTACTCGAATTGACGAAGGAATCGACATGGATGTCATTGAAATGAAAGAGAGCACCAACAAAGAGAAGTATAAAGCAGCAGTAGCAAAAGAACAGGTAAACTCCAATTGTTAACTTTAATTAGCTTAGCATCAGTCTTGTACAGCAGCTCTTAATGTACGAGGTTCTTTAGCCTACAAGCAAGAAAATTATGTATAGTAGCACACGATTTAGAACATATAAACACTACGGAATAAATGGAATAAAGTAGATATTGCAATCATAAGTTTCAAGAATAGACAGATAAGCACTAATGAAGTTGTTATGGTCACTTATGTATGTTTCACCTTTAAATTGAAGGAAAAGGACAGAACGAAAGGAAAAGAGAGAGAATGGGGATCACATCGTTTTATTTCCGAAAATAGTTTGGGGAAAAAAAGTGGATTAAGCCAAATAACAAGATTATCCACGATGATACATCAATAAACAAATTCATCAGTTTTACTGTTCTGCTATGTTAATTATACTAAGAATGTACAACACTAAGGTGAGAATTGTTTGCCTCTTAAACACGAGTAATCGAGTTCAAAATGAAACAAACAAGTTGGTTTTTGGGAGATATCCTACAAGGTTACAACGCAGTTTCAGAATAAATACCAGATATGCAGCATGATAATTCTTGATCTAAGTTGACTCATATCAATAGCTAACATATTTATGATAATACCATGTAACTGCTACATTTGTGTGTGCTTGTATGTGCGTGTGTGTATATATATATATATATACACGATGCATAAAAATTATTGCAAATAGTACCCAAATATAAACGCTGCAATTAATTTGAAGCAAGGGAGTATGTTATTCAGGTGAAGAACATGTCTGAGGGACGGTGCAGGGACAAGTAAAGAAAGTCCCATAGTCGTCTTGGTCAATGTGGGGACGGCTGTCAAAAAACAGGGACGTTCCAGGGATGGGAATCAGCAAAACTAAACTACCCCAAGCTTTTATATCAACAATAATTCATCAATAAAAAGTAAAACCCACAAACCCACTTTCATATCAAGTTATCAACCCAATATCACTACCAATAATCTGTAAAATGGTGACCGGAAAGGCAGTGATTCAATGTCCACAGCGGGTAGCTTGATCTTCTATTTCTGTCAATTTTCGTCATCTATTCTGCTTAGCTTTCTTTAATACTACCTCCGTTCTTTTTAGTTGCAACAATTGAGTATTTTTTGTGAGAGATAAAATATTCAATTGTTACAACTAAAAAAAACGGAGGGAGTAATTTATGTCATTGAGTTTGCACTTCTTTAATTTGTTTTTCTCTTTTGATCTTAAATACAGATCTTTTTTGTTTTGTAATGTTCCTTTTCTCATTTTTCCTAGTTGTGTGTAGGGTAAACAACTATGCTACACGACTATGCTTTGCAATTTTCATTGTTTAATACGGAATGCTTTACTCAGTTTCTCATTTTTTGTTTTTGTTTTTGTTGTACTATCTATACTTTCTATTGTTTTATTTTTAAAATCTTTTACGGAGTATTATTTTCTTCTTTTATTTGTTAAATAATTCATGTTATAATGTTTTAATTGCCATACCTAAGCCGTCCCTGTTTTTTAAAATTTTGATTTTGCTGGTTTTTTTATTTTGTCCCCATTTCTGACCCCGAATCCCATTCTATGCAACCTAGGAGACTCATGATATATGCATGTGTTTTTTTGTTTGTTTTATGCCATGCATGTAAAGCTATAAGTTGCTTTTGCTACATTTGATTAGAGGTTTTAAATAGATAAAACTGTCAAATAAAAACTTTTAAAAATACTTTTTTGCCACGATAAACCTTTTATAAATTTTTTTGCCAAGAGAAACCTTTTATAAATTTTTTTGCCAGGAAAAACCTTAAACAAAATCTTTTTTACTAGAATCGACCAAGTAACTAGCCTGGGGGGGTGTTCTTCGAGGAACGCCCCTCCGACACTCAAGTCAGTATCCAAAGATGGTATTTTTAGAGACTTTGTGCAGGGAGAGAGAGAGTGAGTGAGTAGTGGTCTATTGGGTGGCCACCACATTACCTTTACCTTTGCCCCTTGAAGGCTATTTATATCGCTTGTGTTGATTAATGAGCCTTCCACTATGGGCTTTTTAGTTGGGCCCATAACTAGACCTCCAATGTCATATTATGAATTTATTGAGCTTCCTACACCTTATGCAAGAGGACCTCTACGTGGTCAATGGGTCAAGGTCATTTTACCTCCAACAAATAGTAACCTCTCTTATATGTACGAGTAACCCGCTTGTTGATATAAAAATAACTCCACTTATGCATACTTGTAACTCAATTAGTTATAGAAAGTAACCGGCATAGGCTTACGAGTAAACCATCTATTCATACAATGTAACCTCTTGAGTATAAGTAGCCCAATTATTCATAGATAGTAACTTCTGTTATATCTAGATATAATCCACTTATTCATACAAAGTAAGCTCATTTAAACATACATTTAACCTCTCATATGTGTTTAATCAGTCCCAATAATTGATAAGTAGTTATATTTGACCTATACACTAGTAGAAAAATGGCTATTAATAATGCCCTATTAGTATCATTTTTTTTTATAAAAACGATACTAATATGACAACTGTTAGTATCATTTTGTACAGAAACGATACCAATACGACACCTACTAGTATCGTTTTCTACAAAAGCGATACTAATAGTGCACCTAGTCTTATACCAATATGACATCTATTAGTATCGTTTGTTACCAAAACGATACTAATAGTTACCAAATCCTTAATATAAAAATTAACACTCTCTATTGCTATCGGTTTTGTGGAAACCATACTAATAAGCTAGGTTGCATGGAGTCGGGAACGGGGTCGAAAACGAATACGGATACGGGGACTGAAAACGGCTAATCTAAAAAGCATTGTTAATGGGTACGGCCAATTATAACATAAAGAATCTGAATCGTCCCCAATACGGGGACGAATTGGATTCGGAGACGGCTACCTGTCAAAAGTACCCATGCTACATAACTAATAAGCAGTAACTCTTATAAAAAAATCGGACCTTTCAAAACACGTATGTACTTCCCTTCACCCTTCAAATCGGACCACTCATTCTCAGTTCTCGCCTACCAACCTCTCACTCTTCAGCCTCTCACTGCAACGTCACCACCATCACCACCAAACCCCTGAATTCGAGTTTTTAAACATAATTTTAGTATTGACTGCAATTTTAGATCGAGATAATTTACTTTGGGAATTTTTAGTTACATTTATTCAAGGTATGATTTCACTCTTATGTTTGCTTTTGTGATTTTGTATATTCCCAAATCATGAACCTTTACCATGAACTTTTAGTATTGATTTTATAATTTAGTTTTTAGTTAACAATTTTTGTGATTTAATTTTAATTTTTGTTTCATGATTCAGCGATCTTGTGCGAATGCGAGCAATATTCAGTATTTGGTTTCGAATTCGAAACTCCTAAATTCGAGTGACACTCTCACCAATTTGAAGCTAGGGTTTCGAATTTGAAGTTAGGGTTTTAAAGTTAGGCGAACGAAGGTGCTATCATCTTCGTCGGTCTTCGTCATTATCAGGTTTTGTTTCCCTTTTTCATTTCTTTTTAAATTTTCATTTCAATTGATGAGTGAATTTGGTAGGGTTTTTTGTTGTTAATTTGATGCGTTTTTGGATTTTGATATCGGTTGCAAAATGGAGGATACATGAAATTAGGTTTAGCTGGAATTTTTTTCTCAGTTTTCATGTCTTTGTTTCGTTATTTTGCGAGTATGAGGTTGTGTGTTAATGTGATTGTAATAATTGAGGAGTTCGAAACAAAAAGAGGAAGGGGAAGCCGGAAGTTTTTTTTTCTTTCGGAAATTTCCGACTCTTTTTGTTTGTTCGAAAAAAAAATTTCCTCTCTTTCTCTCTCTAAATTTTTGAAATCGTAAATCTTAAAGTTGCAAAATAAATCTGAAAATTTGGGTTTTAAGGGTTATTTATAAGCCCCAAAATAGGATTTAGTGCAATTCCATAAATACCCTTAAGGCTTGAAAATACTTTTATGCCCTTGTTTTAAAACAATTTAGAAAACGAAAAATTGACAAAAAAAACCCACCTTTGGGTGATCCGCCACATAAAAACCCACCTATGTTTTATTCTATAACAAACCCACCTAATACCCCCATTTTCCCCAAACAAAACCCTATGACCTGCAACCTGCTTTACAAGTACACTGGTGATTTGATTCCGTTTGAAGTTGTTTGGTTCGCATATTTTTTTTCACTTGTTTTCCTAAATGCTAGTTTTCCTTTCCCCCATCTTTCTCCCTTCTCTTCCCATCATCTTCACCCTACCATTAATCCATCAACCTATTATAGCCTCCATCTCCATTACCCTCCATCATACCATCACCCTTGCCATCACCCATCTCACACCACCACCAATCGAAGCCACCCATCAAACCCACCACCACAAACTTTCAAATCCATAGCCACCACCTTATTTCAAATCCACTGCCACGACGCTACCACTCAAACCCTCTAGCTTCCAAATAAACCCACCAATCAAACCCACCAACACCCATTCAAACCCACCACCACCAAAAACATACCATTACTAATCCTTCATCTTCCTCTTCATTTCATTCCTTAAATAAATTAAACCCTCAAACTCCTTAATTTTAAAAATATTCAAATCTGAAAAAAAAAATTAATTATAAAGTTGGTGGAGTGGTAGTGAAAGAGGAGCTCTGGCAATGATTTTATGGTGGGTGAGGGATGGTTTCGTGAGGGAAGGGTTTTTTTTTATTGTGGTGGAAGGGCTCGATCTTTGGTAAGAGGTTTAGGTGGTTTGGTGAAGGGTGGTTTCATAGTGGGTGGGGGTGGTTTCGTGAGGGTTTTTCGTGGTGGAGGGGGTCGATTTTTGGTGAGGGGTGGTTTCGTTGTTTGGTGGTGGGTGGTTTCATGGTGGGTGAGTGTTTTTTCATGGTGGAAGGGGTCGGTTTGGGTGAGGGGTTTGGGTGGTGGGTGGTTTGGTGTTGGCAGGGCTAGTTTAGTGGTGGGTGGGGGTCATGACTTCGTGGGAGGGTGTGGGTCGTGGTGAACGCCGGCGTGTGTGAACGCCGACAGTGGTGGTCGTGTTAGCAAGGGCGATGGTGATAGTTTTTAAGATTTTAATTTCATGTATTTTTTATTTTTATTTTTTAATATATTTGCTAATAAACCCAAGTAACCTGCAACTAACCTGTAGTAGCCGGTGATTTTTTGAAGAGGGTCTGTTTAGGGAAGATGAGGGTATAAAGTGGGTTTGTTGTAGGATAAAACATAGGTGGGTTTTTTTCTGGCGGATCACCCAAAGGTGGGTTTATTTTTGTCATGTTTCCCTTTAGGAAACTCTAAAATTTCTATTATTAGAAACTTTTCAAAATATTTAATAAAGCATAAAATATTATTTATAAACACAAAATAATTATTTTAATTAGTATTTATTTAAATTTCCTTTGTTTTAATATTCTTATTGAATATAATTTCTCAACAAAAATATTAAAACATAATTTCTCAACAAAAATATTAAAACATACGTATGAAATACGAAAAATAACTCCTTAAAATACGTGAAAATATGGGGTGTTACACTCATGGCACTTAGAAATGTTTCCGGTACTTTGGCATGCATTAAAAGACAACACATCTCAAGCATCCTTCGAAAAAGTAAGCCAATAATATATGGATTGCAATACCATTAACATAGTCTTGGAGGGCCCAGAATGGCCTCAATATGCATGGTGATGAATGACAATGGCTCAACAACCCCATAAAATTCCCAGTCACGAACACATCTCCCATACAACCATCGGCACATTCACGAAACAAATTTGGGTCGTCCCGATAATATCTTCGCGCGTCATGTTAAAATCGCTGTGATGAACGATTTGGAGGCAAGACACCTCCTACGATGTAGTTGGCAAAATCGATGAACCATGGCGAGTTGACTATAACAATGAGCAAATGGCCATCCGAGAGTGAATCATCTATAGGACCGATTTCTCCATCATCAAAACGAATCTCACATAGGTGACCAGCTACCACATTCTCCGCTCCTTTCTTGTAACGACTTTCGAGGTTGAACTCTAGTAACAACAAGATCGATCTAATAAGTCGTGGTGGTTTTGGTTCCTTCATTGCTAGGAGGTACTTCAAGGCGGCATGGTCAATGTGAATGATGACTTTCGAGCCCAAAAGGTAGGATCGAAACTCATCATACTACAAGAAAATGGCCTGTTTCCAATAGATAATTCTGTCGCAAAACATTAGAAATACGTTAAAAATCCAATTTGCGATGGAATTCCGTCAAAAATGGGTTGTCGGAAATTCGGTCATCAAAAAATTTCTAATTTTCGACGGATTTTACGTCGGATACAATTTTCGACGGATTTTTTGGTTTTTTGATGAAATAATGATTTTTTTCGACGGATTCCAACTACCATAAATCCGTGTCAAATTTGCGACGGAATTTCCGTCAAAAAACCAAACCACACAAATAAAGAAAAATGGTGAGGCAGCAATAGCAACCTCACCACATCAATAAACAACCACCCAACTCTGACCAGACCTTGGCCCATCAAGCCCCTACTCTTACCCACAACTGCCAACCCCCACCCACCCATAACCAGAACAATTAACCCCCACCAACCCAGACCTTGAACCACCAACCCCCACTCACCAAACCATGAACTACCATAAAACCCCACCCACCTAGACTTTGAACCAACAACCCCCATCCACCTTTACCGTGAAGCACCAAACCCCACCCACCCAGACCCATAACCACAAAACCCCACCGATCCAAACCTAGAGCAACCAAACCCCACCCACCTACACATAATACAATCAAACCTCACCCACTCGGACCCAGAACTACCATACCCCACCAACGTAGACCAACTTCCAGACCCACCAACAACCACTACCACTACCGAGAACCATCGAAAAACACCCCTCAACAACAAAAAATAAAAATAACCGAACAAATGGAACAAAAATTGAGCAAAAATCAAATTGAAAATTTAAAATTTTTGAACAATGAATCAACAAAAAAATAAAAAAAAACGTAAAAAAAAATCAAACACATACCTGAATAAACAATCGTCAAAGGTTTTAACTGATGAATTTGACCATAAAAACCCAAGATCCAAGGTTTTCACGGTACAATTCGACCATAAAAAACAAAGGTGCATGAGATCTAATGGCTTTCGTGGGGTTTGTGGGCGGAATTGGGTCGTGGTGGTAGTGAAAGGTGGTGGTGAGAAAAATAAAACCTAGAATTAATATAGAAACGTGAATGACAGGGGAAAAAGTGGTGGCGAGAGTTAGTGGTGAGAGGCGGTGAATCGGTGGTGAGAGTGAAAGAGGCTGAAGGAGTTAGTAAGAATTCAAAGAAGAGAGAGAGTAAGAAAGAAAGAAAGTGAAAGAAAGGGAGGCGGAAAATTAAAGAAAGGGTTTGTATAATTATATAATTAGGATTAGGAAGGGTAATGGTTTGGTTTAATGGTATTTTGCAATGGATAATTCCATCGCAAATTAGATACATCAATTTTTTTTTCAGAAAAATTTGTGACAGAAAATTCTACTGCAAATTAATTACATCAAATTTTTAAAAAAATTCCATCGGAATGCTTAAAAATCCGACGTAAATAGTCCGTCGAAAATGAGCGTTTTTGTTGTAATGTCAAGTGCATAAACAACCGCAAGCAACTCCTTCTCCATAGTGGCGTAATTTTCTCGAGCTAGATCCAAGGTCTTACCAGCATAGTAAATGGCATGCAAAACCTTGTCCTTCCTTTGACGTTTAATGACCCCGACTACATAGTCACTAGCATCGCACATTATCTCGAATAGAAGGTCCCAGTCGGGAGAATGTATGATGCGTTCAAAGGCTAGTGCCTATTTTATCCTATTGAAAGACTCAAGACATTGATTAGTAAAGTCGAAATCGACATCCTTCAAAAGAAATTGGTTTAATGGTTTCACAGTTTTAGAAAAATACTTGATGAACCTGCGATAGAAACCTGCATGACCCAAAAAGCTTCTTACCCCCTTGACATTTACGGGAGGGAAAAGTTGCTCGGTTACCTGTATCTTTGCTTTGTCCACCTCAATGTCACGTTAAGAAATCAAATGTCCAAGTACGACACCTTGAGTGACCATGAAGTGACACTTTTCCCAATTCAACACAAGATTCACTTCTTCACATCTCACAAGAAATTTAGTTAGATTGTTTAAACATGCATCAAATGAAGTTCCACAAACACTAAAATCATCCACAAAACCTCCATGATAGACTCGATAAAATCAAAAAATATGCTCATCATGCAATGTGTAAAAGTATCATGGGCATTACACAAAACAAAAGGCATTCTACAATATATAAAAGTACCGTACAGACATGTGAATGTAGTTTTCTCTCTATCATCCGGGTGAATGGGGATTTGGAAAAATCACGAAGATCGATCCATCCAAATAAAAGAAATACTTCTGCTTAGCTAAACTTTCAAGATTTTGATCAATAAAAGGAAGCGGGAAGTGATCTTTCTTAGTGGCGGTATTTAGTTTTCGTTAATCAATGCACATACGCCAACATGTGACAACTCTAGTGGGAATCAATTCATTTTTTTCATTACGCACAACATTGGTCCCCACCTTTCTTAGGCACTACTAGAGCTGGACTAACCCATTTAGAATCAGGAACAAAACGAATAATGCCAGCATCACTAGTGGAAAATTGGCTATCAGTGACGCCTCATTAGTATCGTTTGTAACACAAATGATACTAATAGGCATACATTAGTACTGTTTTAAATAAAAAATGATACTAATAGGAACCTATTAGTATCGTTTGTAAAAGAAACGACCTAATAGGAATATATNGCTAATAGGAATATATTAGTATCGTTTGTACAAGAAACGGCACTAATAGGAACCTATTAGTATCGTTTTTAAAAGAAACGACACTAACAAAAAAAACTATTAGTATCGTTTTAATAAAAAAACGATACTAATCAGAAACCCTCGTTAATTTTAACGCTCCCTTTTTTTATTTCAACTGTCACACACTCATACACTTCTTTCCCTCTCATTTCTCGATCTTTCTCCTCCCTCTCTCTCTCTCTTCTCGTCGCCCTCTCTATCTCTCTCTATCACTCTCACATCTTCCCACCACCATCACTTCGTACACACGCACATCACTCCCCCATTATCACAAAACCTTCTCTCACCACTAGCATCACTATCACTAATTGAAACCTAAGGTTTTTGGGTTTTAGGGTTATCGAATCGGGTTTCTAAGGTGGTCATATTAAGGTTTTGGGTGATTGAAGTTTCAAACTAGGTTTAATTTTTCGGTGGTTAGGGTTCTCGATTGTTTTTTGTGGTGATGGTTTTGAACAAATCGAAGATTCGAAGGAAATTTTCCTCAATTTAAGATTTTAGTTTTCGTGTTTCATTTATTTTCGTTGTTTGGTCTGCTTTGTTTTGGTTATTTATCCTCAATTTCTGATATTAGGGTTTTCACAAACCTATATTCCTTCTGCGGAGTTTAGAAGGTTGAAGTATGCACCTATATCTCCTTTGGCAGGCAAAGTCTTTGTTGTTATGGAGCTGGTGGTGCTGGTAAGGCACTTGCCTATGGTGGGAAGGCCAAAGGAGCCAGGTTTGTTGTAGCAAATCGCACCACTTGGTACTTCTTTTCATTGATTCATTTTATTACAAATTCTTGCGTCATTCATTGTTTGAGCTATTAAGCCATCTGCTTTATTTTTATTTTTATTTTTATTCGTCAAGGTTTAAATCGTCATTAGGATAGATAGACGATTGATATATCCCTTTAGTTAATAAAGGAGCTTGTTCTAGCATGTTAGCCTGAAATGATACTTATCTTGTGCACTACAACAGTTTGCGTATTTTTTATCCAAAGTAATTGAGGTTTTAGTTTTGAATTTTTTAGTCATTATTGTTCAGTTATCTGAGAACTGTTTATTTATGGTCTTTATTGCAATGCTGAGTAACATTATAGATTTATGTAAAATTTGAACTCCAGGATCATGCTCTCTCTTTGCTTTAGGAAGTACTACTGATCTAGCAAGTCTTCAGGAATTAGATAGATTTGCACCAGAAGAGGGAATGATTCTTGTGAACACTACATCTTTTGGAATGAAATCAAATATTGATGAAACACCTATTTCCAAGGTTAGAGGTTTCTCTATTAGGATTAAAACAAAGTTGACCTTGTATTTAAGGTTTATGACCATCCTCTAAATGAATACGACGCATGGAAAAATTAGGACTAATACTAGTCAAATCATCAATGGTGTATCCAATAGACTTTTTATGAAATTTAAGCACATGTATCAGATTTTCAATTTGGCTATCAATAAGAGAAGCACTACACTGACATAATATAGCTCCTTTTCTTGAAGGAATGTATATTTTATATTGAGGAGGAAGGGGTTTCTAACAAGTGCATTCTATACTCATTATTTACCCTCGATTTATATTAGTTATTGGCTCTAACAAGGCTCTTTTGAGCTTAACTCTACTAACTTGTTTGCTTTTAGTGCCTTGTATTTCGGTTTATTATACATTGCAGGAATTGGAGCATTTGTATTGATTTTCGCATTATATTCGGTATTTGACGAGTTAGCAGAAGGCCTTGACTATTTTGAGAAGCTATAACAGAGCTAGGATATGAGTTGGAAGCATAATTGAAGCAAGGAAGTCGAGTATTGAAGTAAACGCGAGCGAGAAGGCCCGGGGACCAAGGAAACAGTGCGCCCGTGTGGAGTGCACTGTGACCAGTTTGAGGCGCTTTGTGCCCGGATACCCGAGTGGATTGATTTTTATGCGTATTTCAAGATTTTCCGACTTGTATTTGCGATTTTATATATAGGATTTCTATCCTAAGCCTATGTACAGGATTTTCATAATTTTAGAGCTTATTTTTACATAGTGTCTCTCTCTAGGAAAAAACCTCTGGTGTTCAGTCATTCAATCAATTAATATAATTCCAGATTTATTCAATTCTCTTCTTATTCTTATTAGTTTAGTTTTATTGTTTTGTTTAGTTTTTATTATTAGTTTTAGATTAGTTCTATATTAGTTTTGTTATGCCCTAATTTCCATGATAATTAGTTTTATGAATTGGATTTTGGTTTTAGTTTTAAATATATATATAATGATTTGATTTCTGCAATTTACATGTGTGAGTAGTTAAATTTCTAGGGTAAGGGGGTCCATTAGCCATCCCAATGAATTTAATTGATGATTGTTTGATGTAATTTATTTTGTTTCTGAATTCCTATTATCAATTTATATTGCTTATAATTGAATACTGGCCAAGCTTGATTATTTATTTCATAGTTGTCGAAATTGATGCCGAGAGGTAAGATTACCACAATTAGAACATAAGGATAATAGGCAAAACGAGTCTAAGCGAGAAAGAGCCGTTAGTGAGAAAGAGCCGTTAAAGGAGTTTTGAAGGAGTCTAGATTTGAGAGAATTAGTGTGCCTTAATTCAGAGTGTCATTTATTTGTTAATTGATTGTTAATCATTTTATTGTTGGGTTATGTCTTGGGCCTCATTAATTTTATTTATTTTTGTGATAATTCTTGTTTTTATTGTCTTAGTTGATTTCATTCTCAAAGGCCCTTTACAGCAGAATAACTTTTTAGAATTAGTAGAAATTTGTTGCTTCCCTGTGGATTCGATCCCTGCTTCCCTAGTTGCCTTAGTTGGAGTTTTAGGTTTATTTTTGATAGGTACACGACTAGTCCTTTCAAGTTTTGGCGCCATTGTCGGGGAGACAGTTGTTTTATATCTGCTAATTGGGTTATTCTGTTTTTTTTTTTTTACTTTTTCGCCCGAAAGAACTAACCGTCTTTGAGGCAATTCTTACGGTTGTTTTTAGTTTATGTGCTTGTGTAGGTTCTTGGTTTTCATACCGGTTTGGATTGATCCTGAACCTGAAAGATCATTCCATTAGCGAAATCGTAGAATGAAGTAGAGATTAAGGAGGACTTTTCTTTCTGAACGGACATTAACTGATCTATCACGACTTTTGTAAGATTTGGATATCACAGACGAAGGAGAATTGTCGAGTTTTGAAAATAATGAAAGCAACCTACAACCGTCACTGCCGCGACCACCAACATGATCATTGAGGGATTATTCTCATCCGAGTTCATCAACAGTGGAAGTTGGCTATTGGGTTCTTGATACAGAGCCTCTTAATTTTGAATTGGAGCCATCTTTGGTTAATATGGTGGAGAGGAACCGGTTCGCCAAAACATCTATGGAGAACACGAATTTGAACTTGAACAATTTCCATCAATATTGCAACGCGATCAAGCAGCATAGGGTTACTCAAGACTACATTAGAAGGAAGATGTTCCCATTTTCATTGAAGGACAAAGCTCGTACTTGGTTGAACAGCCTTAACATTAACAACATCAATAGTTGGGATGTGTTAACTCTTGCATTTCAAAGGATTACTACCCTCCGAAGCAAAATCACGAATTTCAACCAAGAGACAGAAGAAACATTATCTGAAACATGGGAATGGTTCAAGGATTTATTGAGCTTGTGCCCACACCACGGTCTTAAGAAGTGGTTCCTAGTCCAATCATTATACAATGGGTTAGAGAATGAAAGCCGTACTTTACTTGATTCTGCTGCTAGTGGTCGATTCATGAACCGGGAGGTCAATGCTGCCTATGATTTAATTGAACAAATTGTCATTCATAACTCACAATTTGGCAATCCTAGAGGGCATTCAAAGACAGATGGAAAGCTAGTAGATGACAAGTATGAGAGTCTAGCATCACAAATCAATGCAATAAGTCAAAAGCTCAACAAGATTAGCTTTACACCTTCTCCAGCAACGTATGTAGCTACAATGGCTGCACTTTTCAGATGTATCGAGCCCTTCTATGATTCATGTGGTTTATTTGGTCATAATACCCAGTCATGTCATAAATCCATGGAGCAAGTGTGTGCTTTCCAAGCCTACAAAAACGATCCATTCTCTAACACTAATAATACAAGTTGGAAGGATCATCCATACTTTTCCTACAAGAGCAACAGTGCAAAACCCACAGCCATTTATGCCAAAGCAGCCACATCAACAGATGCAGCGGTTTGCACCACCACAGCCACCAGGGTTCACGAGGCCACTACTCCCAAGACCACCACCACCTCAAGTAAGCAATGAGATTTCAAAGTTTAAGAACATGATGCTCTAGCTGCAGAAAAACATGGAGGCAATGCAAGCTCACGATAAGTAATTGGAGACCCAGCTAGCTCAGATCGCCCAGTCCAAAGCTCTGAGGCTGCAGGATTAACTACCTCCCCAACTCCATCCGCCAGCTCCGAGGGATCATGTCAATTCTATTACCACAAGAAGAGGGACTCACTACGAAAGTTCGAAGATGCCAACTGATGATGCTGATTCCGAGCCGGTAATGTAGAATGTAAAGAATAGAAATGTGGTTTTAACACCCTGGAATTTCCTAACTTCCGTCTCTAGATTTTCCGGAAATATTATAATATGATTAAAGAATAATAATTATGAAAAACTCCTAATTAACTAGGGAAAACCAAAGTATTACCGCCACCGTCATAACTGCTAAGGCTTTTATCAAAGCACTACAGCAGAAGTCTTTAAAACCAAAACAAAAATTAAAAGTCAAAACAAAACTTAAAATAAACTTGAAACAAACCAAAGTCAAAACCACATAAAACCAAAATAAGTCTTTATTACACTTCGGAACCATCTTAATGGCCCTTCAAGACCAAATAAACTTTAAAATTCGAAAATAAAAGTCAACATCCAACAAAAGCAATAAGAAGTATCGAGTTCACATAACTACATAAACTATAATGTAAGCGCTCACACTCCAACCCAGCATGATTGACTTATGCCCACTTGTACATGTAGCTTTCTCTTATTCTAGACAACTACTCACCATCAAGTGGGTCATCGTAGGGCCGAGTCAAAGACAAAGCCATGCACACAAACACACACAATTAGCAAAACTGAGTACATAAATACCAATGACTATGCAAAACATGAACAATAATGAAAATAAAATAAAAGCATAAATCACATACTTCTTACCGTTGACAACTCTTCACTTGTGCATAGACTCAACTCAAACAACATTACTTATTATAGTTAAACTCTGGATTTCGCATCGAACGGGTTTCCTTTCCTTTAAAATCTCCCTATTGGGCACCAACTTGGGAGCAACTCCAAGAAAGTATTACCTATGTCACTTAAAGTGACGGAATTCCAGCACATTAAAAATATAAAAGTGTACAACATCTTGTACCCCTATTAGAAGTCATAGATCATTGTTCCATACGACTCCCCCCATAGTTCATACTCAAGGTATATACGTTCCAAGAGTTTTGGTGTGAATCCTCTTTCACTTTATGTGATTAAACGGTTTAACATTGTTATGACTCACATACAACATCACATAAAAGCATGCATAGAACCAAACAAGCCATATTAATTATATATCTTTGATTTAGGGTGATTCTAAAAATAATTTTGTGTGTCATTCAATTAAACTGAACTTACTGTACCACAAATTAACTATGAGTGGCTAACTAATTATCTTTTCCTTATCCACACATTAAATTGTGAGTGGCTACATGTATATAAATATTTGCTCATTAACTTATATTAATCGTGTGAATAAAAGTGCACAAACTACCATTCTTGTTGATTAAGTAACTATTCTACTTAAATAATTTCTTTCCTTCTTTATTCACTATTGGCCAACGTTAGACAACATTCCAATTACTCATGATAAATTAATAATGTTATAAAAGTGGAATGTCAAACAATATGAAAATCATACTTTTATACTAGCACACTTCTCATGCAAATCAAGCAAACAACAATTCATATTCATAACATGGAAGAACATCAAATAAGCATGATTCTACTATGCTCTTACCTTTAGTACTTACGTATCTTGTAAAGTAGTGGTGATCCGCCACAACTCCTAGAAATCAACAAACTCGAAGTCTCCTACATAGAGAAAGTCGAAACTTAAATAAAACCTTGTTGACTAACTTCTACAACAACTCTCAACTAACTTTTTATGTTGGAAATTTGTCCAAAACATTCCTTATATGCTCTCTATTCAATTCCATACTTTATTTTAATTTTTCCATTGCGAAATACTTGATTTTCGATAGTTTTACAAAAATGGCAGCTTTGTAAAACTCCTTAAAATCACTTTAAAACCCTTCTAACCATAGTATTTTGATCATAAAACACTATTGTCATGTTCTAAGATCATCATACAATATTTAGATGCATTAAATATAATTATGACTACTTATTTCATGGGTTACTATTTTTATTGTGCATGAACATGTGTTAATAAAAATTCACCGATTTATTTATTTATTCAAAACTCATTTAAACATCATAAATCAAGCATAAACCTCTTTTACAATCTATTATCATCATCATGCATCAAATATATGCTTTAAAATAATTTTTCATAAAGTAAAACATGTTCATAATATTTTTACTATTAGTTTTCATGATTATAAAAATTTGACAGCAATATTAAACAACTTTAAAATCCTTAAAAACAAATATAAACTTCATGAAAACAACTCAAATTCATACGACAGCAATTCATGAACATAATATTAAAGTTTAAATCATTAAAAACAATAAAACCATGAATTTCATAATTTCATAAACCCTAATTTAAAATTTCATGATCAACTTTATAAATTCATACTTTAAACATAAACATAACTTCATAAAACATGACTAAAATCATAAAAACATGATTAAACATAATAATAAGCATGAATTTGCAAGATTGAATTAACAAGAAAAGAAGGAGAAAAAAAATTTTACAGTTCAAAAATACCAAAGCAAGAGGGGAGGAGGTGGCGAGGTGGCAGGGGCAGCGCGTGGCTGCACCAGGGGCTCCAACGAAGGGGAAGCGACAAAGAAGAACGAGCGTTTTTTTCGGAAAAATTTCCGAGTTTCCTTTTTTCTTTTTCTCTTTTTTTCTTTTGAAATCCTAAAACTCTAAGATTGCAAAATAAATCTAAAATTTTGGGTTTTAAGGAGTATTTAATTTTTATAGGCCCCAAAGTAGGATTTGGTGCAATTACCTAAATACCCTTAACGTTTGAAATTACTTTTATGCCCTTGTTTTAAAACAATATAGGAAACTCTAAAAATTCTATTTTTAGAAACTTTTCAAATGTTTAATAAAACATAAAATAACATAAAATATTATTTATAAACATAAAATAATTACTTTGATTAAAATTTACTTAAATTTCCTTTCTTTGATAATTTTATTGAACTTAATTGCTCAATAAAATACTAAAAGTATACGTATAAAATACGAAATTAACTCCTTAAAATACGTGAAAATATGGGGTGTTATAGTGGTGATTGTGGAGATTATAAAGCCGACACCCCCCAATAGGAACGAATTCATGGAGAAGAGAGCTGCAATAGTTGACATGCCCACTTACACATTGACACCTCCCAAGGTGCCACTACCCTCTCCTCATAGGGTAGATAGGAGTAAGCTAAGAATGACAACCATTTCGGTAAGTTCCTCAATATTGTCAAAAATTTGCAGATTACTATTCCTTTCACTAATCTAATCACGCAGGTACCCACTATACTAAGTTTTTGAAGGACTTATTAAGAAGGAAACGTGAAATGAGTTCGATAGAGACTGTAGCTTTAACTGAAAAATGTAGTGCAATTTTGTAGAATAAGTCTCCACCAAAGCTCAAAGATCCATGAAGTTTTTCTATAACTAGTAACATTGACACATTGTTTATTGATAAAGCATTGTTTGATTTAGGGGCTTATGCTAGTGTAATGCCATTGTCTATTTACCATAAGTTAAATATGGGGTCATTAAAGTTTAATAATTGTAATACCCCATATTTTCACGTATTTTAAGAAGTTATTTTAGTATTTTATACGTATGTTTTTAATATTTTTATTGAGATATTAAGTTCAATAAAAATATTAAAGAAAGGAAAATTAAATAAATTTTAATCAAAGTAATTATTTTATGTTTATGAATAATATTTTATGTTTTATTAAATATTTTGAAAAGTTTCTAAAAATGGAATTTTAAGAGTTTCCTAAATTGGTATAAAACAAGGGCATAAAAGTAATTTCAAACATTAAGGGTATTTATGTAATTGCACCAAATACTACTTTGGGGCCATAAATATCCCTTAAAACCGCCAATTTTCAGATTTAAATTGCAAATTAGTGATTTAGCATTCCAAAAATTTTGAGAGAAAAAGAGAGGGAAAAAATTTCGAACAAAAAACAAAAGAAAAAAGGTCGGAAAAACTTCTGGGGAAAAAAAAACTTGCGCCCTTGGTTTTCCCCTCGACGTCCGTTCGCCTCGTCGATCGCCGCCGCTGCTCTTCCCAGTCGGCCACCTCTTTCCCCCTCTTTGGTATTTTCAAGCACTTTATTAAAAAAAAAATATTCTTCTCTTTTTTTTTTTATTCAATCTTGCCAATTCATGTTTATAATTATGATTAATCATGTTTCAATAGCTTTAATCATGTTTTTATAAAGTTATGAATTAGTTTAAAGCATGAATTTATTTCTTCATCATGAAATTTTAAATTAGGGTTTATGAAATTATGAAATTTATGATTTTATGGTTTTTAATGATTTCAACTTCAATATTATGATCTTGAATTGTTGTTGGGAGAATTATGATGATTTTATGAAGTTTCAATTGATTTTTAAAGGTTTTAAACATGAATTATATTGCTGTCCAAGTTTTGTAAACTTGAAAACCAATGGAATAAATACTATGAACATGTTTTATTTTATGAAAAATTATTTTAAAGCATAGATTTGATTCATGATGTTGTTAGTGAATTGTAAAAGAGTTTTATGATGAATTCATGATGTTTTTATGAGTTTTTAATGGGTTTTACATAAATAAATAAACCTGTAAATTTTTAGTAACACATGTTTATGCCCAATAAAAATATTAACATGTGACATAATAAGTTATAATTGTTTTTCAGGTACCTAAGTATTGTGTATTGATCTTAGGACATGACTATGGTGTTTTATGATCAAAATATGATATTTAGAAAGGTTTAAGAGTGTTTTTAAGAAATCTTACAAAGCTGCCATTTTTTGGAAAATTACCTAAAAACATGTATTTTGTAATAGAAAAATTAAAATAAAGTATGGAATTGAATAGAGACCATATAGGGAATGTTTTGGACAAGTTTCCAATGTAGAAAGTTAGTTTAGAGTTGTTGTAGAACTTGGTCGACAAGGTTTTATTTTAGTTTCGGTTTCTCTATGTAGGAAATTTCAATCTAGTTCACTTTTAGAAGTTGTAGCGGATCACCACTATAACACAAGGTACGTGATTACTAAAGACAAACATAGATATTAGAATTCATGCTTGGTTGCTCTCATATGATATGTGTTTGTGCTTGATTTGATTGTGAATTTGCATGTATGACAAGTTTATGAAACAATTAGAAGCATTGTTTTATATTGTTTTGAAATTCCATATTTATAGTAATATAAATTCTTCAAGAATGAATTGGAATGTTACAATCAGTGTAAAAGTTGGCCAACAGCTTATACAAGAAGAAAGGAAGTTATTTAAGTTCATTCGTTGCTTAATTAACAAGAAAAGTAGTTTGTGAATTTTTATTCACATAGTTAATAGAAGTTAATGAGCAAATATTTTTGTACATGTTGCCACTCAAAGTTTAATGTGTGGTCAAGGGAAAAGGTATATAGGTAGCCACCCACAGTTAATGTGTGGTAAAGGAAGTTTAGTTGAATTAAAGGACACACACGAGATTGTTTTTAGAATCACTTTAGATCAAATATAATTAATATGGCTTGCTTGATTTTAGGCATGATTTTATGTGATGTTATATGTGAGTCATAATATTGTTAAAACGGTTAAACACTTAAAGTGAAAGAGGATTCGCACCAAAACTCTTGGAATATATATACCTTGAGTATGAACAATGGGGGGAGTCGTATGGTACAGTGATCTATGACTTCTAATTGGAGTACAAGACGTTGTACTCTTTTATATTTTTTAATGCGCGGGAATTCCGTCACTCTATGTGACATAGGTAATACCTTATTGGAGTTGCTCCCAAGTTGGTGCCCAAAAAGGGGCGATTTTCAAAAGAAAGGAAACCCGTTCGATGCGTAATCCAAAGTTTAAATATAATAATTAATTTGTTTAAGCTGAGTCTATACACAGGTGAAGAGTTGTCAATAGTAAGATGTATGTATGCTTTTTTTTTTATTTTTTTTATTCATGTTGCATAGTCTTTAGTAGTTATGTACTCAGCTTTGCTGACTGCTTGTTTTGTGTGCATGGGTTTGTCTTGGACTTGACCCTTCAATGACCCACTTGTTGGCGAGTAGTTGTCTAGAATAAGAAAAGATACAAGTACAAGTTGGAATAAGTCATTCATGATGGCCTGGAGTGAGAGTACTTGCATTACAGTCTCTGTAGTTTCTTAATTTAATTGCTTATGTATTTATTTAACTATTGTTGGATGTTGTTTTTATTTCTGAAGTTTGAGGTTTAGATTTTGAAGGGCCATTAATATGGTTCTGAAGTGTAGTTGATTTTCTTTTGGTTTTTGTTTGGTTTTACTTTTGAGATTATTTTTGGAGGTTGAACTTCAAAGATTGGTTTTGGTTTTAAAGACTACCGCTGTAGTAATTTGATAAATTCCTTAGCCGTTATCACGGTGGCGGTAATGATTTGGTTTTTCCTCGTTAATTAGGAGTTTTAGTAAGTATAATTCTTTATAATGTATTATATGTTTTCTGGAAAACTTAAAGAGGGAAGTTAGGAAATTCAAAGGTGTTACAAAGTGGTATCAGAGCTTAGTTTTTGAAATAAAATAAAATTTATTTTGGGGGTAATTTAAGTTTTACTTTGGGAAAGAGAAATTTCTTATTTTGGGAAGTTAATGAACGGAAAATTATTCTAAAAATAGTAATTTTCGAAAATCGAAAGTTTTGGAAATTAAATGTTTTTATAATTATTTACTTGTGCAGTTAAGCAATGAATTCAGGTATATATTATGTGTTAATATCATGTAGTGAGTTTGGGTAGAAAGTTTGGGCATTTAGGATAGTCTTTATATATGTTCTTTCATGCAATTATATGTTTTGAGATGTTGCTTATGTGATTAGTTATTGTTAAAAGAAATTGTATGTTAGCCACCAGACCTTTTTGTTTTATAACTGTTAGCTTGGTTATGTTGTGGGAAGGATGGCCCATTAGTTTTAAGTGTCGTGCAGGATGATGGATAACATGCCTAATAAAGATACTCAGATGGGGACGTTGGCAAAGAAGGACTATGAGAGTCCACCCCAATATGTTTGGAAGATTAGATTTTATTGTTGGTACATGAGTACGGTGTTGAAGCTATCACAGCGGGACCAACCCGATCAAGTGTCTGCTCTAATTGTTAGTTATTTGCCAAACTGTCCACCCTACCTGGAGATTAAGGCAAAGTTCAGTGACTTTCTTTTTGCTGGAGGACTTCCAAATTACACCAAGTACAAAGATTCAGTTGGTCAATGGGGTTGCGATTGGAGGAATTTGGAAGGTTATACTGCAAGAAAAGAGAAGGAGTTCTAGAAGTCTAATGTAAGTGAGGAGACCCCACCCACACCAAACCCAAATGATCAGGAAGATGATGAAATGGTTGTGAAGGAAACTACTTCTAGTTCTCAAAGCTATGAATTGAAGGATGGTCCGTGCTATGAGATCGAGAATCCAAATCTAGTAATTCTGATGTATGTAGATCTGGTGTCTGATTCTGAAAATGAAGAGGAGCTTGACCCTGAGGAAGATATGGATGAAGATACTGAGGAGGATATGGAAGATGATGTGAAGGATGATCCCGAGTTTATGCCTAAGAAATATGTGATGTCGAAGGACAAAAAGGATAATGTTAATGTTTAGAAGTTTTGTTATAGATATGAATTAGTTAATATTGTTTAGTATTGTTAATGTTTAGATTGTTGCACATTTTAGATTGCTGTTTTTTTGTTAGTGAATAAGTGGTAGTGAGCCATAAGGAAATATTAGGAGGAATTAACCAATAACAATTCTTATGAGAATAAAATAGTAAATGAGTCAGTTCTTTTAGGAAATGAACCCTCAAGTAAAGTAGAACCAAGGGAATTATATATTTTTACTTATTATGTGCTTTATTATTGTTTCAATGGTTGTGTAAACAATCAAAAACTAAGTGAATCATTCACTCTAAAAGAATGAGAACTTCTTTTATAAGACGAATTGAGAAAACGTTTTATGTTATATAAGTTTATGTTGTTTTAACTTAGAGTTAGACATAGTTTAATATAAAGGTCTTTTCCTCTACATGAGAAATAGGATGGCTGAATGAAACAACAATCAGTTGAATGATTTAGTGAGGCAATTAGCTATTGTAGCTGAACAATTAGATGCTGAATGAAATGGAAATGGTAATGACCCTGTTGGGGAACTTTTCAAGAAGATTGCTCAAAGTAAGCCACCCACTTACCAAGGAGAACCAATCCAACTATTTTAGAGGGATGGTTAGTTGAGAGAATTTAATAAGCTGTTTGGGGCAGTTGAGTGTCCAAAGGATTTTAAGGTGAACCATGCAGTTTACTACTTGAGAGGAGAAGCTGGTCTTTAATGTTCACAAAATGAAGCGGTGATTAGGGCTTTGCCAGGGTTCAATTGGGATGTGTTTCAAGAGCAGATCCGCAATAAGTTTTAACATGTGATCCTTCATAAACAAAAAGCTGATAAGTTTCTGGAGCTTACCATGGGGAGTATGTCAGTTACTGAGAATTACTCTAAGTTCATTGAGTTGTCTAGGTTTGCTAAGGAGGCTGTGGCAACCGAAAGGTTGAAGGCTAGTCATTTTGAGAGAGGATTACCCATAGAAATCCAGTTGCAATTAGCCGGGCAAGTCTTTGAGTCTTTGGATGAGCTATATGGTAGGGCTACACATCTGTATGCCCTAGACCAGAAGAAGAAGCAGATGCTGAAAGAAGGTAAGACGAGGGAGAAAAGAAAGGAAGGTGGAGGAAACTTCAACAAACAAGGGAGTCATGGTGGATTTAAGAAGCCTCATTTTAACAATAACTTCCAGGGTAACAAGGGAAACTTTGGGAAGCCTGTTAATGGAAATGGGAATAGGGCTCAGATGGCTAGTCAAGGAGGTCGTGTGTACTTCTGCAAGAAGTGTCCTAACAATCACCTAGGAAAGGACTATGCTAGGAACCCACTGACTTGTCGTTTGTGTAACAAATATGGACACTTTGAGTATGAGTGCTTCCCCGAGAACAAGAGAAAGGAAGGACAAGGTTCTCAATTCACAGCGAACTCAACTGGGGGTCAACAGAAGGCTTTCCAAGGAAACATGGGAGGAAAGGTAATGCCTCAAGCTGGGAATAGAAATGGAAGTGGAAATGGAGGAAGTCAGACTAAGACCTTGAATACTTGAAAGCCGAATGTGATGGCTCAAAGTGAAGCTGATGCTGGTAAGGATGTGATTACTGGTACTTTCTCTATTCACTCTCTTCCTGTTAAAGTTTTGTTTGATTTTGGTGCAACATATTCTTTTGTATCCACTAAGATTTTGGAAAGTTAATGCCTGTGTTGGGAAAAGTAGATACAATAGATATGTCAGTACTGTTACCATCAGGACAAGAAATACAGTGTTCAAGGAGATTTTTGGATGTTCCAATTGAAGTTGAAGGAGTGGAGTTTAAGGCTAACCTAATTGAGTTTGATTTGGGTGACTTGGAAGTGATTGGTTGAGTAAGCATAAGGCTGAAATTTTGTGTGAGCCATAGAAGATCTCGTTAGTTAATAAGGGAAAGAAAGTGAGCTATTGGAGGGCACAAAGGCCAAAGCACAACAAAATAGTGTCAGTAATGAGGTTTGCTAGGTTTATGAAGAAAGGTTTTCCAATTAAATTTGTAGTGTGAGGGATGTAGATCATGTTGATACTGCTAAGCCCGAGGACATTGAGGCAGTGAGGCATTTTTTGGAGTTGTTTCCGGAAGAGATTCTGAGGATACCTCCTAAACGAGAAATCGACTTTACCATAGACTTAGTTCCAAGAACAACACCTATTTCCAAAGCACCATATAGGATGGCACCTGCGGAAATGAGTGAGTCGAAAGAATAGTTACAGGAGTTGTTGGNCGAAAGAGTAGTTACAGGAGTTGTTGGAGAAGGGTTACATTAGGCCTAGTGGTTCACCTTGGGGAGCACCAGTGTTGTTTATATAGAAGAAAGATAGGATTTTGAGGTTGTGTATTGACTATAGGGAGTTGAATAAGGTGACCTTCAAGAACAAGCATCTTTTATCGAGGATTGACTACTTGTTTGATCAATTAAAAGGAGCTATTGTGTTTTCAAAGATTGATTTGAGGTCACGATACCTTCAATTGAGAATTGTTAATGAGGACATACCAAAAACTACTTTTCGTGGCATTATGAGTTCATTGTTATGCCATTTGGGTTTTCGAATGCTCTAGCAATTTTCATGGACTTAATGAATAGGATCTTTCAAAGGTTCTTGGATAAGTTTGTGGTTGCTTTTATTGATGATATTTTGGTGTACTCCAAGAGTAAAGAAGAACATGTGGTACATTTGAGAACAATTTTGATGACATTGAGGGAGAATAAATTGTATGCTAAGTTCTCGAAATGTTAGTTCTGGTTGCAGAAAGTAGCATTCTTTGGACATTTCGTGTCAAAAGAGGGAGTTGAAGTAGACCTAGCCAAGATTGAAGCAGTAAAGGAGTGGCCTACACCTAAGATTGTAACAGATCACGGATGTATGGAGTTTCTTAGGGGTTAGCAGGATATTATAGGAGGTTTGTGAAAGACATTTCGAGAATTGCTAAACCAATGACGTCGTTAATGAAGAATGACTGTAAGTTTGTAAGGAGTGATAAGTGTGAAGAGGCATTTCAGACCTTAAATGAGCGTTTGACTACGGCTCCGGTGCTGACTTTGCCAGATGGAAGTGATTCTTATGATGTGTACAATGATGCTAGAATGGTTTGGGATGTGTTTTAATGCAAAATAGAAAGGTGATTGCTTATGCTTCAATACAATTGAAACCATACGAAGCAAACTATCGTACTCACGACCTCGAGTTAGCGGCTATCATGTTTGCTTTAAAGATATGGAGTTATTACTTGTATGGAGTAAAGTGTAGGATCTACACGGAAAACAAGAGCTTAAAGTACTTTTTTACTCAAAAAGATTTAAACATGAGACAAAGGATATGGCTTGAGTTGATCAAGGATTAAGATTTAGATATTCAATACCATGAAGGGAGACAATGTAGTAGCGGATGCTTTAAGCCGTGAAATGAAACATGGAGAGAATGAACTTGGAGATAGTGAAGGAGGGAGAGCTGGAAGGAATACTTTGTAATCTTAGTATCCGACCAACAGTATTTGAAGAGATTAAGAAGAACCAGGAGGAAGATGTGAAATTGGATAGAATAAAGGAGAAATTGAAAGTAGGAAAGGCTAAGGACTTCAAAATCCATGAAGATGGAAGCTCGAGGTATAAAGGAAGGTGGTGTGTAACACCGAAATGTGAATATTTAAAATGGAGAATCATGAGGGAGGTTGTAATACACCGTATTCGGTGCATCCTGGAGGCGATAAGTTGTATAAGGATTTGAAGAAGGTGTATTGGTGGCCTAGGATGAAAAGAGAAGTGGCTGAATTCGTGAGCAAGTGTCTTACTTGTCAAAAGGTGAAATTTGAGCATAAGAGACCACAAGGGGAAGTCCAACCACTTGAAATACCAGGATGGAAGTGGGATTGCATATCCATGGATTTTGTAACCTGTTTGCCAAAGTCGAGGAATCAAAATGATACCATATTGGTTTTGGTGGATAAGCTTACTAAATCAGCAGTGTTTATACCAATGAAGGAGACTTGGAGGATGGAGCAAATTGCAAAGGCTTACATAAAGCATGTTGTGAGGCTACATGGAGTTCCAAAGGATATCGTGTCAGATAGGGATTCTAGGTTTCTTTCGAAAATCTGGAAAAGTGTCCAGGAGAACTTTGGTACAAGGTTGAAAATGAGTACAGCTTTCTATCCAGCAGTCGATGGACAAACGGAGAGAACCGTACAAACTTTAGAGGACATGCTAAGAGCTTGTATAATGGATTTTCAGGGGAATTGGGAAGACTTTTTAGATCTTATTGAGTTCTCATACAACAATAGCTACCATGCAAGTATTGGTATGGCACCTTTTGAAGCCTTGTATGGAAGGAAGTGCAGAAGTCTGTTATTTTGGAGTGACATAAGTGAGATAGTGATTCTAGGACCTCAATTGATTGAAGAAACCACTGATAAGGTAAGGGTGATATAAGCAAAGATTCAGGCAGCACAAGATAGACAAATGTCTTACGCGGACCAAAAACGTCAGGAAGTTGTGTTTGAAGTTGGTGATAAGGTGCTACTTAAAGTATCACCGATGAAATGGGTAATGGGGTTCGAAAAGAAGGGGAAATTTAGCCCGAAATATATAGGACCCTATTAGATCTTGCAAAGGATTGGAAAGGTTGCCTATAAGCTAGCATTTCCAATGGAGGAATTGCACCTATTGATGACTCATTCCCGAATGATCACTTACTCTCTATTACAGTCAAGTCACCATGGTTCGCCGATTTTTCCAACTATAATGTAGCAGGTGTTTTACCTCCTAATCTTTCATCTTAGCAAAATAAGCGGTTTTAACATGATGTTCGGAGATATTTTTGGGATGATCCAAATTAGTTTCGAGAATGTGCTGATGGTCTATATCAAAGATGTGTTCCTAATGGGAATTTTGTGGGTTTTTGAGCCATTGCCATTTATCAACGTATGAAGGTCACGCGAGGTGATTAAAGACCATGTTTAAGGTATTACAATCGGGTTTTTAATGGCCTACTCTTTCAAAAGATGCTCGAGATTTTGTGCTGTCATGTTATGCGTGCTAAAGGACCGGAAATATTTTAAAACATGATAAGATGTCTCAAAATGGGATATTAAAAGTGGGTTTTTTTAATGTATGGGGTATTGACTACATGGGATCACTCCACTCTTCCCATGGAAACAGGTTCATATTGGTGGTTGTTGATTATTTCTCGAAGTGGGTAGAAGTTATTACAACACCTAATGCTAACTCTATACTGTGTTGAGATTGCTTAAGCAAGTCATTTTTCCGAGATTTGGAGTGCCTAGAGCTATTATTAGTGATGGGGGTTCACATTTTCATGAGAAGCGACTTATTAAATTACTTGAGAATTATGGAGTCTATCATCGGACTGGGTAGCTTATTACTCACAAACCAGTGGCCAAGTTGAAGTTTCAAATCAAGTCCTTCCTAGAGAAAACAGTTGCAAAAACCAGGAAGGATTGGAGTATCAAGCTTGATGATGCTTTATGGGCGTATAGAACAGCATTCAAGACACCTATTGGTATATCTCTGTATCGGTTGGTGTACGGGAAAGCTTGCCACTTGCCAGTTGAGCTAGAAAAAAAGGCCTACTAGGCTGTGAAGTAGCTGAATATGGATGTTACCCTTGCAGGTGAGAAGAGGCTACTTCAGTTGAATGAGTTGGATGAGTTTTGGTTGGGAGCTTATGATTGTACCAAGATCTATAAAGAGAAGACTAAGAGGTGGCATGATAAGAGAATCACGAAGAAAGAGTTCGATGT
This sequence comes from Suaeda aralocaspica, assembly GCA_016808085.1. Classification (NCBI taxonomy): domain Eukaryota; kingdom Viridiplantae; phylum Streptophyta; class Magnoliopsida; order Caryophyllales; family Amaranthaceae; genus Suaeda; species Suaeda aralocaspica. Next base: position 126,727 of record PYUH01001847.1, on the reverse strand, counting down.
TGGTGATAAGGTACTCTTATTCAATTCTAGATTAAAACTTTTCCCTAGAAAGCTACAGTCAAGATGGAGTGGACCGTTCATTGTCACCATCGTCAGCAAATATGTGTTCGTTGAGGTTCAGAATGATAAAGGAGAAAATTTCAAAGTCAACGGCCATCACCTAAAGCATTACTATGAACCCGACGTAGTTGGGTTGGTGGAGGAAGTCACCTTCCATGACCCAGCCCCCCTTTGAATGTTCAGGTAACGCGGTCAAGCTAATGACCTTAAATAAGCGATATTCAGGATGCAACCCGTAAGTATTTTAGTAGTTTTTTTTAGTTTTTAGTTTAGTTTTAATTGTTAGTGAGTGAGTATGAGGGACTAACGATTTTATTGAGCTTTTTTAGAGTATTGCAGTTTAGGTGAGCATACATGAAAACAGGAAAGAAGAGAAAAACTCAAAAAATTAATGAAATGCAGTATGCCCGGGTGGTCAAGCGCACGACAAGGGGTCAAGGAAAAATGTTCATGTAACGGGCGCACATCACGAAATTCCATACTTAAAATTTTTTTTGGATATTTTGGAGAAAAATCGAAGGGGTGCAGTGTGCCCGGGTACCCAGGCACAATGAAGGGGGACCGGGTGAACTTAATTTGTGTCGGGTGCGCAACATGAATTTTTGGACTTAGAAAATTTTTGAAGAGCTTCCATATGCCCGGGCACCCGGGCGAGTTGCACTCGCGCCGAGTGGACTGACAAAGAGCTCGGGCAGGCTGCTCCCACCAACCCCCTTATTTTCTTCACCCCTCTTCTTCGTCCCACTCTTCCTTTATCTTTCTCTTGTCTTTTACTTTCTCTCTCATAAAACCCCAAATCCACCATTACTCCTACCTTCATTCAAATTTCAAATCCTTACAACTCCTTCATCTCAACACCAAATCACCTCAAATTTTTACCAATCTCTTTTTCTTCCTCTCACAACAAAAAACATTTAAACAAAAAAAAAACAGTACCAATATTACCCAAAACCCTAACTTTCTTAAAAAATCATCAAAATCATCAACAATGGCATCTAAGGGGCGNGCAACTAAGGGGCGAAGGGGAGAATCAACTGGAGCTTCAAGGAGGAGGCAAGCGCAATCTCTCCACGACGCAATTCCAAGGGACCTGGAGTTCCCCATGGTAACTTTTTTCTTCACATGAACAGCATGATAAAGTTATGAAACTTAAACAACGCCACATTCTCCCAACTCGCTTTTTAGATCANTAAACTCGCTTTTTAGGTCACACTTTTTTGCATGCTTTAGGGATTGTAGAAGAAACTAAGGAGTGCCTTAAAAATATGGATATGGAAAACTTTTTCACCATGGATGTGCCAACCTATATCGATATAACATACGAGTTTATGTCTAGTTTTAGGGTCGATCAACCAAACCCACATAGGCATGTTAGGGGCGTGTCATTCCGATTATTTGAAGAAGAACGTTATGAGACTTTAGCGGATTTCGTGTTTATTTTTGACTTATCTAGCATGGGTAAATAGAGAGCTCTAAAATATTTTAATAATGTTAAGTTATGGAATACGTTGACATATCAAATTACGGAGTGTTGGCAACATAACCCCGATAAATTGATGCATCAACCATTTGTCTGTATGGTACATCATCTTATGAGTTGGACTATCTTTGGCCGCCATGAGGCCCACAACATTACTACTAGGGAGATCATGATTATGGGGCAACACTTGTTGCGCAGTTTTTGTCCATATAGAATTTTTGTTGCACATCACTTTGTCATTCATTTGCAAACTCAATGCAAAACTTTTGCAGGTTTAGAGAGGCACGGTAGTCGAACTGTAAATAATATTGTTTTTGGTGATTTGGTTAAATTAATTTCTCATAAATATTGGATTGACTTTGCTGCTTAGCGTACCCCTATAGTGGGTATTCGGTATTTGGATTTAGATTATTTTACAGTTTGTGTGTGAACTGGCTCTATAGAAGGAAGCATATTCTGTTAGTATGTTGGTTCACATAAGAAGGCGTTTGTGGTTTTGCCAAACCCCACCATCACTAGGGTGGCGCCTGATCAAGGCTCTTGGACTATGTCCTTGACTTCTTCTAACGGCATACCCACTGCTAGTCAGCTTACCTATGCTAGAAG
>PYUH01001847.1:20834-124576 GCA_016808085.1 Suaeda aralocaspica | reverse complement strand
GGGGGGGGGGGGGGGGGGGGGGCAGGGCCAGGCGTCCAACTCTCATCCTTCTACCTTCCAGTCTTCCTAGGAGGCCGAACCTAGCAATTACTATTTAAGAAATGGAGATTAAAGGACTGCTACAGGATAGCTGCAGGACTAGTTTAGTGGATTTTAAATTCAACCGCAGCAGATGATGGACCAATTTGCTACCTTCCAACAGGATCACTGCCTGACCATGTATTCTATATGTGATCATTTTGCTAGGACGGGGGTGGTTCAGACGGCAATCCCGCATCCATCCTGGTACACATTTCCCCATGGCGGTTATGGTGTTCATGGAGAGGGTACTAGTGGGATGGATGGTGATGGTGATGATTGTGGTGGTGATGATGATGAGGAGGAGGAGGAGGAGAGCGAGGATACTGATGCTTTCCTCCATGATTCAGATTAGTGTATGATAGTCCCTACTCCCTTGAGCACTAAGGACAATGTTAAGTCCGGTTTGTGGAGGTATGTTTTATTTTCTTACTTAGTATAGATTTTTTACTGCTTTTTGGTGTGTTTTTATTTCTTTCTTAGGATAGTTTCATGGTTTGTACTACTCGTTCGGAGTAGGAGTTTACAGGTAACAAAAAAATGCAATGCTTTCATAGATTAGTTTTATTGCTTTCTTAGTTTTAAATTGATTGAATGGTGATGAATATGTATACTTAGATAGATGGTGACTTCCCTGTGCCTCGCATTTTTCTTAAAATGTTTTTGATTGATTTGGGAATGTGATGAGTTATGTTTAGGGAATTGCCCACTTGTTCTTGAACTTTATTTATCTAGAAGCCATTTCTAATCTTGCCAATATAGCCATTTGTAGAGTAGAGGCTTGAACTGTGTTAATGGGAGAATTTCAACCGCATACGTTATTATATGCTTATTTCCTGGTGCTTGTATGATCCAGGTTTTGGCTATTGACTTTAGTAGCTTGGATTTAGTATGTTTCATGTCGCGGATGATGAAAGGCTTTCATTTCTTTTATGAGTTTTTAGATGTTCAAATTTTAGGCATTCCATCACATATTTTCCCTTAATCCTTATTTTGAGCTTTTTAACCTTCATTTGTATTTTAGCCACATTATAACCTTAATAGTCGTGCTCCATTGTTTCGTTTGTATGCCTAAGCTTGGCTTAGGGGAGTTTTTGGAGTTGGTGTGGTGTTTTGCAATTGTTACAACTGTTGTTGAAGGATTGTTGGTGAAAATTTTGTTGGAAACATTGGTTCGTTGAATTTTATTAACAGGTTCCACGTCAAGGCTCTGCATACCAATGTTTGTTCAGTCATTTGAAAATAAAGACATTATATCTTATAATGAGCCCAGTTATGTATGTGTGATGACTTTGTTTATTGTTTAATTAAGAGTATAGCAAAGGCTAGTCATTAAGAGTCATGAACCTAAGTTTGATAAAAGATGGAAAAAAATTGAAAATAAATGAATGATGAAAAAGAATGAAAATATAAATTCGAAACTCAAAAGAGTCATCAAGGAATTTTGATAGGATGGTTTAGGAACTTACATACTCGGAATTGCTTGAGTTGATCTTGTTTCCGCAAAGTTTTATGGGCTTAAGTCATTCTCTATTTGATTTATTTGCTTTAGGACAAGCAAAGGTTGGGCTTGGGGGAGGTTGATAAGTACATTCTATAATAATTATTTACCCTCGATTAATATTAGTTTTTGGCAAAAACAAGGCTCTTTTGAGCTTAATTCTACTAATTTTTTTACTTTTAGTGCCTTGTGTTTCAGTTTATTATATATTACAGAAATTGGTGCCTTTGTATCGGTTTTCGCATTATGTTCGGCATTTGACGAGTTAGTAGAAGGCCTTGACTATTTTTAGAAGCCATGAGGGAGCTAGGATATGAGTTGGAAGCATAATTGAAGCAAGGAAGTCGAGTTTTGAAGTAAACAAGTGAACGAGAAGACCCCATGACCTAGGTAACAGTGCGCCCGAGTGAAGTGCACTTTGCCCGGGTACCCAGGCGGATTGATTTTTATACGTATTTCGAGATTTTCCTACTTGTTTTTGCTATTGTATATATAGGATTTATATCCTAATCCTATATACAGGATTTTCATAATTTTAGAACTTATTTTTACATAGTGTCTCTCTCTAGGAAAAAACCTCTGGTGTTCAGTCATTCAATCAATTAATATAATTCCAGGTTTATTCAATTCTCTTGTTATTCTTATTAGTTTAGTTTTATTGTTTTGTTTAGTTTTTATTATTAGTCTTAGATTAGTTTTGTCATGCCCTAATTTCCATGATAATTAGTTTTATGAATTGGATTTTGGTTTTAGTTTTAATTATATATGAATAATGATTTGATTTCTGCAATTTACATGTGTGAGTAGTTAAACTTCTGGGGCTAGGGGATCCATTAGCCATCTAGTGATGATTGATTGATGTAAATTATTTTTTTTTTTCTGAATTCCTATTATCAATTTATATTGCTTGCAATTGAATACTGGCAAGATAATTGTCGAAATTGATGCTGAGAGGTAAGATTAACACAATTAGAACATAGGGATAATAGGCAAAACGAGTCTAAGCGAGCAAGAGCCGTTAAAGGAGTTTTGAAGGAGTCTAGATTCGAGAGAATTAGTGTGCCTTAATTCAGAGCGTCATTTATTTGTTAATTGATTGTTAATCAGTTTATTGTAGGTTTATGGTGAACCGATGTCCTAGGCTTAATTACTTTGATTTATTTTCGTGATAATTCTTGTTTTTAGTGTCTTAGTTGAATTCATTCTCAAAGGCCCCTTACAGCAGAATAGCTTTTTAGAATTAAATTTGTTGCTACCCTGTAGATTCGATCTCTGCTGCCCTGGCTACATTAGTTGGAGTTGTAGGTTTGTTTTTTATAGTTACGCGACTAGCCCTTTCAGTTTCATCTCGGGTGGTGTTACCTTCTTCATCGAGTTAACATTTAGTGGCAACTCTATAAAAATTTCGGCTCGACTCCTGACTCTGTTCCACTACAGAGAGATCCTGTATCAGCTTGTCAATCTCAACACTCTCTTCCCCGGCAACAGTATCCAAACACAATATGGCCTCCAGAAGATCCTTTTTAAGGGATCAAGGTAAGTTATCACAAACAATGTAAATAATGATATCAATTTCTATAGCAAGATTGTTCCAACATAGGACTATTTAAAGCACTATCAAGGTTTAAAGTGACCTTGTCATCACCTACAGTAAGAGTTAGACTACCGTTTTTCACATCAATCACAACACCTACACTATTCACAAATGTTCTATCTAATATAATGGGGATGTGAGCATCCTCATCCATATCTAGCACAACAAAGTCTACGGGGATAAAGAATTTCCCCACTCTCACCTAGACCTCGTCCAATATGCCTTTTGGGTATTTCACAGTTCTGTCGGCCTCTGCAAGGTAATATTAATACATTTTAAAGAACCCATATTCAACTTCCTAAAAATAGACAATGGCCTTACACTAACATTAGCCCCTAAATCACATAGTGCTTTATCAATAAACAACGGGCCAATGTTACAAGAAAAATATAGAAACTTCGTGGACCCTTGAGTTTTGGTGGAGACTTACTCTGCAAAATTGCACTACATTCTTCAGTTAAAGCCACATTCTCCACCGAACTCAGTTCACGTTTCCTACTCAATATTTCTTTCAAAAACTTAGTTTATGTCGGTACCTATGTGATTAGATTAGTAAGAGGAACAGTAACTTGCAAAATTTTGACAATATCAAGAAACTTACGAAAATGGTTGCCATTCTTACTATTGTCTTCCCAATGAGGGTAGGTTAGTGGAACCTTAGGATGTGTCAATGTATAAGAGGGAATGTCAACTACAGAAGCCGTCTTTGTAGTAACTTCATTCTCCTTTGCAGGAGTCGGCTCTACAATCTCTTCAATCACCACATTGCTAGTCTTTACAGTCTGAACTGCAGGCTCAGAATCAACACCATTAGTTGGCATCTTCGGACCCTTATAGTGGGTCCCTCTCATAGTAGTAATGGAATTTACATGATCCGTTAGAGTCAGAAGATTAGGTGGTCAATGTAGTTGACCCTGCTGCCACTGAGGTGTCAACTGGGCAATATGTGCTAGTTGGGTCTCTAATTATTTGTTGTGAGCTTGCATTGCCTCCATGTTCTTCTACATCTAGAGCATCATGTTCTTCAACTCTAAAATATCATTGCCTGCTTAAGGTGGTGGTGGTCCTAGTATTGGTGGTTTGGTGAACCCAGGTGGCTGTGGTGGTGCAAACCCTTACATCTGCTAATGTGGTACGAATGGCTGTGGAGTTTACACATTGTTGTTGTTCTTGTAAGAGAAATGTGGATGATTCTTCCAACTAGGATTGCAAGCATTGGAGGATGGATTGTTCTTGTAAGCTTGGAACGCACATACTTACTCCATAGAACTATGAAATGACTGGGCATTATGACCAAATGAACCACATAAATCGCAGAACGGCTCGGTACATCCCGAAAGTGCAGCCATCACAGCTACAGACATGGGTGGAGAAGGTGTAGTACTAATTTTGTCGAGTTTTTGACTGATTGCATTGATTTGTGAAGCTAGACTCTCATACTAATCCAAATTCTACCTCTCATCCTATTTCCTTAAAATCCAAAATCTTTCTCCTTTTCCCCCTTTCTCTTCCCTTAAAATCTTATGCATTTAGTAGTTAAAGCATATAGTGTTATTTTTGTGGTGTATTTACTTTTTATTTGTTTTTCCTTAGTTTATTTTAGAGCATTTAGTTTATTTTTCGCATGCATCCAAAAATTCATAATTTCAAAAACATTTTTCCCTTTTAGGATCCTTAGTTAGTTTTAGGTTAGATCCCTATGATGTAAATATTGATTATTAGCTTAGATTTTCCCTTTCTCATGAACTTCAAGCCTCAAAATATTTTAGAAAGGTAGTTCACAAGCTTTGCATACTTTAGTAATAGACCATGTGTTAGATGATTGTTGAGCTTGAGTTGTGAGTATCGTCTGCTTTGTCTCCTTGTCTTTTCGATACCTAGCGATGATCGTTTTGAACTTTGGTGAGTTTTTGAGCCTTCATGCATATGTAAACTACGCACCTAGAAAAAGAAATTGCCTTGTGAATTTGATAATCGTGCCTACATTGCTTTCGGTTTATAATCATGGCCCTCATTTCCTGTGTTTTGTTTTAGAATCCAATTCAACACAAGTTTAGTTTTCATGTTCACTTATTCCACAAACGTATGTATTTTGTTCCCCTTTAGATGCTTGAACTCAATGGACTAGAATTGATAATACTAGTTAAATTCCTGTTCAATGCAAGGTTATACTGTATCAAAATTTATTTGCATATAAATTATTACTAAAGACTAATAAACTCATGTTGGCATGAAAAATTAGTATCCATCATAAAAAGAGGTGAGAGCAAAAATTTGATTGTCATGAAGGAAGTTCAGATTGAAAATAGAAAATCAGTAATCCAAGTGAGGATACCAAAACTTAATGAATAGATGAGAGAAAAAACGTCGCCTACAATTATTTGGAGCCTTGTAGGAGTGATCGAGAATAGCATGACAATGTCAATTTTAGATAGAGAATGGAAAAGACTAAAATAAGTGTTGTAGAACATTTTCCAAACGGTTATTTTAGTGTTCAATTGCATTGTATTTTAGGTTGTATTTAATTTCCCTAAAAAATAGATATAATTTAATTATTTTTTTAAAAGAAGGTATGAGTAGTATATAATTCTAATGTATTTATACAAAAAAATAATAATAATAAATAAATAAATAAATAAATAATTGTAAAAGTTAAGAAAAAACCGCTACATCAGCAATTGTTAAGTCATGATTACATAAGCAACAACCTTTATTAGATAGGAAAAATTCATAAAAATAATCCCAACTATGGGCGTTCACCTAATAAAAGACCGAACTTTGATTAATCCAAAAATGGACCCAACTTTCATGCTCATTTTCCAATTTTGGACCCTCCTGAAATTTAACCTGTAAAACCAAGCAAATCTTGTTAATTATCCGGTTTTTTCTTAACATTTGGAGGTTTCGGGTGGAAGGGATGGTTGTGGTGGTGGTTTCGGGTGGTCCTGCTTAAGCAAAAACCGAATAATTAACAAGATTTACTTGACTTTACAAGTTAAAATTTAAAAGGGTCCAAAATTGGAAAATGGGTATGAAAGTTGGGTCCATTTTTGGATTAAACAAAGTTCGGTCTTTTATTAGGTAAACACTCATAGTTGGGATTATTTGTATGAATTTTTCCTATTAGATATTATTGATTATTGATAAAACTAAAATCAGTTATATTCAATGGAACTTACCAGATAACCCTCAAGGGAACAAAATAAGAGAACCTTGGTTCCAAAATAATATAGGATTGGCTAAATATGACTCATTATAACGTGAAGAATCACAAAAGATACCTACATATATCTTCTCCCTTCACAACTCCTTGTTTAATGTCAAAATTTCCTCAAGTTCCAATTGGCTTTTTATCTCTTTAAACCACTCATGCCCAAAGTGTCGTATTTTATAATAAAATACTTTAATACTCCCTCCATTCTTTTTTAGTTGCAACATTTTAGTTTTTACATTTGTCGAGGCACATTTTTAACAATTTATAATTTTAATTATATAAATGTATAAATTATAAATATATATATTAATAAATTGCACATCAAGACGAATCAGACGATCCATATTAACTATATTCCTCTTTATACATTGATCATAAAATTAAATCAAAACTTAAAGGATAAATAGTGCAACTTTTGAAATATTACAACTAAAAACAACTAAGGGATTATTAAAATAAGCACCTCCTTAGATTTTAAATAGGTAAAACCCACAAAACATTTCAATAAAATTGTCCCATTCACTTGCACCCATTTCTCTTTCTGCCCTCCTATTTTACATGTAATGTGCAGAAGGCGGTATAGCTTTAGATGACAGAGAAATAATTTAAGAGGTTTGATGGAACACTATAACAAATGCACTGTGATTGCATTGCTCATATCAGTTTGATAGACATACCCTTCGAGGTATACTCTAACATACCAGTTTGGTAAACTAAAGAACTGCTGTTCTATACAAAGTAGTTCGTAAAATAAAATTCAAACTTCCAAAGATTTGCTCAGAGTTTGAAAGCAACATGAGAGTTGAGAACTTGAGACCACTAATCAGCTGATTCCCGCAATAGATCCACCAAGAGATTTTCAGATTCTGAGATGATCACTTTACCAATAGAACAGAAAGTTGTTTACCCAAATACTAAAATACAGGAAATTAAAGTTAAAAACCAAAATCTACATTCTACAGTTACACAGCTACTCAGCTATGTACAGCATGACAAAGATAAAAGCTAATCAATACGACAGTAGCGACTTTCCAGCAGAATTTATGATAGCCAAGCTAACAACAGCACTTCTAAATCAAGTATTCGAGTCCATATATATATATATATATATATTTGTCAGCAAAATAATCACCATAAACCAAAGCTGAAATGTACAGAAATACGAGAATATAGGTGATATTAACCATCAAATCTCATGAATCCAAGTTCTATACTTTTCATTTATTCTATTCCAGAAAATTTTCACATGGTACAGCAACCAAGATCTATGAAACTATAAATACAATGTGTTTTGTAAATGAAAAGGGGGAAAACACTAAGTCTAGGAAAGGAGGGGAGAAAAACAGAACCTCTGCGTGCATAGTCTTCTGCCTAATTTCCCGCTTCAACTTCAGCTTGTGTCTTGGCAGTGATTGATAAGGCATGTAAGCCTCCTTCCAACTCATCCTGCAGTAAGCCATATATCATCCTATGCCTCTTGACCAAACTTTTGCCCTCAAATTCATTAGAAACTATCTTCAAATTAAAATGGGTTTCCCCATCATTCCCTTTTACTCCTGCATGCCCAGCATGCTGATAAGATACATCCTCAAGTTTCAATTCAATGGGCTTTAATTCATTCTCAAATATCTCCATAATTCTCTCTCCTCTGTTCCCCAATTCACCACCACCAGAACTAGGTCTCTGTGCAATTATTTCACTTTTACCCACATCAGCACCCAAACATTCCAACCCAGAAGAGTGGAAAGACCCATTACTGCCACCAAGGTCTACTTTAGGATTCAAATTATCAACATCCAATATAGACTCATTTGCTTGTTCTTTCTCAGCATCTAAGCCCAAATGAAGAGTCTTCCGTTGCATTGTCTTCAACATATTCAAGAACCCATTATTTCTAGAAGGAGTTAAGTTTTGTTGAAGCCCCAAAAGAGTAACAAAATCAGGGGAAACCCTCAATATTTCAGGAATAGAGCGACCGGAGAGACCCAAAACAAGCAAGGCAGCAAGGCCTTTGGTCATAACAGAATCAGAGTCGGCCTCAAAATAAACAACATTCTCATTATTATTACCATCAAGGTCTAAGAAGGCTCGAACCCAAACCTGAGAAACGCAACCCTCCACCTTATTTTCATTGGTTTTGTACTTGTCATCCAGAGGAGAGAGATTGTTGGCATAGAACAACAGCTGCTGGTACTTGGCTCGCGAGTCCTGCGTTGCTTGGAATAATTTTATAATTTCTTGAAGTTTAGGGGGGAGTTCTTCGATTGGTTGAAGCGAAGGAGAAGAAGATGTAAATGGAGAAGGAGAAGGAGAAGGAGAAGAAGAAAGAGAATGTGGTTTTGTAGGAAGACGTTGGAAAGAGATGGATTTTAAGGAGGAAGGAACACATGTGACCAAAGGTTTTAGAGGAGAAGAAAAGAAATTATATAGAGGAAATTTTGCAGATATTACTCGAATTGACGAAGGAATCGACATGGATGTCATTGAAATGAAAGAGAGCACCAACAAAGAGAAGTATAAAGCAGCAGTAGCAAAAGAACAGGTAAACTCCAATTGTTAACTTTAATTAGCTTAGCATCAGTCTTGTACAGCAGCTCTTAATGTACGAGGTTCTTTAGCCTACAAGCAAGAAAATTATGTATAGTAGCACACGATTTAGAACATATAAACACTACGGAATAAATGGAATAAAGTAGATATTGCAATCATAAGTTTCAAGAATAGACAGATAAGCACTAATGAAGTTGTTATGGTCACTTATGTATGTTTCACCTTTAAATTGAAGGAAAAGGACAGAACGAAAGGAAAAGAGAGAGAATGGGGATCACATCGTTTTATTTCCGAAAATAGTTTGGGGAAAAAAAGTGGATTAAGCCAAATAACAAGATTATCCACGATGATACATCAATAAACAAATTCATCAGTTTTACTGTTCTGCTATGTTAATTATACTAAGAATGTACAACACTAAGGTGAGAATTGTTTGCCTCTTAAACACGAGTAATCGAGTTCAAAATGAAACAAACAAGTTGGTTTTTGGGAGATATCCTACAAGGTTACAACGCAGTTTCAGAATAAATACCAGATATGCAGCATGATAATTCTTGATCTAAGTTGACTCATATCAATAGCTAACATATTTATGATAATACCATGTAACTGCTACATTTGTGTGTGCTTGTATGTGCGTGTGTGTATATATATATATATATACACGATGCATAAAAATTATTGCAAATAGTACCCAAATATAAACGCTGCAATTAATTTGAAGCAAGGGAGTATGTTATTCAGGTGAAGAACATGTCTGAGGGACGGTGCAGGGACAAGTAAAGAAAGTCCCATAGTCGTCTTGGTCAATGTGGGGACGGCTGTCAAAAAACAGGGACGTTCCAGGGATGGGAATCAGCAAAACTAAACTACCCCAAGCTTTTATATCAACAATAATTCATCAATAAAAAGTAAAACCCACAAACCCACTTTCATATCAAGTTATCAACCCAATATCACTACCAATAATCTGTAAAATGGTGACCGGAAAGGCAGTGATTCAATGTCCACAGCGGGTAGCTTGATCTTCTATTTCTGTCAATTTTCGTCATCTATTCTGCTTAGCTTTCTTTAATACTACCTCCGTTCTTTTTAGTTGCAACAATTGAGTATTTTTTGTGACAGATAAAATATTCAATTGTTACAACTAAAAAAACGGAGGGAGTAATTTATGTCATTGAGTTTGCTCTTCTTTAATTTGTTTTTCTCTTTTGATCTTAAATACAGATCTTTTTTGTTTTGTAATGTTCCTTTTCTCATTTTTGCTAGTTGTGTGTAGGGTAAACAACTATGCCACACAACTATGCTTTGCAATTTTCATTGTTTAATACGGAATGCTTTACTCAGTTTCTCAGTGAAGAAGTGGTTTTAGTTTTTGTTTTTGTTGTACTATCTATACTTTCTATTGTTTTATTTTTAAAATCTTTTACGGAGTATTATTTTCTTCTTTTATTTGTTAAATAATTCATGTTATAATGTTTTAATTGCCATACCTAAACCGTCCCTGTTTTTTAAAATTTTGATTTTGCTGTTTTTTTTTTTTATTTTGTCCCCATTTCTGACTCCGAATCCCATTCTATGCAACCTAAGAGACTCATGATATATGCATGTGTTTTTGTTTGTTTTATGCCATGTATGTAAAGCTATAAGTTGCTTTTGCTACATTTGATTAGAGGTTTTAAATAGATAAAACTGTCAAATAAAAACTTTTAAAAATACTTTTTTGCCACGATAAACCTTTTATAAATTTTTTTGCCAAGAGAAACCTTTTATAAATTTTGTTGCCAGGAAAAACCTTAAACAAAATCTTTTTTACTAGAAGAAACCTTAAGCCCAATTTCCAGTGTTGACCACCCATTTTTGACCGACTAATTTTCTTCTATTTTCACTCCCTAATTGATTTGAATCCCTTGCTCTAATAATTTCCCTCTCTTAATCTTCAAATTTCTCTCTCTTACTCTGCTCTCTTTCAATGAAGCTACACTGTACATGCATTGAATTCATTTGAAGGCTTCTTAATCAGGTAGTAATTCAATTGGAGCTTATATTCATGGTTTTCTTGAATATCTGTAACCATTATTTTCCAGATTCATAACCAAATGTAATGAATACCCCCTATATTTAAAATCAAATGAATAAATAATAAAAAATTAAAGGTGGCATTTGTATTCACCAAAATTCATGAATTGTGCTTCAATAGAGGGAAAAGGAAAAAAGAAGTTTGACAGATTCTTATGGACTTATGGGGAAGAAAGAAGTTTGACAGATTGTTATGGACTTATGGGGAAGAAAGAAGGGAATTGGGAATGAGAACTCAAAGTGGTAAAAAGAGAGGGAAAACAGTAAAATAGAGAAAAGTTGGAGGAAAAAAAAAGAAAATAAAGTGTTAGTAGGAGAAATTAGCCGGTCAACGCCTCAACACCGGAAATTGGCCCTAAGTTTCTCTTGGCAAAAAAAGTGTTATAAAAGGTTTCCTTTGATAATTTTTTCTTGTAAAGACACTGACTAACAATTATATGGTATTATTACAGATATGCAAGTTATTGATATGATTCAACCTAGATCACATATCACTAAATCACTATTATATAAGCTAAGCAATGTAGCTGTAGTGTCTCCCTATGAAGAATAAATTACCCACTCCACTAATGATATTCACGTGATTGCCATTATTTACGCTATTTTACAAATATGAAGAAACCAATCATGTGGGTTATCCAGATATGTACCATAAGGGCTCGAATTTAATGACTCATAATTGATTTGATTATAGATTATAATCCAGTTCATTACTTGCTAAAATGGCAAAACGTTTCATGTTTCCGACGATTCGACCTCCAAAAACTTTCAATACCAAAACGTGAACTCCTCAATTATTACAATCACATTAACACACAACCTCATACTCGCAAAATAACGAAACAAAGACATGAAAACTGAGAAAAAAATTGCAGCTAAACCTAATTTCATGTATCCTCCATTTTGCAACCGAAATCAAAATCCAAAAACGCATCAAATTAACAACAAAAAACCCTACCAAATTCACTCATCAATTGAAATGAAAATTTAAAAAGAAATGAAAAAGGGAAACAAAACCTGATAATGACGAAGACCGACGAAGATGATGGCCTGGCACCTTCGTTCGCCTAACTTTAAAACCCTAACTTCAAATTCGAAACCCTAGCTTCAAATTGGTGAGAGTGTCACTCGAATTTAGGAGTTTCAAATTCGAAACCAAATACTGAATATTGCTCGCATTCGCACAAGATCGCTGAATCATGAAGCAAAAATTAAAATTAAATCACAAAAATTGTTAACTAAAAACTAAATTATAAAATCAATACTAAAAGTTCATGGTAAAGGTTCATGATTTGGGAATATACAAAATCACAAAAGCAAACATAAGAGTGAAATCATACCTTGAATAAACGTAACTAAAAATTCCCAAAGTAAATTATCTCGATCTAAAATTGCAGTCAATACTAAAATTATGTTTAAAAACTCGAATTCAGGGGTTGGTGGTGATGGTGGTGATGTTGCAGTGAGAGGCTGAAGAGTGAGAGGTTGGTGGGCGAGAACTGAGAATGAGTGGTCCGATTTGAAGGGTGAAGGGAAGTACATACGTGTTTTGAAAGGTCCGATTTTTTTGTAAGAGTTACTGCTTATTAGTTATGTAGCATGGGTACTTTTGACAGGTAGCCGTCTCCGAATCCAATTCGTCCCCGTATTTAGGGGTGAAACTTCGGTCTACGGTACGTTTGGATTATTGCCCAATCCAAATCCAAACCAAAATATTTCGGTCTTTGAATTTGAGAACTAGTCCAAACCATATTTCATATTAGTCCAATCCAATCCAATCTAATATAATTCGGTCTTTTAATTTTGGATCCAATCCAATCCGAAATTTTTAAACAATTGCTCAATTTGCAAATTGCAATTACTACAAGCCTACAACCTCACAATTTCAAACGATAGTGTCATTACAAGATTAAAACCTTACAAGGCCATTAATACTACCAAATTGGCCATACTTAGATAGTTGACACATGACATAATAACTAATAATAATATTAAAGTCTTAAAACCAAATTGAAATAGATATTGAGTTATATCACTTGTTACACACTTGGACATAAATATATAATGAAGTCCTCAAATAGCAGGATAAGGCACAAACAACACTACAACAGCATAAGACAGAAAATAGCAGCATTATTTCTCAATATTGCAGAAGAACAACATCATCAATCCACATAGACTTGATCGATATCTTCACCAATTTTCATGTTACCCAAGTCTAGCAAAACACAAACAAATAAGTTAAAAAATTATATATTTATGTGTAGATATAAAAATGAATGTAGGGTGATTAATGCTCTTTTACATTACCTTCTTCAAGACGCTCAACTTCCTCTAAGCATTCTTCAATATTCGGAAATGGAGAACAACGGAGCCAATTTTGAGCACAAACAAGACCTTCAACAACCCTTGCACTTAAGGAGCTCCTAAAAGCATCAAGGAACCTACCACCAGTGCTGAATGCACTCTCTGAAGCTACTGTCGAAATAGGGACAGCAAGCACATCTCGTGCCATACTCGCCATTGTAGGATACCTTGCACTATTGAACCTCCACCACCCCAAAATATCAAAATCATCATTATCATCCTCCGTGTCCTCCTCCAAATACTTGTCCAACTCAATCTTAGCATCTCCATCTTTTTCACACTTGTGTTTTTTATATCTAGACTTTAAAAGCTCAATTTTTTTGTGTTTGGGAGAAAATTGTGTTGAATCCTTACTTGATGACACCTCCTCCCTCATCACATCAGGTGCCAAAGCAACACGATACTCCTCATACAAAGCATTCAAAGCCTCTTTCAAATTATTTACCAAGCTAGTTGCAACTTTGGATTCATAAATTTCAGAAATCATCCATTCAACATAATCAAGCTTATAGCGAGGATCAAGTACAACAGCAATAAAAATGAGCATATTCATCTTCTCCGGGTCACCCCAATATTTCTCATATTTTCCTTTCATATTTTCAGCCATAAGACCCATATCTAAATCTTCATTTGAAGTTAAATCTTTCAACAATAGAGCAACATTCACTAACTCATGAAAGAATAAATTGGAGGTCACATGCAAAGAAGTAGATACACGCAAGGTAAGATCATAAAATGCACCTAAAAATTCAGAAAACCTTTTGACATTACTCCAATCATCAAAATTAGGGTGACCCTTCCCTTCCCTTTCATATAACTCAAGCACATAGTGAGGGTCTTCCTCACTATATCTCTCAAAAGCACCCTCAAGTTCAATGGCAGCACTTAGCATCAAATAGGTGGAGTTCCACCTAGTAGGCACATCAAGGCACAACAACTTTTTTGAATTGATTTTCTCTTCTGAAACACATTTTTTAAACTTTAGCAACCTAGCAGGAGATTGTTTGATGAATCTCACAGCTTGCCTAACACGAGTAATAGACTCACTAACAATTTTCAAACCATCAGAAACCACCAAATTGATTATATGCGCAACACAACGCATGTGAAGGAACTTCCCCTTAAGAACCCCAGATTTCCAACCATTAATTTTTCTACGCAAATAGCCTATTGCAGTGTCATTTGAGCTAGCATTGTCAACAGTTATACAAAATATTCTCTCAAGTCCCCAATCAAGTAAACACTTTTCAACCTCTTTCCCTACTTCCTCACCTTTATGACTTGAAATAGGACAAAAATTTAGAATTCTTTTTTGCAATTTCCAATCATTATCAATAAAGTGAACAGTTAGGCACATGTAGTTAATTTGCTGAATTGAGGTCCATGTGTCAGTGGTTAAAGAAACCCTTGAGCTACAACACTTTAAAACATTTTTCAGCTTTCTTTTTTCAGTTAAATAAGTTTCATAACAGTCTTTTGCTACTGTGATTCTTGAAGGAACATGAAATCTAGGCTCAATTACACCACAGAAATGTCTAAACCCTTGTCCCTCAACAAATTTAAAAGGTAGCTCATCAACAATAACCATATAAGATAAAGCTTTCCTAATACTACCATGATCATATTTATGATAAGTTAAACCACTTGTACCATCTTCTACTACTTTACCACCCTTAAAAGAAAGAAGAGTTTGCTTTGAATCTTTAGGAGTGTTGTAGGGATACTTACGACATCTATTAAGGTGAGCCCACAAAGGACTAGTACCATTCTTCTTAGGATTGCACCTATACTCCATACTGCAGTACTTGCATACAACTCTTAGTCCGCTAGGAGTTTCCTTCTTCAAAAAATGCTCCCAAACTTCTGAGCGATCTTTCATCCTCTTTCTTTTCGTCTTGCCATTACTAATGGATGGAGATGGTACTTCTTCCACATCTGCATCCTCCTGTTGTGAAACAGATTGCTCCTTTCTTTCGGGATCACCTATGTTGGATGACATCTAACAAAAAACAAGTGAATTATCAGAACAAAAATTCCACAGAACCAAAACAACAAAAGTAACACTCCAACAATGTTGATCAGGCACTAGTACCTGAAAAGCAGGCACAACATGGCTGAAAGCCCTTGTTTATGCCATTTGTAATCGCAAATATTACATGAATTGGCTTAATAACAACAGTAATACAACAGTAATACAGCAGAAGGACAACAAGGACAACCTCAACTTGGAATCCAGCAGAAGGCAGCTTTCGCTGGCAAAAGAGTCATTCAAATTCAGTCACTGGCGATCTTTTCAAAAATCACAAAATTTTTATGAAAATATGTTCTTATATATAGATAATTCCTCATTTGAATTTTAGTCCAATTATGGCTGCTAGATTCTGATTTCACAATAACAATAATTTACTATGTACTTTACAATCAGTAAACAAATTACAGGAACTGAAGCCGCGGATAACATCAAGACTGCAGAACATATATACATCTTCATTCGACGTGTATGAATCAACTATAACCAACTCATTCTAATTAAATAGCTTAATCAACAGCATTATACAAAACACACATACTATCAATTCATGAATATCTTTCTAACCCTATATATTAACCACAATATTAGGCCCAGCAGAAAGCTAAAAACCAATAGCGCCCATAGTCTTTAAAGGGCCATAACAGAAGCATTTACCCAGAGAAACAGCTCAAAGCAAAATTTAACTAGTGTTGAACAATATCAAACTTGCACAAAATCCAAATTTAGTTCTATAAGTATAAAATTGGATAATTTTACCAGTATACATTATGCTTCATTGTTTTTATCGGAATATATAATTAAGTACAAATAGTAAAAATGGACTACTACTGTCTACTGACTTTACTAAGATTTTATACACTTTGAGAGACCATAATGTATGCATACAGCCATACAGGCTCATCTGTAGTAGAAACTGATTTATCCCCATCTTCCTTTTTTGTCTAGCGTTTTCATGCCCCATCAGTCTATTAATTCATTAAATCAAATAATACACAAACAAGCTTCCAAGTAAATTAAATTAATCACAAACTAATCAAATTAACACTTAATAATTCACATCTACCCAAAACTCAACATCAAATTATCCCTAATTAAAAACAATTAACCAACAATAAAACAGTATGAAAAAAAAAACGAAAGTTCAAAAGGAAACTGTTAATGGCTGCATCATGTTAACAGTCCAAATATCAGTAATATTACAACAAATTGCAACAAACTGTTAATGGCACACGACAAAATAATCAAAATAATAAAATTAAATTAAAAAAAATTACCTGAAAGAAAATATCAGTAGGCGAATTTGTTGATGGCCAACAAAAATATCAGAAGAAAATATAATCGCCGAGAAGAAAATATCAACAAGAATTTGTTGATGGGGTGATGCTTGATATAATCGCCGAGAAGAAAATATCAGAAGAAGAGGAAAGCTGGAATTAGGAATTAGAAAATATCAGAATGAAGGAAAGCTGGAACTGGAAGAAAGGAATTAGGGTTTAGGAGTTTTGGGCCTAACAAACATTGGGCTTAGTAGTTAGTAGTTCTAATATTTCGGTGTTCGGTCTTAAACCGAGGACCGAATAGGGGAAACCGAATCCAAACCGAAGTCCAAATTATCAAAAAATTGCAGTCCAAACCGCACCAAATAAAAAAGTAATCCAATCTAAATTTTTAAATTGGATTGGTTTGGTTTGGTTTTCGGTTTTAATCCGATTTTGTTTCACCCCTACCCGTATTGGGGACGATTCAGATTCTTCATGTTATAATTGGCCGTACCCATTAGCAATGCTTTTTAGATTAGCTGTTTTCAGTCCCCGTATCTGTATTCGTTTTCGACCCCGTTCCCGACTCCATGCAACCTAGCTTATTAGTATGGTTTCCACAAAACCGATAGCAATAGAGAGAGTTAATTTTTATATCAAGGATTTGGTAACTATTAGTATCGTTTTGGTAACAAACGATACTAATAGATGTCATATTGGTATAAGACTAGGTGCACTATTAGTATCGCTTTTGTAGAAAACGATACTAGTAGGTGTCGTATTGGTATCGTTTCCGTACAAAATGATACTAACAGTTGTCATATTAGTATCGTTTTTATAAAAAAAAAAATTTTCTACTAGTGTATAGGTCAAATATAACTACTTATCAATTATTGGGACTGATTAAACACATATATGAGAGGTTAAATGTATGTTTAAATGAGCTTACTTTGTATGAATAAGTGGATTATATCTAGATATAACAGAAGTTACTATCTATGAATAATTGGGCTACTTATACTCAAGAGGTTACATTGTATGAATAGATGGTTTACTCGTAAGCCTATGCCGGTTACTTTCTATAACTAATTGAGTTACAAGTATGCATAAGTGGAGTTATTTTTATATCAACAAGCGGGTTACTCGTACATATAAGAGAGGTTACTATTTGTTGGAGGTAAAATGACCTTGACCCATTGACCACGTAGAGGTTCTCTTGCATAAGGTGTAGGAAGCTCAATAAACTCATAATATGACATTGGAGGTCTAGTTATGGGCCCAACTAAAAAGCCCATAGTGGAAGGCTCATTAATCAACACAAGCGATATAAATAGCCCTCAAGGGGCAAATGTAAAGGTAATGTGGTGGTCACCCAATAGACCACTACTCACTCACTCTATCTCTCTCTCTGCACAAAGTCTCTAAAAATACCATCTTTGGATACTGACTTGAGCGTCGGAGGGGCGTTCCTCGAAGACCCCCCCGAGGCTAGTTACGTGTGTCGATTGTGCAGGTGCTCATGGTCATCTCGGAAGCTCACAAGTAGTTGCTCTACCCACACAGTTGGTGGTGTCTCCATTAGCACTGTTTCACCCCAAAACAATCGGCGCTAGAAGGAGGGTAGAGCGCCATTACAACTTCTCTGTGAACTTCCAATGGCGTGAAGGAGGTCACACTCATCTCCATCTGGTGAGAGTAGTAATGAGTCTACTCCCTTCCTCATAAGCCTTGATCTACCAATAACCATATTAACTCATAAATGCTAAACGTTGGAGAAAATTGGTTAGTGAAAGTGAAATTGAGTGTTGTGCGTAAGATATGCTCACTGAAGCTTGATGAAAAGCAAAATAAAAGCCCACCAAAGTGGTTAAGGGTTGTCTCCCTCAAAAGGGACAAGAGCAAAGTAAATCACAGCAAGTGGCTTTGGCATTACTTCTATGAAGAGGAGCAAAAGCAAGAATACTAGCATGGCCATGATTTTGTGTGTACCAGAGAAAAAGTAAGTCGAAGTGCGCTCCATTAATGATAGGTAAAGCTTAGTAAGGGCTACAAAATGGGTAAATCAAGGTTCAATTAGAGGCTACGGAACGCTGAGAAGAGCAAACTCCCAAAGCTAAGTCTTTTGTCCTATTATTATTATCATCACTCTTATACTACCATGATTATATATTAATGGACAAGAATTAGCTAGATCTATTGGATTAAATTTGAAATTAATCATTGATGTACAAGTATTGCATATAAAGCTAAGCCAAAATTAATTATGGTCTAGTTATAAAGTTATTGTAGAGATTGCAGACCAACTGTTTGATGAAATGCTTGACTGAAATTGTTAGTAGTATTTTTGTACACACTAAGTGTTTGATAAAATGCTTGAGTGGAATTTAGTATCTTTACACACATAAAGTGTTTGATGAAAAGCTTGAGTGAGACTTTTTGTAGAATAATTGTAAAAATTATATTCCCATAAGCATGTAAATACTCTGTAATTTGTAATGTATCACTATTGAAGATGGATTTCTAAAGTAGTAGATGATAACCTTATAAAAGGAATGTTTCCACCTAGTCTTTAGACCACATCAGTTGCAATGGGAACAACTTATTGAGAGGTGACTCGGGAAAGGTCCAGAAGATTCGAGGTCTTGAAAATTCGAGGTCGTGAAAATTTGAGGTCCAAGCTCAAGAGATCCTAAAAATATGAGGTCACGAAATCCAGAGGTTCGAGGTCCTAAAGATTCGAGGTCTTGAAGACTTGAGGTCGTGAAAATTTGAGGTCTGAGCTCAACGGGTCCTAAAAATATGAGGTCCTAAAATTCGAGTTCAAGAGGTGAAGAGGTCCCGAAATCCATAGGTTCGAGGTCTAAAGATTCGAGGTCTTGAAAATTTCAGGTCGTGAAAATTTGAGGTCCGAGCTCAACAGGTCCTAAAAATATGAGGTCCTAAAAATTCGAGGTCAAGAGGTCCTGGAAATCAGAGGTCTTGAAATACAGAGGTACGAAGCTTCAAGCCATCATCTTACTTACAGACGCACCAGCATGAAAAGTGGTGCATTTGGTAGGTTGATCTAATCTCTTCGATTCCATTCCATCATATATCAGAATACAGCGAGATTGGGTAGGAAAGTGGAAGAATACCTGCATGTCTGTTGATATATGTGGTTTTGATTGAGGACTTGAATCTGCATGTGAATGACGCTAGTCATGGGCTGGCACCTAGTCCTGACCTCCTACAAGGAACTACAGGATGAACCTGTGTATGTGGAGTTGTCACTTTGGAACAACCCACCTCTAGTCAACCTTGGGTGGAAAATGGCGAGGAACCATCACACTTTTTTAGGGTCATACTTGAGAACCCAAGTGATCAAACTGGACGTGGTCCTGAGAACCTTAGATAGAGTTAGAACTCGAAGACCTAAGGGCTTGAGTAGGACTTAACTCGGAAAGCTATGGCTAAAGTTGGAGCTTGAGAACCCAAGAGTTTATAGTAACCTTGGCTAGAGCATAAACTTGAAACCATGAGCTGAGAAAGAACCTAGTCCCATGAGCTTTAGGTAGAGTTGTAACCTGAGGATCGAAGTGTTGGAGTGGAACAAGGGTTGCAATGCTTGGTTAAGGAAAAGTGCAGATGAATGCTCAAGGCATGGGCTGCATGGGGACCAAACCTTGTATTTACATTCAATCAGGTAAAGTGCAATCATCAGTGACATAGACACAAGTAAAGAAGATAAGAGAATCATAACCAGGTCTCACTCAAACAAGTTAGAGTAAGACCTGCTGGGGGGAGCAGGAGATGGTACAACAAGCAAAATATGTGAAGCAAATTTTCAATATGCAAACCAAAAGATCAAGTCTTGTAAATCAGAAAACCACCAGAGGTGGATCTTATGGCACGTCAACCTGCTACAGGTGCAGGTATGCCTACCTGGTACAAATCCCTTTATGTCAACCCGGTACAGGTCCAGGTATGCCTACCTGGTACAGATCCTGGTATGCCGACATAGTACAGGTCCAGGTACGCCAACCTGGTAAAAGTCCTGCTACGTCGAGTTGGTACATGTTGCAATCCGCCAAGCTTAGAAGGTCCTCCTGCCCCATCAAACCTGCTCCACGAGGTCGAGGTCTTAGTGACCAGGTCATATGGAACGAGTTCCAGAGAATGGACTCTTAGTGAGCGTGGTCCATTGAAACCAGATTCTAAAGAGTATCAACCAGCTATTAAAGAGAGTGGTGTGAGTGACCAGCTCGTAGGAAGTGGTCCAGAAACCTGCTCCATGAGGTCGAGGTCTTAGTGACCAGGTCATATGGAGCGAGGTCCAGAGAATGGACTCTAAGCGAGCGTGGTCCATGGAAACCAGCTCCTAAAGAGTATCAACTAGCTCTTAAAGAGAATGGTGTGAGTGACCAGCTCCTAGGGAGTGGTCCAGAAACCTGCTCCATGAGGTCGAGGTCTTAGTGAACAGGTCTTATGGAGAGAGGTCCAGAGAATGGACTCTTAGTGAGCGTGGTCCATGGAAACCAGCTACTAAAGAGTATCAACCAGCTCTTAAAGAGAATGGTTTGAGTGACCAGCTCCTAGGGAGTGGTCTAAAAACCTGCTCTATGAGGTCGAGGTTTTAGTGACCAGGTCCTATGGAGAGAGGTCCAGAGAATAGACTCTTAGTGAGCGTGGTCCGTGGAAACCAGCTTCAAAAGTGTATCAACCAGCTCTTAAAGAGAGTGGTTTGAGTGACTAGCTCCTAGGGAGTGGTCCAGAAACCTGCTCCGTGAGGTCAAGGTCTGAGTGACAAGGTCATATGAAACGAGGTCCAGAGAATGGACTCTTAGTGAACGTGGTCCATACCAGCTCCTAAAGAGTATGAACCAACTCTTAAAGAGAGTTGTTGGAGTGACCAGCTCCTAGGAAATGGTCCAGAAACATGCTCCATGAGGTCGAGGTCTTAGTCACCAGGTCATATGGAGCGGAGTCCAGAGAATAAACTCTAAATGAGCGTGATCCATGGAAACCAGCTCCCAAAGAGTTTGAACCAACTCTTAAAGAGAGTGGTTTGAGTGACTAGCTCTTGGGGAGTGGTCCAGAAAACTACTCCATGAGGTTGAGGTCTTAGTGACCAGGTCCTATTGGGCGAAGTCTAGTGAATAGACTCTTAAAAAGAGTTGTCCATGGAAACCAGCTTCTAAAGAGCATAAACTAACTTTTTAAAAGAGTTGTCTAAAAACCTACTCCTCAAAGATGAGGCTTAATACCTAGCTTTATGGAGTAAGGTTTAAGAGCTAACTTCTTAAGCGTAAGGTTCATAATGCACCTCAAACAGTGGTCAACTTGTCAATAATGACGCTAACAAAAGCTTAAGTTCAATCGTTGCTTGAAACTTGAGCTTGGGGGGTTATTGTTGGAGGTAAAATGACCTTGACGCATTAACCACGTAGACGTCCTCTTGCATAAGGTGTAGGAAGCTCAATAACTCATAATATGACATTGGAAGTCTAGTTATGGGCCCAACTAAAAAGCCCATAGTGGAAGGCTCATAAATTAACACAAGCAATATAAATAGCCCTCAAGGGGCAAAGGTAAAGGTAAGGTGGTGGTCACCCAAGAGACCACTAATCACTCACTCTCTCTGCACAAAGTCTCTAAAAATACCATTTTTGGGTACTGTCTTAAGCGTCGGAGGGGCGTTCCTCGGAGATCCCCCTAGAGGCTAGTTACGTGTGTCGATTGTGCAGGTGCTCATGGTCATCTCGGAAGCTCACATGTAGTTGCTCTACCCACACAGCTGGTGGTGTCTCCATTAGCACTGTTTCACCTCGAAACACTATTTATGAAAAAGTGGGTTACTTGTATGCTCAAATGAGTTTACATTGTATAGTAAAATAGGTTACTAACAAGGTTATACGCATGCTTTAGTGAAGTTATTTTTGTATGATCAACAAGTGGGTTACTCGTACATAGAAGAGGAGTTAATACCCATCAATAAGTGGGTTACTCAGTTATACACTCAAATGGATTTACTTTGTATGAAGAATTAGGGTTATTGATAGTTATAAATTGGGGTTACTTGCATATACAAGAGGCCAAGAGCAGTTATTATATACGCTAAAATAATAAAAATATAAAAACATAAAGTTAAAGTTCTAAAGTTTAAACATAACCACAAAATTGTTCAATAACAGTGACGCCTTCGAGAGAGAAAGAGGCTCAAAAGCAAGACAATAGCGTAGAGATGCAGAAATGTAATACAGATATAACACCGCCATATCTAGGTCGCCTTTAACATTACCAAAACAATCCATTCTTTCAAAAACCCGAGGCTTCCAAGACATGGGAGTGGTACTCATTACCCTCATTCACTAAGGAAGTGAGGATAGAAAACTTTAATATAACTTTTAAACCATATTATTGATAAAAACCATATAACTAAATTAAAACCTTGTTGAGTAAATTCTACAACAACTATAACTAACTTTTATGTTGGAAACATTGTCCAAAACTTCCTTATATGGTCTCTATTCAATTCCATACTTCACTTTTCTTTTCTATTGCAATACTACTTAGTTTTCGGGACTTATTTACGCTTTATAAAAGGTTAGTATAATTTTTATGCCACTTTAGAAAAGTTGACAACAAACTAAATTTATCAAAACTCCTTGAAAACTTTCGAAAACAACACAAATCGATCATACAATGTATTACTTAACATATATGATCAATTTATGCTAATTACATACTTTAAAAGCCTAATTAATTAATTTATAAAATCTGGACAGCATGTTAAACATGCTTAAAATCACTTTTAAACATCATAAAACATACTAAGTATTATATGTAACATCATAGAATTCATATGTGATCATACTAGCATAATATGAACACTTAGAACTTACTTTAACATGTTTTTATTAAAATTTCAGATTTATTTATAAACTTTAAAGTCATGAAAAACTTATAAAAAAAATCATAATTTCATACCAAAACACTTCTCCTATCTATTAACATATTTATGAAATCAGTCTAGGCTTTAGAACAATTTTTCATATGCCAAAACATGCTCATAATATTTATTCAACTCAAATTCATGATTATAAAATTTGGACAACTTTATAAATTAAGTTTAAAACCATTAAAAATCAATCTAAACTTAATAACATCATCATAAATTCACCCAACAATAATTTACGATTATTGTATCAATGTTTAGAACATAAAAATTCATAAGATCATAACTTCATAAATTTTTCAAACCCTAATTTAGAATTTCATGAACAACAAAATTAATTCATGCGTTTAAACAATTCATACTTATATCAAAACATAATTAAACTTATAAAAACAAGATTAAACATTATTATGAACATGAATTTGCAAGAATGAATCAAAAGAAAGAAGTAATTTTTTTATAAGGTGGTTCGAAAAATACCAAATTCGGGGAGAAGGTGCCACGCGATGGGGTCCGGCGACGGCACGGATCCCGAGGCAAACCCCAAAACCTTTTTCTCCCGTATTTCGGAACATAAGGTTTTTTCTTTTTTTTTTTTATTTTTTTTTTTCAGAAATTGCAAACCTTTTTTTTCTCTTCTCTCTAAATTTTTGAAATCCTAATGACTATTATGATCATGAAAATCTGAAATTTTAGGTTTATAGGGTATTTATAGGCCCCAAAGTAGGATTTTAGTGAGGCCGATAAATACTCCTAAATAAATTAGGAAACCTTTGAAATATATTTTTAGAAGCTTTTTAAAATATTTATAAACATAAAAATATTATTTGGATACACAAACAATTACTTTCAACCAAAACTTGTTATTTATTTTATTTTTATTAATTTCTTTTCATTTAATATTCCTATTGAACATAATTTTTCAATAAAAATATTAAAATTATACGAATAAATTACTAAAATACTTCCTTAAAATACGTGAAAATGTGGGGTATTACAGTCTACCCCCCTTAAAAGAAGTTTCGTCCCGAAACTTTGTGTAGGTTAGTGTATAGAATTTGAATAGAGACTACTTTTACTTTAAACTTCTCACTGAAACACTATGTTTTTGTAGACTTCAGACACTTACTTGACAAGTTTTATTAGACAAACATAAAACTCTTTCTTAAAAGCCTGAGGGTAAAAACGCGCGAAAAACAGGTCGTTTTCTACCCCCCTTAAGAATCGAGTTATGTCTCCGTAACTCAACTACTAACCTGAAAGAGCTTTGGGTATTTTTCTCTCATCAAATCTTCAGCTTCCCATGTAGCTTCTTGGGTTTCTTGGTTAGACCACAACACCTTCACTATTAAGACACTCTTTCTATGAGTGTCTTTGACCTTACTGTCTAGGATTTTAATTGGCCTCTCTTTATAGGTCAAACTCTGGTCTAACTCTATTGTTTCAGGTTGTAACACATGTGATTCGTCAAGCACATACTTCCGTAGTTGAGACACATGTAAAACATTATGAACTTTGTTCAACTCTATTGGTAGTGCTAACTTATAAGCTACCTTTCCAACCCTTTGCAAGATCTCATAGGGTCCTATGTACTTTGGGGTCAACTTTCCCTTCTTTCCAAACCTCATCACTCCTTTCATTAGTGATACCTTAAGTAACACCTTATCGCAACCTTCAAACACAACTTCTTGGCGTTTTTGATCCGCATAGGACTTTTATCTATCTCCTGCTGCTTGAATCTTTGCTTGCATTACTCTAACTTTCTCGGTGGTTTCCTCTATTAATTAAGGTCCTAGAATCACTGTCTCACTTATGTCGTTACAACACAAAGCACTCCTACACTTCCTTCCATACAAAGCCTCAAATGGTGCCGTGCCAATACTTGCATGGTAACTATTGTTGTATGAAAACTCAATGAGAATCAAGTGATCCTCCCAATTCCCTTGAACGTCCATTACACAGGCCCTTAGCATGCCTTCTAAGGTTTGTATGGTTCTCTCTGTTTGTCCATCAGTTGTTGGATGGAAAGCTGTACTCATCTTCAAAGTTGTGCCAAAGTTCTCCTGAACGCTTTTCCAGAATTTCAAAAGAAACCTAGAATCCCTATCCGACACGATATCCTTTGAAACTCCATGTAGCCTCACAACATATTTTATGTAAGCCTTGTCAAGTTGTTCCATTTTCCAAGTCTCTTTCATGGGTATAAACACTACTGACTTAGTGAGTTTATCCACCACTACCCATATGGTATCATTCTGATTCTTTGACTTCAGTAAGCAAGTCACAAAATCCATTGAAATGCAGTCCTATTTCCATCATGGTATCTCAAGTGGTTGGACTTCTCCTTGAGGTCTCTTATGCTCAAATTTTACCTCTTGACAAGTAAGACATTTAGTCACAATTTCAGCCACTTCTCTCTTCATCCTAAGCCACCAATATATCTTCTTTAGATCCTTGTAAAGTTTATCGCCTCCAGGATGCACTGAATACGGGGTATTATGAACCTCCTCCATGATTTTTCGCTTCAAATCCTCACATTTCTGTGGTACTCACCACCTTCCTTTATACCTTAAGCTTCCATCCTCACGAATCTCTATAGGCTTCCCTACTTTTAACTTTTCCTTAATTCTATCCAGTTTCACATCTCCTTCCTGATTCTTCTTAATTTCCTCGAGTATTGTTGGTTGGATACTAAGATTACAAAGAATTCCTTCCAACTCTCCCTCCTTCACTATTTCCAAACTCAATCTCTCTATGTTCTTACATAGTTCATTAGCAACCACCAAGGTGTTCACTCCATGTTTTGTTTTACGACTTAGAGCATCAACTACCACATTGGCTTTCCCTTCATGGTACTGGATATCTAAGTCATAATCCTTGATCAATTCAAGTCATCTCCTTTGTCTCATATTTAAATCCATTTGAGTGAAAAAGTACTTAAACTCTTGTGGTCTTTGTATATCCTACATTCCACACAATACAAGTAATGTCAACATATTTTCAAAGCAAACACTATTGCTGCTAACTCTAGATCATGAGTAGGGTAGTAAACCTCATATGGTTTCAATTGCCTTGAAGCATAAGCTATCAATTTTCAATTTTGCGTTAATACACATCCCAAACCATTTTTAGAAGCATCACTATACACATCATAAGAGTCACTAACATCTGGCAAGGTCAGCACTGGAGCTGTAGTCAAACGCTCTTTCAAGGTCTGAAATGCCTCTTCGCACTTATTACTCCACTCAAATTTACAGTCTTTCTTCATTAACAAAGTCATGGGTTCAGCAATCCTCAAAAAGTCCTTCACGAACCTCCTATAGTAACCTGCTAACCCTAAGAAACTCCGTACATCCGTCACATTCTTCGATGTAGGCCATTCTTTAACTGCTTCAATTTTGGCTGGGTCTACTTCAACTCCCTCTTTAACCACAATATGCCCCAAGAATGCTACTTTCTCCAACCAAAACTCACGTTTTGAGAACTTAGCATACAACTCATTTTTCCTTAATGTCATCAAGATTGTCCTCAAGTGTTCCACATGTTCTTCCTTACTCTTAGAATACACCAAGATGTCATCAATGAAAACGACCACAAAGTTGTCCAAAAACCGCTGGAAAATTCTATTCATTAGATCCATAAATATTGCTGGCGCATTAGTTAACCCAAAAGTCATAACAGTAAACTCATAGTGTCCATACCTAGTGTGCAAAGCAGTTTTCGGTATGTCTTCATTAGCAATCATCAATTGATGGTATCCTGACCTCAAGTCAATTTTTTAAAGCACAGTAGCTCCTTTTAATAGATCAAACAAGTCATCTATCCTAGGCAATGGATACTTATTCTTAATTGTCACTTTATTCAGCTCTCTATAGTCAATACATAACCTCAGACTCCCATCTTTCTTCTTCCCAAACAATACTGGTGCTCCCCAAGGTGAAGCACTAGGACTAATGTAACCCTTTTCCAACAAATGCTGCAACTGTTCCTTCAACTCACTCATTTCTGCAGGTACCATCCTATAGGGTGCTTTGGAAATAGGTGTTGTTCCTAAGACTAATTCTATGGTAAAGTCCATTCCTCGCTTAGGTGGCATTCGCGGAATCTCCTCCGGAAACACATCAAGAAAGTCTCTCACTACTTCAACATCCTAAAGTTTAGCAGCCTCAACATGATCCACATCTCTCACACTACACAGGTAGATTGGAAAATCTTTCTTCACAAACCTAGCAAACCTCATTACTGACACTATCTTATTGTGTTTCGGTCTTCCTGACCTCAAATAGCTCACCTTCTTACCCTTATTCATCAACGAGATTTTCTGTGGTTCACATAGAATCTCAGCCTTATGTTTACTCAACCAATCCATCCCTAGGATCACTTCTAAGTCACCTAAATCAAACTCGATTAGGTTATCCTTAAACTCCACTCCCTCAATTTTAATAGGAACATATTGAAATCTCCTTGAACATTGCACTTCCTGTCTGAGGGTAACACTATTGACAAATCTACGGCATCTACTTTTCCCAACACAGATTTTATCTTTTCTAGGAGTTTAGAGGAAACAAAAGAGTATGTTGCACCAGAATCAAACAAAACTTTTACAGGAAGAGAGTGAATAGAAAAGGTACCAGTGATCACATCTTTATTAGCATTCGCTTCACTTCGAGCCATCACATTCAGCTTTCCAGTTTTTGAGGTCTTAGTCTGTCCTCCTCTATTTCCACTCCCATTCCTACTTCCGGCTTGAGATGTCACCTTTCCTCCCATATTTCCTTGGAAACCCTTTTGTTGTCCCCAAGATGAATTTCACCTAGTTTGAGAGTTCTATCCCTCCTTTCCTTTGTTCCTAGAGAAGCATTCATACTCACGGTGTCCACGTTTGTTACACAATCGACAAGTCACTGGGTTCCCTGCACAACCCTTCCCTGGGTGATTGTTGGGACACTTCTTGCAAAAGTACACTCGCCCTCATCGACTAGTCACCTGAGTCCTATTCCCATTTCCAGAATTAGGCTTCCAAAGTTTCCCCTATTACTCTGGAAGGTTCTGTTGAAACGAGGTTTCTTATATCCACCATGATTTCCTTGTTGGTTGAAGTTTCCTCCACCATCCTTCCTTTTCTCCCTCGTCTCGCTTTCCTTCTATACCTCCATCTTCTTTTGGTCTATGACATATAAGTGTGCAGCTCTACCATATAAACCATCCAAGGATTCAAAGATCTGTCCAGCTAGTTGTGAGTGTAAATCTAAGGGTAACCCTCTCTCAAAACGACTAGCCTTCAACCTCTCAGTTGCTATAGCCTCACGAGCAAACCTAGACAACTCTATAAACTTAAAGTAGTAGTTAGTAAAGGACATACTCCCCATCTTAAGTTCTAGAAACTCCTCATCCTTCTGTTTCTGAATAAACACAGGGTAGAACTTATTACGAATCTGCTCCTGAAACATTTTCCAATTAATTCCTGGTAAAGCCCTTATTACGGCCTCATTTTTTGACCACCTTAAATCAGCTTCTCGTTTAAGATAGCACACATCATGGTTCACCTTAAGCTCCTCTGGACACTCAACTGCCCCAAACAATTTATTAAACTCTCTCAATTATCCCTCTAGAAAAGTTGGATTGTGCTCTCCTTGGTAAGTCGGTGGCTTGCTTTGAGAAATTTTCTTGATGAGTTCCCAAGCAGGGTCACTACCATTTCCATTTCGTCTGGCAACTAACTGTTCAACTACAGTAGCTAATTGCTTCACTACTTCATTCAGCTGATTGTTGTTACGTTCAACCATTCTATTTCTTCTGTAGAGGAAAAGACCTTTGTATTAAATTAAGTCTAACTGTAAGTTAGGAAAACATAGACTTATATCATAAAAAACTTTCTCATTTCATCTCATAAAAAAAGTTTTATTCTTTTAGAGTGAATGATTCACTTTGTCTTGATTGTTTAAACAACCATTACAATATGAATAAAGCACATAAGAAATAATAATAATTCCCTTAGTTCTATTCTACTTGAGGCTTTAATTCATAAAATAATTTTATTACTCAACTTTTCTCATTACTTCTTTTGGCTCACTGCCACTTATTTAAACTAAGGTAAACAATAACTTAAACTGTTCAACTAGATATTAGAAGCATTAGACATCAATAGTTAACTATATCTAAACAAAGTCTCCACATACTAACATTATCCTTCTTGTCTCTTGACATAACATATTTCCTTGGTACGAGCTCCGGGTCATCCTTAGTGTCATCCTCCATTTCTTCATCTGTTTCTTCTTCTTCTCCTTCCATGGCCTCATCAGGATCTGATTCTTCTTTCTCTTCTTCAGATTCGGTTACCAAGTCAACATATACCGGGATTACTGGATCTGGGTTCTCAATTTCATAACACGAACTATCCTTTGATTCACCAGTCTTCGAACCCGTAGGAGTCTCTACCATTTGGTCTTCACTTCCTTGGCTACCCTCTAGGCTTGGTGCGGGCGGGGTCTCCTCATTTGCATTCATTTGTTGGTGCTCCTGTTCCTTCTTAGCAATATACCCCTCCAAGAACTTCTAATCACAACCCCACTGGCCAACAACATCCTTATATTTAGAATAGTTTGGAAGGCCTCCAAGAAAATGAAAATCACTAAACTTCGCCTTAATTTCTAAATAGGGTGAACGGTCGGGTAAACACCTAACAATTAAGGCTGCTACATGGTCAGGCTGATCCCATTGTGGTAACTTCAACACAATACTCATCTAGCAACAGTAGAATCGTATCTTCCAGACGTATTGAGGCGGACTTTCGTAGTCTATCTTCTCCAATGTCCCTATTTGAGTATATACTATGTGTCATCCTGCACAAAACATAAAACTAATGGTCCATCCTTCCCAAAATAAAACAAAACAGCAAAAATTAACAGTTCTACAAAAGGAGAGGTCTTGTGTATAACATACAATTTTCTTTACACCCAACTATTCACATAAGCATCAACTTAAACATAAACTTTAATGCATGAAAGAACAGAAACAAAGTGTATCCTACATGCCCAAACTTCCTACCCAAGCTCACCACATGGTATTAAAGCAATAACACATAATACATACCTGAATTCCTTGCATACCTGCACACATAATTTATTTTTCAAAACTTTCCATTTTCGGAAATGCTATTTTTAGAAAAATTCCATTTTCAACAACTTTCCAATTTAATAAATTCCTCTTTCCTAAAATAAAACTTAGGGTACCCCAAAATAATTTTTTTTTATTTACAAATCTAAGCTTTGGTAACCACTTTGTAACACCCTAGGTTTTCTTAACTTCTTACTTCTCCTTTTACCAGAAAAGGTATTAAATTAATAAGAATTATATTTATTAAAACTACTAAATATGGAAAAACCAAAGTATTACCCCCACCATGATAACAGCTAAGACATTTATCAAAGTACTACAGCGGAAGTCTTAAAACCAAAACAATTTAAAACTAAACTTCTAAACCATCTCAGATTAAAAATCAACTTTAAACTTGTTACACTTCGGAACTATATTAATGGCACTTAAAAAAACCAAACCAAAACTAATACTTAAAAGTCTTTAGAAATCAAATAATATCCAAGACAACTGTTAGTCTTCATAAACAATTAAAATAAAGTAAGCTACAAAACACCGCAAGCGCTCTGACTCCAACCCATCATGAAATGACTTATGCCCACTTGTACCTGCAACTTTTCTTTTACTAGACAACTACTCACCACAAGTGGGTCATCGTAGGGCCAAGTCCAAGACAAAGCCATGCACACAAAACAAGCAGTCAGCAAAGCTGAGTACATAACAACTAAAGACTATGCAACAACAATAACAAATAAAACATGCACTCAACTTACCTTTGACAACCTTTTTACCTGTACATGGACTCAATTAAATTAATTACTAAATTTAAATTTATGGATCCTGCATCGAACGGGTTTCCTCAAAAAAAATCATCGCCCTATTAAGCACCAACTTGGGAGCAACTCCAAGAAGGTATTACTATGTCACATAAAGTGACGGATATCCAACGCATTAAAAATAGAAAAGAGTACAACGTCTTGTACTCCAATTAGAAGTCATAGATCACTGTTCCGTACGACTCCCCCCATTGTTCATACTCAAGGTATATACGTTCCAAGAGTTTTTAGGCAAGTCCTCTTACACTTTACGCGATTTAACAGGTTTAGAAATGTTATGACTCTCATGCAACATCATGTAAAGATATGCATCAAATCACATAAGCCAATTTAATTATCTTCGATTTAAGGTGATTACCAATTAGACTTATGTGTGTCCTTTAACTAAACTGAACTTCCTTTACCACACATTAACTGTGAGTGGCTAATAACTTGCTTCCTTCTTGACTACACATTAAAATGTGAGTGGCAACATGTCTACAAATAACTGCTCATAACTTCTTTAATTATGTAAATAAAAATTCACAACTATCTTTATTGTTGATTAAGTAACTAACCAACTTAAAAATAACTTTCTTCCTTGCACAACTTCATGTAATCAAGAATTGCTACTAAATAACTACCCATCAAACTTTAAGAACATGCAACTAACAAACTTGCCATGCACATAAATTCATGATTCAAAACAAGCATACAAGATTTCATGTAATCAAGAATTGCTCAAGCATGCGTTCTAACTCTTGTGTTTGTCTTTAGTACTTACATACCTTGTAAAATAACTGTTCTCCGCCACAACTTCTAGAAGTGGGCTAGTTCAGTCTCCTACATAAGGAAAAACCGGAAATAAATTAAAACCTTGTTGATTAATTCTACAACAACTATAACTAACTTTTATATTGTAAACTTTGTCCAAAACTTCCTTATATGGTCCTCTATTCAATTCCATACTTCACTTTTATTTTCTATTGCAATACTACTTAGTTTCGGGACTTATTTACGCTTTATAAAACCTTAGTATAATTTTTATGCCACTTTAGAAAAGTGGACAACAAACTAAATTTATGAAAACTCCTTGAAAACTTCCGAAAACAACACAAATCGATCATAGAATGTATTACTTAACTTATATGAACAATTTATGCTAATTACATACTTTAAAAGCCTAATTAATTAATCTATAAAATCTGGACAACATGTCAAATATGCTTTAAATCAATTTTAAAATTCATAACACATACTAAAAATTATATGTAACTTCATAGAATTCATATGTGATCATACAAGCATAATATGAATACTTAAACTTTACTTTAACTTGTTTTTATTAAAATTGCAGATTTATTTATAAACTTTAAAGTCATGAAAAACTTATAAAAACATCATAATTTATACCAAAACACTTCTACAATCTACTGACATATTTATGAAATCAATCTAGGCTTTAGAACAATTTTTCATATAAGCAACACCTTAAACATGAACTTTGATGCATGAAAGAACAGAAATAAAGTCTATCCTATATGCCCAAACTTCCTACCCAAGCTCACCGCATGGTACTAAAGCAATAACACATAACACATACCTGCACAAATAATATATTTTCATAAATTTCCATTTTCGAAAATTACTATTTTTAGAAAAATTCCATTTTCGAAAACTTTCCATAATAAGAAGTTCCTTTTTTCAAAAAAAATAAAAAATAAAACTTAGGGTACCCCAAAAAATAAAATTTATTTTATTCCAAAATCTAAGCCTTGGTAACCACTTTGTAGCACCCTGAAATTTCCTAACATCCTACTTGTTACTTTCTCAGAAACCATATTATAATTATTGAGGATTATATCTATTAAAACTTCTAAATATGGAAAAAACCAAACGATTACCGCCATTGTGGTAACGGCTAAGGCATTTATCAAAGTACTACAGCGGAAGACTTAAAACCAAAACAATTTAAAGCTAAATTTAAAACAATCTCAAAATAAAAATCGACCTTAAACTTATTACACTTCGAAACCATATTAATGGCCCTTAAAAACCAAAACTAAAAGTCTTGAGAAATAAAACAAGATCCAAAATAAATGTTAGTCATCCATAAGCAATAAAACAAAGTAAAGCTACAAAACACAACAAGCGTTCTCACTCCAGCCCATCATGAAACGACTTATGCCCACTTGTACCTGCAACTTTTCTTTTACTAGACAACTACTCACCACAAGTGTCATGCACTTGTAGGGCCAAATCCAAGACAAATCCATGCACACAAACAAAGAGTCAGCTTTGCTGAGTACATAACTACTAAAAACTATGCAACAAACAATAAGAAATAAAACATGCACTCAACTTACCTTTGACCACCTTTTTACATTTACATGGACTCAACTAAATTAAATATTATATTTAAACTTATGGATCCTGCATCGAACGGGTTTCCTCTTTAGAATCATCGCCCTATTGGGCACCAACTTGGGAGCAACTCTAAGAAGGTATTACTATGTCACATAAAGTGACGGATATCCAACGCATTAAAAATATAAAAGAGTACAACGTCTTGTACTGCAATTAGAAGTCATAGATCACTGTTCCATACGATTCCTCCCATTGTTCATACTCAAGGTATATACGTTCTAAGAGTTTTGATGCAAGCCCTCGTACACTTTACGTGATTAACCGGTTTAGAAATGTTATGACTCACATACAACATCACATAAAGACATGCATCTAAGCAAGCAAGTTAAATTAATTATCTTCATTTTAAGGTCATTCAAAATTAATCTTATGTGTGTCCTTTAATTAAACTGAACTTCCTTTACCACACATTAACTGTGAGTGGCTAATAACTTGCTTCCTTCTTGACTACACATTAACCTGTGAGTGGCGTCATGTCTAAAATAATTGCTCATAACTTCTTTTACTCGTGTGAATAAAAATTCACAAGTACCTTTCTTGTTGATTAAGTAACTAACAACTTAAAAATAACTTCCTTTCCTAATTAATGAACTATTGGCCAAATTAATCTGATCATAACATTCCAATCCATACTTATAAGAATTCACATGACTATTTAACATGGAATGTCAATATGCTACAAAAATCATGCTTCTAATAAACTTGTGATGCACATAAATTCATGATTCAACAAGCATGACAATATTTCATACAATCAAGGATCATCCATGCATGAATTCTAGTTCCTGTGTTTGTCTTTAGTACTTACGTACCTTGTAAAATGACGGTGCTCCGCCACAACTTCTAGAAGTGGACTAGTTCAAAGTCTCCTACATAAGGAAAAACAGAACCTAAATTAAAACCTTGCTGACTAGTTCTACAACAACTATAAACTAACCTCTATATTGGAAACTTTTCCAAAACATTCCTTATATGGTCTCTATTCAATTCCATACTACACTTTACTTTTCTATTGTATGACTACTTTCTTTTCGGGACTTATTTATGCTTTATAAAACCTTAATATAAATTTTATGCCACTTTAGAAAAGTGGACAGCAACATCAAATTACCAAAACTCCTTGAAAAACTTCAAACACAACATAAATCATTCATACAATGTATTACTTAATTTATATGATCAATTTAAGCTAATTACATACTTTAAAAGCCTAATTATTCACTTTATAAATTCTGGACAGTATGTTAAACATGCTTAAAATCACTTTTAAACTTCATAAAACATACTAAAAATTATATGTAACATAATAGAATTCATATGTGATCATACTAGCTTAATATGAACACTTAAAACTTACTTTAACTTGTTTTTATAAAAATTTCAGATTTATTTATTAACTTTAAATTCATGAAAAACTCATAAAAACATCAAAATTTCATGGTAAAACTCTTCTATAATCAACTAACATAATTATGAAACCAATCTTTGCTTTAGAATAATTTTTCATAAGCCAAAACATGATCATAATATTTATTCAATTGAATTTCATGATTATTATAAATTTTGGACTACAATTTATTTTATTTTTAAAGCCTTTAAAAATCAATCTAAACTTCATAAAATCATCATAAATTCACACAACAATAATTCATGATCATAATATTGAAGTTTAAGTCATAAAAACTCATAAAAATCAAAACTTTCATAGTTTATAAACCCTAATCTAAAATTTCATGAACAACAATTTAGTTCATGCCTTAAAATAATTCATAACATTACTAAACATGATTAAAGCTCATAAAAGCATGATTAAACATAAATATGAACATGAATTTGCAAG
Source organism: Suaeda aralocaspica (assembly GCA_016808085.1). NCBI lineage: Eukaryota > Viridiplantae > Streptophyta > Magnoliopsida > Caryophyllales > Amaranthaceae > Suaeda > Suaeda aralocaspica. The sequence continues at coordinate 88,791 of PYUH01001847.1, read as the reverse complement.
AATGAATTAAAAAAGAAAGAAGGATTTTTTTTAAAAGTTCAAAAATACCGGAAAAAGGGGAGGAGTGACGGCCGGCGGTGGCGAGGGTGGCTAGGCGCAACGGCTCCGGCTGGGCGCAGATGGGGTCCAGCGAGGCTCGGATCCCAAGAACACAAATATATATATATTTTTTGTTTTTATCTCTTTTTTCTGAAAACACAAACAACAACTTTTTTTTTCGGAAAATCACTCTCATTTTCTTTTTTTTTTTTGGAAAATCATTCTCTTTTTTTTTCTTTTGTCTTTAAATTTTTGGAATCCTAATGACAACTTATGAGCATGAAAACCTGAAAATTTGGGTTTTAAAGGGTATTTATAGGCCCCCAAGTAGGATTTGGAAATGCCCATACTTATCCTAACAAGTGGAAATTACCTTTAGGCACTCGCCTCAAAATAAATTAGGAAACCCTTGAAAATTCTATTTTTAGAAGTCTTTTAAAATATTTTTAAAACATAAATTATTATCTATGAACACAAATAATTATTTTTAATTAAAACTTATTTATAATTTATTTTATTATTATTAATTTCTTTTATTTAATATTCCTGTTGAACATAATATTTTCAAATAAAAATTATTAAAATTATAGGAATAAAATACAAAAATAATTTCTTAAAATACGTTACAATGTGGGGTATTTCACCTAGACACCTGGCTAGCGCCCAAGCGCTCAAACGACCTACGCCACACCACTCACTGAGCGTGGTGGCGCTCGCTGCTGTGCTTTCGGATGCTCCTCAAGCGCCCTAGCGCTCACTTACGTCACTTCCAACACTATATATACTCCCTCCTTCGACCTTCACATTCAACACATTTTCTACATTCACAAAACTAATTCACTCACACACTCTCTCTCTAATTCGTCTCTTTCTCTCTTAAAACTTCTCTTAGTTTTCGTGCCCTACTTTGGAAACCGTGCACTGCACAAAAAATATAACTTATTATTATTATTATTATTACTTCATTAAGATTCTTGAAGCTCTCTTTCTTAAAGGATCGTCGAAGAATTGCACGAAAGGTACTTCGAATGAGGGCAACAACATCCAAATCATCATATTGAGTTTTTCATATGAGTTAGTTTGCGTGAATATGTGATTTTAATGCTTTATTAGAGAATTGACTTTTTTATAATTAAATTCATGCAATCATGATTAATTGATGATTCGACTGTAAATGAAAATCAATCTTAAGTAGATACCTTGCTTTAGATTTTATTTGAATTCATGCTAAATGTTTAATGCTTTCAATCACATAGAATTCATGTTTAGCTCAAAGACTTTAAAAGCATGTTTCAACTAATCCAACATTAAAATCAACTTAATCCTAAAGCGATCACCCAAGCATCTTAAACCGGAATTTATGTGTGCATTAAGTAAAACCCGCCTAGCCTTATTTTCATATGGTTTTGTAGGTCTAAACCGGAAAACTGAATGTTATAATTCGATATTATGATTGTTATAAAGCGAACACTTTTAGAAGCTTAAGATCTAATTTTGAACTAAAATTAGAAAGTGGAGCTTTCGTGCTAACTCGCATAAATAAAGTGAGTGAATAATTATTTACATCATTAAATTAACTCATGTGAAATATGTGAGTTAATAATGCTCGTCACTAAACAACTTACATGAACTATGTAAGTTAATAATCATTTCAGACGTAATCAAATTAATTCACACATACAAGATTCGAGCATTAGTTTGATATTATCCAGGCATTATTTACATTAGCAACAATTACTTACTATATTAGTTCATATGAACTATATAAACTGTTTCATGGCCAAACTGGAGAATTTTCAAACAAAATGAATTTAAAGACAAACTGCAAGAAAAAATGATTTAAGTTGAACTAACTTACATCGTCATAAACAAAACTTACAATATGTCTCAACTAGAATTACCAAAATGCTCCTGAAAGAAAACTCAGGTCAAAACTGCCGAAACGCCCTTAAAATCCAAACCAGGTAAACATAATAAGAGACGACAAATCCAGACGTCACACTTTCAGGCAAAAATCATATTCAGCTTGTCCTGATAGCCTGTCGAAGTGGCTACCAAAGATAAATCATACAAGGCTCACTAGGCTACTAGTAAGGGCAAGTAAGGATCGAACCCCACGAGATAAAGGTTTTTACACTAAGGCGGTCTAAGGAGTAAGTTTAAGTCGGTTTTATCTTAGAAGAAAGATTGTCACTAAATGTCGATTTATTTTAACTTGAATTTAAAATTACAGACGACTAAGGTAAGGGATACACCGCTCACTTCCTAACATGAAGGTGTGGATTCCTAGGTCAAACCAAACGTTGAGGGAAATGTCAAGGGGAAGTCGTTCTAAGAGTCATATCTACTCTCTCGAGCTAGCATGACTAGCGGAACTATGAACATGACCTATTCTCAGGGCGTGAGCATAGAATGACTCCTAAACACTTTTTCACGATGACTAGTAACGTCCCTTAACTTGAACACCTATTCTCATGTTTCCTAAACTAATCAAACACAAGGAGTCTTCACTCAACTTCATCTCTCGATCTTTCATTGAGGAAACCAAGACAACATCTATGGAAGCAAGTCATAGATTACGTGATTTAAAACCCAATGTAACGACTCTGGTAACCCCCAAGCTCGGTTTTTACTAAGAACATACTTATGTCATGAAGGTGGTGAGGGTTTCACCCACACCTTAGCACTAAAAACAACTCACCACACATTTTACTATTTAAACACATATATTTATTCATGATTACAAATTATAACAAAGAAGTAAGTTACGACAATGGATTATAAACTAACTAAACAAAATTATAAAAATGGAAAGAGCTTTGTTTGATCATCAATATTATGACAAAGAAAAAAGTTATGCAAGTGACGTAATCAAACTACAAAAGCAATAATCATAATGAAAGCAAGGACAAGGTTTAATCTTGAGAATAATTAAGACAAAAAGCAATAGAGCAAGGACAAGATTAACTTGAGAAGAACGCTTATGAATTTGAAACAATATAAATTAAGAACAAGGACAAGTTTAATCTTGAAAAGAAAATAAGAACAAAAAGCAATAGTGCTAGGACAAGTTTATCTTGGTAAAAAGCTTATGAAACAAAACTTCAAAGTAGAGAAGATAGCTACAAAATATGTAATTGAAATGTTAATTGAAGAAGAGTTAGAAATGTACTATGAAGCTTGAATCCTTGTAATTAAAGAACCTTGAAGCTTTACTCCATTAATACCCCAATACAAGATGATCAACCAAGAATAAGAAACTAAGAAGCATGAAAATCAACCCAAGAAACCAAGAACAAGAATCAAAATACTTGAATAATAACTTTGAATTGAATTAAAAGAGATTGAATTACAACTTATGGAATGGTTTTAAGAACTAATTCAATAATAAAAATGAGTGCAAATTAATCTAGAATGCCAAATGAAAGTCTACATTATCTTCTACTTCTTCTAGCTATCACTAACTAATTTTTTTTTTCTATTTTACATTTGAAAATCAAATATATATACTAACGTTTAAAACCAAAGCAAGTGGGCAAGTTGAAGAAGAGAAAACCAAAAATCTCCAGAGCAAGGGGTAGCGGCCGCTACCTGAGGATAGCGGGCACTAGGCTAGGGTAGCGGGTGCTCCTGTAGCCCAGCGGGCGCTACCTCCTATTTTCCTTTCCTTCCTTGTTTTAGGCTATGGCTTTTCTTTGATTTAATCGTGAATATGAGGCACCAAGCACCTCTCATAGCCTTCCCACGTCGTTGGGGCAAGCTAGCGATATCGCTAGTCAAACTTGCGATATCGTTAGAACCTCGAGCAAAACCCGAAAAAATCTTGACCAAAAGCTTTAAGCTTCGATCAAACCGACCCAAATCTCCAGAAAACATGCTACTCCTCCTATTTCATGTAATGTCTCATTTTCCGAAACAGCCGGAAAATCCGATAAAAATGAGATAAAATATAACATAGAGTAATACAAGGAATAATAAGCTAAAATACGTGGGAAAGGGGAAAAAAGAATAAAAACTATATAAACAAGGAAAAAACTGAGAAAAAGGGAGAGAAGACTACCTAAACTAACTAAGAAAACTATAGAAAAAAATAAACAAATAAACACTACTTCAAACTCCCCGAAGCTAGACCATTCATTGTCCCTAAGCAATTTTTAACTTTGAAGAACGGGAAAGAAAGATGAATCCCTCAGGGAAACGATTAACAAAGATTTAAACAATCTCTAAAAAATGAACTAAATCTTTAACACTAAGGAAAGTAAAGGAAGCATAGTTCTCAAGAAGGACTTCAAATAGCAACCTAAGTAGATTAAAGTGAACTTGTGAGTTTCAACCAATAATACATCATATACACCATATTATGCAATGATCATACGGAATATTCCTTGAGGGAGTTCATAAAAAATCAAGAGCATAGATGAGATAAGAAATAGTTATTCACTCACATCTTGCGTAAAATACCCTCTCAATATGCTTGCCAAGTGACTTTATTGATGAAGTAACCTTTGAACTTTGCATCTCGGCCTCATATGGACTTGAGGGTTGTTATGGGGGTTCAGGTAAGGTAGAAGTTGGAAAGTTTGGTTATTTTGAGGAGGTAAACCTAAGTGAAGCATTTACAACTCAATAACAAACTTTAAAAGCTTTTTACAATGAAATAAGAACTCAAACACAACAAAAATCGATTTTCCACTTATAAAGGAATGAATATGAAGAATAGAAGTGGAAAAGTCGACTCAAAGACCCATTTCGTAACTCAAAAACCATCCTAATAGAAATAGGACAACATAGACATATGACTTTTCATCATTTTAGAAGATAATCTTTTAAGGAAAGATGATGAAAAAGTCATTAACTCACTTCAATTGTTTTGAACAAAAGCCAACTTTTTATTTCTAACTCAGCTTATTTACAAAAGCTTATGTAACTTTGTTTTTGCTTTTCTTTTTCTTTTTTAATAATAAAACGAACTATACAAGAGGACAAGAACGATGACAAGCTTCACTAACTACATAGGTGACAACGGTTGAAAGCCGAGGTTTATATGTGGGTTGGTGAACATGGGTCAAAGCATAAAAAGGGGAACAAAGAATATGTACATATGTAGAAAGAAAAGAAAAGAAATAAACCTAATAAGAGTTGGATTCTAAAACAAAACATACGAAATGAGGGCCATGATCATATAATCGAGAACAAAGTAGGCGTGATTCTCAAAGTCACAAGGCAAATTCTCGATCTAGGTATCCACAGCAAGGCAAATATAAACCGCTCAAGAAAGAAAATGAGACCAAGGTGATGGTCTATATATGCATGTAGGCTCAAAATCTCACCAAGGTTCAAAGACGATCATTCATGCAATGTTTTGATAGAGCCAAGGAGTTAAGAAACCGATATTCACTACACAAGTTCAAACAATTATCTAACATGACCTATTTACTAAAGAAGTCAAAACTTAAGAACTACCTTTCTAAACTTTTTTAGGATTTGAAGTTCATGAGAGAAGGAAAATATAAGCTAATAGTCTCTTTTTACATCATAGGGATCTAACCTAAAAACTAACTAAAAAGAACTTTAGAAGTTTAACTATATTTATGGAATTTTTATTTAAAAATTAAGTAATAATTAAAATTTTTGATTCAAGAGAAAAATAAACTAAATGCTCTAGAAATAAACTAAGGAAAAATAAATAAGTAAAAGAAAATAAAGTACATGCGCTACACTAAAAGCTAAGATGCATTTTGATTTTAAGGGAAGAGGGGTAAAAAAAGGAATAATTTGGATTTTTAGGGAAAATGGGGTGAAGAAAGAACAATTTAGATTTTCCAAAATGAGAACAAAACACCATCAACAACAAACAATCAAAATCTTAACTTAAAAAAAAATCATCATCATCATCATACATCAACAAACATCATCAAACATCATCAAACAAATAAAGGGCTCAAAAAGTACCAAAAACGCATCATCATCATGTAGGAAAAATTATCAACAAACCCAAAGCTAGCATCCACTTTCCTCCTAGTACCATCAATCAAACATCCTCCAAAAAGAAACCAACTCTCTCTCTTTCGATCTACAAAATAACAAACAACACAAAACAACAAACAACAAATGAAACCAAAATGATTCAACTACATACCCTTAGTGTATACCTTCTAAATACATATAGCGACACTAGTGGAATCCTCCCCCAAGCTAGGAGATGAGTACTGAGTCGATGCTCAAGGAGAAGGAGTGTCCTGCCTAAGATTATAGGTGGGATCAACGTTAGGACCACTAGCGTTGGTATATGGTTACCAATCATAGCGTGGTCGGTCAGGGTAGTTGCCAAACTCAAAGGGCAAGAAGGTTAGGGATCCCAACTGATACGCATATAAATGAGCAAAACTTCGAGGGTTTGGGTTTGATTGAAGGTGGAAAACAAGAAGCAACCTTGGGGGAGTTAGTGGCTTATGGAGACACAAGGCTTCTTGGGTTGGCTAGGGTGGATTTCTACGTGTGCATGGTGGCATGCACAAGCTTAATCACGTAAATGTAAAGCAAGTATAGTTAGTAGTGTTGAGCTATATGGGTTTTCTTCCCACGTCATTTGATAGGGTTTTACCATATGGTGTTTTGTTATTTTCTTGATTAGTTTATGAGTCAAGGTTGATGGAATCAAGCATGAGAAACACAAAAATGGAGGTTTCTTGAAATAAAGATTGAATCTTGAAGAGTTTCTTGAAGTTCTTGAAATCGCAAGTCCAACAAAAATCAACGAGAATCAAAGCAAGTTATATGGCGGGATTTTGGACAGATTTTTGGAAGATTGGGCAACGTTGTCAACACGGTTTTTCAAGTTGTTTGACTTGGTCAACCTTGGGTTGTTATTCGGAAATATGGTCACTAGATTTGATTTGCAAAATATCTAAGATTTAGACTAGAAATCAGATTACAAAATATATGGTGCAAATATTGTATCCGGTTTTGATAAGATTTTCTTGTTATCCTAATCTTAGTTTGTTTTACCATATATCTAAGGTAGTTAGGATATGTTTAGGATTCTGAAATATTATGTGATATGTTTAGCCTATAAATAGGATGTAAAATACATCAATAAAATTCAGATTTGAGTAATTAAACACAAAGTGTTTCCGGTTTTTATTGTTTCACGAAGAAAACAAAATTTTGAGAGTTTCTTGTGAGAAATTCGATTGAGTGAGTGGTGCTTTTGCTTTATCTCACGTGAGGATAGTTCTTAGGATTTGAGGGTGCTTTGCTTTAATCAAATTCTACCAATTATTCGCCTTAGAAGTTCAGATTTGTGGTGCGTGGCTTTATCAAATTTGAAGTCTAAGTTTCTTTGTGTGAGTGGCGTTTGTTTATAACAAAATTCACATCAACTTTTGGTGCTCTCGTTGAGAGATTCGTTCAATCTCAAGTGTTCAATATCAATTATCATGGCTCAAGAAGGTGGAGACGAAAATCCACAAGGATTCACGAAGGGTTTGAGCTTGGCTCAAGCAAAAGAGCTACGTATGCAAGGAGAGATTGACGAGTTAAAGGCTCGTTTAGATGAAGTCCTAACCATCATGGCTTCTACCAAGAAAACTCCTACTAAATCTAAACAAGAGGAGGGCTCATCATCAAGTGAAAGTGAGCAAGAAAGTGTGAGGAGTGTACGTAAACCAAAAAAGGGATACTCATCAAGTTCTAGTGACGATGAGGAACCAAGATCAAGGCACAAACGTAAGGGAAAGATGAGGGATGATGATCGAAATCTTAAACTCGAAATTCCTGAGTTTAATGGAGGTATGGATCCTGAAAAATTTCTAGATTGGATTCGTAGGGTTGAGAGGATTTTTCGTTACAAAGAATATGATGATCATAAGTCCTATAAATTGGCGGAATTAAAACTCACTTCCTATGCAAGTTTATGGCTTGAGGGTTTACAAAGAAAGAGAAGGAAAGAAGGTAGATCAAAAATATCTTCATGGTCCAAATTGAAAAGGGAGATGAGGAAACGTTTTGTTCCTCAAGATTTCGAACAAAACAATTTCATCAAGATGCATACTTTAAAACAAGATAGAAAAACGGTTGATGAATACATTGTGGAGTTTGAAAAATTGATCATGATTTGTGATTTAGAAGAGAAGGAGGACCACAAAGTGGCTCGTTTTGTGGCTGGTCTAGATGAAAATATAAGGGAGAAGGTCGAATTACAACCTTATTGGACCTTTGATGAAGTTTGTAGAGTGGCAGCAAGGGTTGAGAAACAAGTTGCACGCAAAACAAAGACATACTTCAAAACCTATGATTCTAAAGAAAAGCGTGATACTTTTCCTCAAAAACCAAACTTTGATAAGGTTACTAAACCACCTTTCATCAAGGATAAGAGTTCATCTTCAAAGCCCCAAAGTAGTGATTCACGCATTGTTTGTTTCAAGTGTAAAGGGCAAGGTCACATTCAAAGAGATTGTCCTCATGCTAGGGTCACAACAACTCGAAATTGGGTAGATGGGGAAAGCCTTGAAGAAGAGGAGGAGATGTATGGGGATGAGGGAGAGGAAGAGTATGGCAATGATGAAAATATGGAGGAAGACACGGAGGAAGTCCAACCAGAAACACAAGGCCAATCCTTGGTGTTACGTAGGGTATTACAATCTCAAAGTGCACAACCTTTGGAGAGTCAAAGGGATAAAATTTTTCTCACAAGGTGTAATGTTCAAGGCAAGCTTTGTGATGTAATCATAGATACTGGAAGTTGCACAAATGTAGTATCTACGTTGTTGGTGGAAAAGCTCGCAATTCCTACAAAGATACATCCTCAACCATACAAGCTACATTGGCTTAGCAACACAAGTGATGTTAAGGTAAACAAACAAGCCTTGATTGCGTTTAAAATTGGTAAATTTGAGGATCAAGTACTTTGTGATGTTTGTCCTATGGATGCTTGTCACATATTATTGGGTAGACCTTGGCAATATGATCGTTTTGTGAAGTTTAATGGGAGGACAAATGTTTATATTGTGCGTAAGAACCCTAATGAAAAATCATATGCATTAAAACCCTTGATGATTTCTAAACCTAAAACAAGCATGGGTAATTCTAAAGGTGTTTTGTTGGTGGGTGGAAAGGAGTTAGAAAGGGAGTTGAAAACAAGTTCTATGTCTTATATGTTGTTAGCCAAAGAGGTACAAGATGAAGCCCCAGAGATTCCTAGGGTTTTGCATCCTATGTTGAATGAGTTTTCAGATGTGTTTCCTAATGAGTTGCCACCAGGATTACCACCAATAAGAGGGATTGAACATCAAATTGATCTTATTCCTGGGTCTCAAATTCCTAACAAGCCTGCATATAGATGTAATCCAGAGGAGACAAAGGAGATACAAAGGCAGATTGAGGAATTAATGGAGAGGGGATACGTGAGAGAGAGCATGAGTCCATGTGCTGTGCCTACATTAATAGTACCTAAGAAGGATGGGACGTGGAGAATGTGTATTGATTCAAGGGCAGTTAACAATATAACCGTCAAGTATAGGTTTCCTATACCTAGATTGGATGATTTGCTAGATGAATTACATGGTTCTCAATTATTTTCAAAGATTGATTTAAGGAGTGGATATCATCAGATTAGAATGAAGGAAGGTGATGAATGGAAAACAGGTTTTAAAACAAAGCTAGGGCTTTATGAATGGTTAGTCATGCCTTTTGGGTTAACTAATGCACCTAGTACGTTTATGAGGTTGATGAATGAGGTCTTAAAGCCATACATTGGTAAGTTTGTAGTGGTATATTTAGATGATATTTTGGTGTATAGCAAGAGTGTTAATGATCATCTAAGCCATCTAAGGAGTGTGTTTGGGACATTACGAGAACAAAAGCTCTATGCTAAGCTCGAAAAGTGTTATTTCATGGTACCAAGTGTGACGTTTTTGGGGTATATTGTGTCCAAAGATGGGGTTTCTGTTGATCCATCTAAAGTGGAAGCTATAAAATCATGGCCAACACCAAAGAACGTGACTGAAGTACGTGCTTTTCATGGGTTAGCCTCGTTCTATAGGAGGTTTGTGAAGAATTTTTCATCTGTTGTTGCTCCTATAACCGAATGCATTAAGAAGGATAAGCCTAAGTTTGAGTGGACTAAGGGGGCACAAGAAGCTTTTGAATTGATTAAGAAGTTGCTTTGTAACACACCTATACTAGCCTTACCAGATTTCTCTAAACCATTTGAAGTAGAGACGGATGCAAGTGGGGTTGGAATTGGTGCTGTTCTAGTCCAAGGGAAGAGGCCAATTGCTTACTTTAGTGAGAAGTTGAATGGTGCTAAACTGAACTATTCTACATATGACAAGGAGTTCTATGCCATTATTAGAGCTTTGGATCATTGGAGTCATTATTTAAGGCCTAATCACTTCATATTACATTCTGATCATGAAGCTTTGAAGCACATTAATGGTCAACAAAAATTGAATCCAAGACATGCTAAATGGGTTGAATTTTTGCAATCTTTTCACTTCTCTTCAAAGTACAAAACGGGGAAGTCTAATGTTGTTGCTGATGCTTTGTCAAGAAGGTATACTTTGCTTGGTGTTTTGAACTTTAAGTTGCTTGGGTTAGAGTTGATAACTCAATTTTACGAGCAAGATGGTGATTTTGGACCAATAATGGCGCAACTTTCAAAGGGGTCTATGAGTTCCTATGTGCTACATGATGGGTTTTTGTTTAAAGGTAATCTATTGTGCATACCTAAGTGTTCTATACGTGAGTTGCTAGTAAGGGAGGCTCATGGAGGAGGTATTGCTGGACATTTTGGCATTACAAAGACACTAACCATGTTGCAAGAACATTTTTATTGGCCAAAGATGATTGTTGATGTTGAGGCCATAATTGCTCAATGTGCTACTTGTCAAAAGGCAAAGGCAGCCTTTCATCAAGGTTTTTATACTCCATTGCCAGTGCCAGAGGGACCTTGGGAGGATGTTTCTATGGATTTCATTGTAGGGTTACCAAGGACAGCAAGGGGAAAAGATGCAATTATGGTAGTGGTTGATAGATTTTCAAAGATGGCTCATTTTACACCATGTCACAAGACAGATGATGCTATGAATGTGGCTGATTTATATTTTAAAGACATCATAAGGTTGCATGGGGTTCCAAAGACTATTGTAAGTGATAGAGACACAAAATTCATGAGTTACTTTTGGAAGTCACTTTGGAGGTTAATAGGCACGAAACTTTTGTTTAGCACATCTTATCATCCTCAAACAGATGGCCAAACAGAAGTCACTAATCGAACACTAGGGGTTTTGTTGCGTGGTTTGGTTAGTAAGACACAAAAAGATTGGGATTTGAAGCTTGCTCATGCTGAATTTGCTTATAATAGGTCACCTACTTATGCTACTAAGCACTCACCTTTCGAGATTGTCTATGGAGTTAATCCTAAGTTACCAATTGATTTTGTAAGTATTCCTAAAGGGGAGTTGGTACACAAAGATGCCAAGACTAAGGTTGAGTACATGCAAAAACTTCATGCAGAAGTAAGGGCTCGAATTGAGAAGGTTAATGATATTTACAAGGCACGAGCAAACAAACATAAATCACAACATGTCTACAAAGAAGGGGATTTGGTTTGGTTACACTTGAGGAAGGAAAGATTTCCAAATCAAAGGAAGAATAAACTTATGCCTCGTTGTGATGGACCGTTCAAGATCATAAGTAAAGTGGGGGATAATGCTTATAAATTGGAATTACCAGGAGAATATGGAGTCCATGCTACTTTCAACATTGGTGATTTAGCTCCTTATGTTCCTGATGACCAACTTCGAGGTTTGAGGACAAACTCTTTTGAAGAAGAGGAGGATGATACGCATATCAATGAGCAAAACTTCGAGGGTTTGGGTTTGATTGAAGGTGGAAAACAAGAAGCAACCTTGGGGGAGTTAGTGGCTTATGGAGACACAAGGCTTCTTGGGTTGGCTAGGGTGGATTTCTACGTGTGCATGGTGACATGCACAAGCTTATTCACGTAAATGTAAAGCAAGTATAGTTAGTAGTTTAGAAGTGTTGAGCTATATGGGTTTTCTTCCCACGTCATTTGATAGGGTTTTACCATATGGTGTTTTGTTATTTTCTTGATTAGTTTATGAGTCAAGGTTGATGGAATCAAGCATGAGAAACACAAAAATGGAGGTTTCTTGAAATAAAGATTGAATCTTGAAGAGTTTCTTGAAGTTCTTGAAATCGCAAGTCCAACAAAAATCAACGAGAATCAAAGCAAGTTATATGGCGGGATTTTGGACAGATTTTTGGAAGATTGGGCAACGTTGTCAACACGGTTTTTCAAGTTGTTTGACTTGGTCAACCTTGGGTTGTTATTCGGAAATATGGTCACTAGATTTAATTTGCAAAATATCTAAGATTTAGACTAGAAATCAGATTACAAAATATATGGTGCAAAAATATGTATCCGGTTTTGTTAGGATTTTCTTGTTATCCTAATCTTAGTTTGTTATACCATATATCTAAGGTAGTTAGGATATGTTTAGATTTCTGAAATATTGTGTGATATGTTTAGCCTATAAATAGGATGTAAAATACATCAATAAAATTCAGATTTGAGTAATTAAACACAAAGTGTTTCCGGTTTTTATTGTTTCACGAAGAAAACAAAATTTTAGGAGTTTCTTGTGAGAAATTCGATTGAGTGAGTGGTGCTTTTGCTTTATCTCACGTGAGGATAGTTCTTAGGATTTGAGGGTGCTTTGCTTTAATCAAATTCTACCAATTATTCGCCTTAGAAGTTCAGATTTGTGGTGCGTGGCTTTATCAAATTTGAAGTCTAAGTTTCTTTGTGTGAGTGGCGTTTGTCTATAACAAAATTCACATCACCAACCCCCCGTATATCCTTTTGGCCAAGAACCTCCAAGCACACTAGGATCACCTCGGGGATCATAACCTCCAAAAACCTGGAAGTTGTAACCCAGCTCGGAGCAAGTAGGGAAGTAGGGCAAAGTGGGTTGACCATTTCGCTAACCCGGGACCTGTTCTTCGTGAGGTAAGCGGTACGGGTAGTTGAGATAGGGGTCAAAATGGCCTGAAGAAACGTGATAGTGATACAAGGCATCGGGTTAAATCGATGCCAGTTCACGTTCCTATTGTTGTTGTTGGTATTGGATGTAGCTAAACATCTCGGTTTGTTGGAGGGAGAGAGTGTTAAAAGCATTGAGAAGTTCAGAATGAGGAGGGTTTTGAGAGGAAGAGGAGGCTTGTTAGCTCATCTCCTGTGGTACTTGTGACGGACGGTTCCTCGCTCCATAACCATGGGGAGGGAATCGAGGACGCTGAGGAGTAACTAACTGGAGAAGGTGAGGTAGCGCTTAGAAATTAAGGAGTGGTCTTCTAGACTCGGAGGTTCGAAAGTAATAAGTAAAGGGGATTCCTTTTCGAACGTGGTGGGTGAGGGGTTAGGCAAATAGTAGTAGTGTCGCCTATCTACTAACCAACTCACCTGATCCGGCCTAGAAGTCTCATGCGCGAACCAAACGAAAGTGAACGAGTCTAAGTCAAACAATAGGTCATCGTTCAACGTCTGTAGTGCATGGAAGTAGTGGGAGTATCCTAATTTTCTAGCTATAAGGGTAATATACCCACCTAAATCGATTTCTCCTTTCATGTGGGGTTTGAAGACAATTTATGTCCAAAATAACAAACAACACAAAACAACAAACAACAAATGAAACTAAAATGATTCAACTACATACCCTTTGTGTATACCCTCTAAATACATATAACGACATTAGTGGAATCCATCCCCAACCTAGGAGATAAGCATTGACTCGATGCTCTAGGAGAAGGAGTGTCCTGCCTAGAATTATAGGGGGGTCCAACGTCAGGACAACTAGTGTCGGTATATGATGACCAATCATAGCGTGGTCGGTCAGGGTAGTTGCAAAACTCAAAAGGGCAAGAAGGGTAGGGATCCCAACCCCCCGTATATTGAGAAGTTGAAAGCATTGAGAAGTTCAAAATTAGGAGGGGTTTGAGAGGAAGAGGAGCCTTGTTGACTCATCTTCTTTGGTACTTGCGACGGAGGGTGCTTCGCTCCATAACCATGGGGAGGGGATCGAGGACGCTGAGGAGTAGATAAGGGGAGAAGGTGAGGGTAGCGCTTAGAAAATAAGGAGTGGTCTTCCGGACTCGGAGGTTCGAAAGGAATAAGGGAAGGGGATTCCTTTTCGAACTTGGTGAGTGAGGGGTTAGGCAAATAGTAGTGGTGTCGCCTATCTACTAACCAACTCGCCCGATCCGGCCTAAAAGTCTCATGCACGAACCAAACGGAGATGAACGAGTCTAAGTCAAACAATAGGTCATCGTTCAACGTTTGTACTGCATGGAAGTAGTGGGAGTATCCTAATTTTCTAGCCATAAGGATTATATACCTACCCAAATCGATTTCTCCTTTCACGTGGGGTTTGGAGACAATTTCTTTAAAGCGCTTAACAAACATCCAACCGGTATTTAGGCGTCCTGTCGAGTTTTGCTTAGCTGCCATGTAAAGGCAACAAAGCTCAGTTTTGTTTATCTTCCCCAAATCTTGTTTGGAGATGATAGAGGTACCAAACAACCGGTGCAAAAGCCTCAAGCTCGGTTGTTGGATGTGACTGGCCAACGAAGTGGTAGAATGGAACCTATTGAAGCCACTAATTTCCTTCCAGAATTTATGGAGGTGGAATCCTAGAACAGTGACCCCTGATGGTTCACAGATGGGGTTGGCCGGATCACACCCAAAATATGTGTTAAGTTGTGATAGGGTGATGGTATGATTGTTATTAAACATTCGAAAACTAAGTTCATATTTAGGAAATTCATCGGAATCCAAAGTCTGTCTATGTTTAAAAGTACTTAGGAATTCGTATGTTAAATGGAAGTCGGTTGGGTTGACATTGTCCAAATGATCAAAGTTTGTCCAACCTAAGTTCTCAAACAAAACCTGTATTTTGGCCTCAAATTTTAAGGCATGTACCTGTTTTGGATCATAGAACTGCGTACCTCTTAACATACGCTCGTTTAAGTCGGCCGGTGGGTCAACCGCCTCAGGAGGGGTGTTTGGTTCGGAATCTAAACAACAGCCTTACGTTTCTTTTTACTCAAAGAGAAGATATTCCTCATGACTTACGGTAACAAGGTTGCAAAAAGAGCCTAATCAAGAGAAAAATCTAAAAGAAAATGGGAAGAATGAGAAAAAGGATCCTTAATCAACTGAACAGCCCAGTACATGAATCAATGGCGACCTCAAAAAGCCAAAGATCCACTTACAAAACCAAAAAAATGCTTGAGTTGTAACAAAGATACACTAAGAAATGTCAACCAAGACTTAGTAAAATCAAGCACTAACAAAACAAACTCACAAATTAGCAATAAGAACTCAAAAACAAAGATTTTTAAGAAATTAATTAACTAAAAACTAAACATCCATACATTCAAAAGGAGAACAACATTATTTAAGTGAAAATAACCAAAAATCGAGTTGGAAGAACAAGAAAAGATACCAAATAGAGTGTAAAAACACTCTATAAACACCAAATTCGAACTAGAAAAGTTAAAAATCGAATGTTTGTATGAAACCCTAACTTTTCCCCAAATTGATTTTTTTTGTTGTTCATGAAAAAATGTAGATTTTTTTGTGAGATTTATGATGAAATCTTGAAAAAATGTAAGGAAATGGAAGATTTGACTGTATTTTTGATGCGGGTTTGAGAGAAGTTGATGTAGGTTTTATGGGGGAAGGATGAATGAGAGTGTGTTTTGGTGAGAGAAAATAGAACGTGAGATGCAAAAATAGAATTATGAGATAAGAGAGGTTGATTTCTCTGATATATTCTGGATAAAACGACAGCATAGTGGGCGCTACACAAGAGTAGCGGGCGCTACATGTAGCGGGTAGGGGTGTGCAAAAGCGGGTAGTGAATTTTACTACTCAAGACCTACCCGGAAATTTCGGGTACCCGCATATCGAGTACCCAGAATATGCGGGTTGGGTAAGCGGTTACCCGTGATTTCATTTTCCTATTGCTTTTTCAAGTAAAGTATAGTTGGAAAAATTAAAATATTTATGTTCCTACTTCAAATTACAAACTTGATCTTTTTTTACAAGAGTGAAAGCAAGATGAACATAGAAAAAACGTAAAATACATAGTACATCACTTCATAATAATAGGCAACATAGTCCATCACTAAGACATGGAAAATATTAGAATGAAAAACAAAAGAAATAAATATAAAAAATGAACTGGGTATCGGGTACACGGAATCACAAAATACGATACCCGTACCCAGCCCAAAAATTTCGGGTACACGGTATGCGGGTACCCGACTTGTAAAAAATTGTTTTTATCCCAAAATTACCCATTTTTATTGATCGGGTAGTGTGGGTATCGAGCCAGGTATTCCGGGACGGGTTTTCTTGCATACCCCTAGTAGTGGGTGCTAGGCTACAGGAGCGACCGCTACCCCCTCTCATCACTTATTCCAAATAAAGTCAGTGGCTTCTGGAAATTTTAACCAAAATAGGTAGCGGGTGCTTCAGTAGGCAGCTGACGCTACCCCTAGCATGTGCTAGGCTACAAGAGCGGCTGCTACCCCCAATTTTTTTTTTCTCATTATCTTCAAAATGAGGGGGTAGCCTTTGAAAATGTTATTGTTAGGCCTAGCGGGCGCTAGGTCTGTATATGGTAAAAGGGAGGCTGCTAAGCAGCAAAATTTCCAAAAAAACAAAATCATTTATCATTCCTAAAATGTAGCGTTGGCCAAAAATAAGTCAAGTGAGTTTTAAGAGCCTTTCATATGGACAAGTATGAAATGTTAGCACGACTTAGAGGTACGGGGGTGCCCCATATGCCTCTCGGGATGATGTTTTGCAAAAATAGCAAATAAGGTTCAAAAATGAACCCCAATGGACTTATTAGCCAAAAATAAGACCTATGGTAGGCCTCATAAGTTCAAGTCAATGCCAAGTGAAATAATGAGGAGTTGGTCTTTTAAAAAAATCACTTAAGGGGTGACTCGGGGTGATAAAATCCCTGAAAAAGCCCAAAACGTCACCAACTCTTGTCTCATATAAAGCATGACACATATTTGGCCTCAATTTCTCAACTAAAACTTCACAAAAACCTCAAAGAATATGCCCAAGGGGTTTCCTTTGCTGAATAAGCTCAAAAGCAAGAATGGGGAGCAAAAAATGCCTCAAAAACTACTTCAAATTGCTCAAGAAGAGCTGGAAAAAGTTCTAAATGAACTCAATCATCAAATGTTCCAAAAATATATACATGTATCCCAAGGTGCCTCTCGTGAGCGCTTGTTTAATGTCCCGAGCCTGACGCAACACCTAAAAACAGAAACTAAGGCGTAACCGAGGTTACATCGAAGTCGTCTAGGAGGAAAACTAGATTTTGAAGAAGAGAAGATTTTTGGAATAATTCGTTAAGGATTTGACCATTAGTTTTTAATGGCATTCCCTTCTCATCTGCCACTTCCTTAAGAGGAAAGGAAGTGTTGAGCTAGGCCTTCAATGATTCAAGTTTTGAATCTTCCAAAGTAGCATTAAAAAGTGGAGAGCTAGGGGTGCGAAAAAGAGCCTTGCTTTCTACCCCCTCGTGTGAAGGTCGAGCTCTTTTCTCCATACATTTTAATATGGGACTATGCCAGCTCGAGAGTGCATGATGAATGATAATGCAAGCCTTGAGCTTAGGTATCATAGCAGTATTAACCTTTGCGTTGGCCATGTAATGACCAACAACAGTAAAGCTGAAAATTTTATTTCCAATACGGAAAGTCATTATTCCACTCTTTACATTGAAATCGCACCAACCGTGTGTAAAAAGTCACTTCCCAATATGAGAGGGATTGAAATAGCTTCATCCATATCGACTATCAAGAAGTCGCATGGGATGAAAATATCATCAATTTGCACATGTATGTTAACTAAGATGCCAATAGTTTGTTTACAGTGTTATCGGCCAACTTAATTTTCATGTTGGAAGGTTTCATTTCAGCTAAGCCTATTTTCTCGGCTAGAGAGAGGGGTATTATGCTCACTCCCGAACCAAGGTCACAAAGGCCTTTCACTGCGACAAAACTCTTGATTAGAGTGGGGACGATGAAACTACCCAACTACTCAACTTTATACTCCAAAGCTCGGTTAGGAAATGGTAACGGGGGTGTATAAACCTTAACCGGAGCCTTTTGAGTGACTACCTCACCAACAACTTCGCCTTTACTGTCATTTATTGAAATTTCTTCCACCATAACCGAAATAGGGACTTTGCTTACAACGGAAACAAATTTTACGTGCTCCCTATAATTAACCACAGTTAGCCCCAGAAATTCATTTCCAGAGTTAGGTGTGGAGCTAGCAACATGTTGAGCAAGTTGAGAGAGTTGAGACTCAATCATTATATTGTGAGCTTGAAGTTGCTTAACAGAGGCAGCGAGATCACCTATCCTCCTCGCATTATTGGCGTTAGCTTTGTTGGTTCATAAATGATGCCAACACATGTTCTAACGCTGATTTTTGAGCGGGAGGAGGATAAGGAGGGCAAGGTTGAGATGACCCCCCTTGATTAAAGTTGGGAGGCCGGTAGATGCCGGGTTGTTGCTGTGGGGGTGGTCGTTGAAAGTTTGATTGTGGACCACCTCCCTTATTATACTTTGAATTTGGTTGGGGGTTGCAACCTTGATTATTATTATAGCCTTAGGCTAACGTTTCCATAGTGGCACAGTAAGAAGACGTGTGATCATGACCTCCACACGTTTCACAAGACATTACTTGTGAAGGAGTACTAGAAGAAGCAAAGTGCACTTTTTCTGGTTGTTTGGCCAGGAGGTCAATTTTGGAGTTAAGCACCTGAAAAACATTAGTTTTAGCGATGCTTTTCCTCACTAGAAGCCTCCTATCGGATTGCCAAGTAGAGTTCTTGGCAACCTCCTCGATAGCTACCTGAAATTTGATGAAAGGTAGCTTTTTCAGCTGACCTCCACACCCGGCATCAAGGTTAATCCTGTAGCTCAGCAGAAGACCACCGTAGAAAGTCATGAACACCAACCATTCACTAAAATTCTGGTGAGGGCATGAATGCAACATGTCCTTGAATCGTTCCCATCCCTCACCCAAGGTTTCATCGTCGTCTTGGATGAAATTAGAGACTTTTCACCTAAGTTCCAAGGATTTCTCAGGAGGGCAATATTTTTCCAAGAAAGCCTTGGTAACATCGTCCAATGTTTTGAGCAATCCCTCGGGTAATGATCGGACAAAAAATTTAGCTTTATTCCTTAGTGAAAAATAAAACATATGCATCCGAATGAATTCCAGGGTTACATTGTCATGTTTAACCGTGGAACATAACTCGAGGAAGTTGTCCAAATGCGCAAAAGAGAATTCGGTGGGACTTCCCCCAAATTGAGCATCCTTGATCATATGGATCAAGTGAGGACTGAATTCATGGTTGTTTGCGGTCGTAGCGGGTAATGAAATGCCACTACACAATTCGAAGGCCTCAGGGTGGCAAAATTCCTTGAGAGACTTCTGTGGTAACGTTTCCTCAGATATATCTAAATGCTCAGAAATGAAATTAGATTCAAATAAGTTTCCTCCTTCTACAAGTTCACTAGATTTGGGAAGAAGTCTCCGTAAACCACGTAAATGTTTTTCAATTTCCGAAATAAATGGCGTGGTAGGATTTCCTTTTGATCCACGTAGCACACAATGATAGAATAAAGCTAGCAATGACAAGCTTGCAAATAACAAAAGAAATAAGGAAGGAAGTTGGAATTATGACAAAAATCTTACAGATAGAAAACTAAATGAAAAATCATTTTATCCCCGACAACGGTGCCAAAATTTGATAGCCTGTCGAAGTGGCTAGCAAAGATAAACCATACAAGGCTCACTAGGCTACTAGTAAGGGCAAGTAAGGATCGAATCCCACGAGATAAAGGTTTTTACACTAAGACGGTCTAAGGAATAAGTTTAGTTCTGTTTTATTTTAGAATAAAGATTGTCACAAAATGTCGATTTATTTTAACTTGAATTTAAGAATTAAAGACGACTAAGGTAAGGGATACACCACTCACTTCCTACATGAACGCATGGATTCCTAGGTCAAACCGAACGTAGAAGGAAATGTCAAGGGAAAGTCGTTCTAAGAGTCTTGTCAACTCGCTCGAGCTAGCATGACGAGCAGAACTATGAACACGATCTATTCTAATGGCGTGAGCATAAAATGACTCCTAAGCACTTTTTCACGAAGACTAGTAACATCCTTTAACTTGAACACCTATTCTCATGGTTTTCAACCCAATCAAACACGGGGAGTCTTCACTCAACTTCATCTCTTGATCCTTCGTTGAGGAACCTAAGACGACATATATGGAAGCAAGTCATAGATTACGTGATTTAAAACCCAATTTAGCGACTCTAGTCATCCCCAAGCTTGGTCTTTACTAGGAACCTACTTATGATGAAGGTGGTGAGGGTTTCACCCACATCTTAGCACTAAAAACTACTCAGTACACATTTTACTATTCAAACACATATATTTATTCATGATTACAAATTATAACAAAGAAGTAAGTTATGACAATGGATTATAAACTAACTAAACAATATTATGAAAAGGGAAAGAGCTTTGTTTGATTATTAATATTATTACAAAAAAATAAGTTATGCAAGTGATGTAATCAAACTACAAAAGCAATAGTCATAATGAAAGCAATAACAAGGTTTAATCTTGAGAATAATAAATAAGACAAAAAGCGATAGTGTAAGGACAAGATTAACTTGAGAAGAAAGCTTATGAATTTGAAACAATATAAATTAAGAACAAGGACAAGTTTAATCTTGAGAATAAAATAAGAACAAAAGGCAATAGTGCTAGGACAAGTTTAACTGGATAAAAAGCTTATGAAACAAAACTTCAAAGTAAAGAAGATAGCTACAAAATATGTAATTGAAATGGTAATTGAAGATGAGTTAGAAATATACTATGAAGCTTGAATTCTTGTAATTAAAGAACCTTGAAGCTTTACTCCAATAATACCCCAATACAAGATGATCAACCAAGAATAAGAAACTAAGAAGCTTGAAAATCAACCTAAGAAACCAAGAACAAAAACCAAAATACTTGAATAATAACTTAGAATGAAATTAAAACAGATTGAATTACAACTTATGGAATGGTTTGAAGAACTAAGTCACTAATCAAAGTGAGTACAAATGAATCTATAATGGCAAATGAAAGTCTAAATTATCTTCTACTTTTTCTAGGTATCACTAACTATTTTTTTTCTATTTTTACAACTAAAAAGCAAATATATATACTAAGGTTTAACCCAAAGCAAGTGTGCAAGTGAAGAAGAGAAAACCAAAATTCTCTAGAACAGGGGGTAGCGGGCGCTAGGCTAGGGTCGCGGGTGCTCCTGTAGCCTATCGGGTGCTACCCCTTATTTACATCGTTAGATGATTAATCCTAATAAGCAACAAGCCACCGGATGATACAGGCGCCCACCCGGAACCTCCTATTCGATCACACAACATTAGAAGGGGACCACCATTATCGAGAAATGTAGCACCTTCCGAGAACTTATCATTTTGGTGTACGTAACATGATTGCCTATCGTTGTGACTACCAATGATAAACCCGACTATACTCACTAAGCTATTAGCAAGGGCAAATAGGTGTCGAGTCCACGGGAAAAAGGGATAATACAGAGTAAGTCGAACCTAGCAAATTAAGCAGAAGTGGGGGAAAGAAGTGGTTTGTTGTCACAAATATTAAAATAGGACGAATTTAATTAGATTATAACTAAGGAGTCTGACGTACGGGATTCACCGCTCACTTCTTACATGAAGGTGGGGATTTCTAGAACAAAATAAACAAGGTGGAAAATGTCCAGGGGAAATCTTCTAAGAGTCATGTCTACTCTCTCGAGCTAGCATGACGAGCAAAACTAAGAACACGGCCTATTCTCATGGCGCATACACAAAACAGCTCCTAAGCACAAATTCTCGAAGATAAGTAAAGTCCCTTAATCCAAACACCTATTCTCATGGTATTTAAACTAAACACACATGGGGAGTCTTTACTCAACTTCATCTCTCGATCCTTCATTGAGGAACCTAAAACATTATCTAAGGTAGTGAACCTAAGACTACGTAACTCAAAACCCCATGTATGACTCTAGTCACCCCAAAGCTCGGTTTTTACTATAAACCGACTAAGTCATTTAATGACTGAGGGTTTCGCCCACACCCTAGAACAAGACTACTCACTATTCATATTTTAAACCAAATTAAAACTAGTAAACATCATGGAATGAAATAAACAAGGGAAATAGTATTACTAGTGACTACTTTACACAACTATAGAAAATAAGAAGTAAATTTAAGTATTTAAGAACAAGGGTTTGCTCAAGATGGATTAAAGCAATTAAACAACAACAAGTTATACCATCAAAACTTCTCAAAGCATGAAACTTCGAGCCTAAGTAACTTACGAATTCAAGGTATGAACAAAAATAAGCAAGAATCATAACAGTTTAGAAGAGTTACTAGAACCTTGATTTCATATAACACTATCTAAATTCCAAGTGCATGGATCTTTAGAGTATAACTTATGAAGGACACAATTCTTGAAGAACCAAATATAAAATTAACACTAATATTGTTGATGTACAAAGATGATTTAGGAATAAACTTAACAACAAGAATTTATGTAAAACTTCAAAAGAGTAAAGCTAGGTCGAAGGTTTTTATGACTTCAATTATTCTAGAGAGATTTGATACTAGCTATGAGCAGAATACAACATCTTATAGAAAATCTCCAAGTACAAAATCAAGTGGGCAACTGGATAAAGAAGGAAGCAAACTATGATTTTGCTGGAGGAGGTAGGGTTGCGGCCGCATAGTCTGGGGGTTGCGGCCACAACCTTTTTTGTACCGTTCCTAAAGTTCTTTATCAAAATGCAAAAATTCTCTTGGAGAATTGCCTTCAACGGGGCTGCTTGCAAGTGCTCTTGGTCGCTTTGAAATGGCTAGCGATATCGCGAGCCGAATTAGTGATATCGCTAGTAGCCAAAGACAAAGGGAAAACCGTCTTGACCATAATTCTTCTAAAACTCTAGGCCGACTCGAACCAAACCAAAATACACCGTATCTCATCATCTAATGTTACCTCGGCTTCCGAATCAAACAGAACAAACCTATAAAATTGAGATAACACACAAAACAAGACAAAACGGGGTATAATATGATAAAAATGCAAGGGAATGGGATTAATAGAATAAAGCAAGAAATAAGGGAAAAAATATGGAAAAAGAGCCCAAAACTACATAAACTACTTACTAAAAAACTATAGAAATATATACAAATAAACACTACATCATAAAACTAACCTTTTTTTGCAGGTACCTAGTATTTGACTTTTGTCTTACGAGACTTACCGTCTCTACAGACTCAATCAAAGTGGGGGCTAACTGTAGACACCTACATTTGGTCCCACCCGAAGGCCGATGAATAACGTGTGCCACGTCGCAACAATCTGGTTTCTATAAATTGAATGCTTGAAAAATGTATGAGTGATCGTCGCAAATAGCCGATGATAAGTTCTGATGGCCGAGCCGCGTTTAATAGTATTTTATTTTATTTCAAATCATTTCACTTCATAAACAATTGACTCGGCTACATAGCTCGAAGAACCCGAAAGATTCCATACGGCGTAAAGCATTTTTAAGGAAATAAGGAATATTCGGGAAAGAATATCACACATACTGAGAAAAATGGCAAAAATCAAATCCCTAGCCTCAAGCTCTCAAGCACCCCGCTTGAGTGCCTAGATGTTCCCTGAGCGCCCTAGCACTCGCCGAGTGCCTAGACGCTCATTGGGCGCTATGGCGCATAACCGGGGCTCAGGGGCTATATCAATATGCACACTAATCAATCAACAATAAACATTTGTTCACACAACATAACACATCTTCACTTTCTCTCTCTTAATTCTCTCCACCTTCTCTCTTTAAAATTTTCTTAAACACTGTTTCAAAAACCTCAATTCCAAGAATCGTTTTTGAAGCATTCAAAAGAAATTGTCTCAAAGAGCGCACGAAAGGTACTCTGAATGAGGCCACAATGCATCAACAACATCATCGTAAGCTATATAAATCATTGTATTATGTGATTATCATTTCTTAGAAAATCGACATGTTTAAATTGATTCATGAAATATTGACTAATCATGGCTCGGTTTTCTATTAAAATCAACTTTAAGTAGAAACACAAGCTAGGTTTCTTACGTACCCTTGAATGCTAAATGTTTATTGCTTTAATCCACGTAGAATCCATGTTCAGCTACAAGACCTAAAAGCATGTTCTCACATAAAGTAAAGATAAACCATACAAACAATCTTAAGGTCCTCAATCTTGATTAATTCTAAAGCGATCACCCTCACATGTCATTAAAAGTTATGTATGGAATAATTAAAACCCACCTAGCTGTAGACACCGAATTTAGTCCCCTTGTCCAGCGGTAGGACTCTATGATGATTAAAAAATTCATTTCTTTAAAAGATTGGATAATCGAGTATACTTGGGCATACAAATAAGTTTCAGATATTATAAAAGGCCCATTATTATTTAATGGACATTTTTTAATTATCACAACGCTTTTTATTATTTTAAAATAAATAATAATAATTATAATAAATAAATAAATAATAATATAAAATAAAATAAATGAAAAAAATATGAAATAAAAAAATCTTTCAAAAATGCAGCGCGGTAAAGTTAGTAACGCTGACAGCTCAGCGTGACTAAGTTAACAGTGCTGCCCTAGTAATGTTGTAGGGTTTCTTGAGCTAATGGGCCAGCGCGATTCGGTGTACCGTGCTAGCAGGCCAGCGCAATTAGGGTTCCCACGCTGCTATAAATATCTTCATTTTCTTCATTTCTAAACACCTTCTTTTTACTCATTCTCTCCCTCATACTTAAATAATCCGAATATTGCTTTTTAACATCCTCATTTTTATACACAATTGTTTATTATTTATTTACTTTTTATTTTACTTAAAAAGTGGCTACAAATTTTGAAAATATTGAAACAATTATTCGAAACTCTGCTCAAATTACTACTCGTCGAAAACAATCTTCAAAGGAGAAGTGGTACGTTTCCTGAGAGCCCTTAAAATCATGTTTATGGACTTTTAGTTCTTGTTTCACAATTTATTTACCGCTCTATCACCTTATTATTGTTAAAGAACTTAAATTGATTGTTTGCGACTGATATGAATCAAGGTGATAACTTCGAAGGTTTTATAATGGCTTCTAAAAATGATGCAAGTATGGGGAAAATAATAACTTATGGAGATTCAAGGCTTTTAGGATCTTCAAAGTCATCATCATGGGTGTGTATGGTGACACTCAAATTTACTTGATTAATTGATGCAAAAGAAAGAATGGCGGAATTAGGGGAATAAGATGGTTTTGTCTACGAGTTTTCTCCCATTTCAATGGATAGGGTTTTTCTCATTTTAGACATTGAGTCTTTCATTTCTTGAAGTGTCTTAATCTTCATTTACAGCCTTAAACACATGGAAAATGACTTCTTGAAGGTTTATCTTGAAAGGTTTCTTGAAAATTTGAAGAAAAATCACAAAAATTGCACAAATTTAGACGTAGCTTGTATGGCGTCGATTTTGACGATTTTGTGTTGATTTGGGTAGATCATATTTTTGTGTAAATCTGGTTGTAATTTGTTGATTATATTGTTTGGCAAGGTAATAAGAAGTTTGTTAGGATATTTTTTGTTTAGATATAGTTTGTTAGAGTTTGTTAGCAAGATGAGAATGACATGTAGTGTTGATGTGGCAATCTTATCTTGTGAGTCATAGATGAGTCACTAATGTGGGACGATTTTACCTATGTTGTGTGTGTGTGCTTTAGCTTAGTTTTGTTAGGATTTTATTGATGATTATTCCTATAAGTAATCTCCACATTAGTTTGTAAAATTCAGATTATAGAGTTCAATAATCATTATTGTTTAGGGTTTATATGTTTTCTACACACCACCTTCCTTTATGCCTTAAATTCCCATCGTCGTGGATCTTAAAGTCCACAACTTTCCCTGCTTTCAATTTTTTCTTAATTCTGTCCAGTTTCATATCGCCCTCCTGGCTCTTCTTAATTTCCTCAAATATTGTTGGTTAGATACTAAGATTACAAAGAATTCCTTCCAACTCTCCCTCCTTCACTTTTTCTAAGGTCAATCTCTCTATATCCTTACGTAGTTCATTAGCAACCACCAAGGTGTTCACTCCATGCTTTGCCTTACAGCTTAAAGCATCTGCTACCATATTGGCCTTGTCTTCATAGTATTGGATATCTAGGTCATAATCCTTAAGAAACTCAAGCCATCTCCTCTGTCTCATGTTTAAATCTTTGTGAGTGAAAAAGTACTTTAAACTCTTGTGGTCCGTGTATATTAGGGGTTTGCATTAGCGGGTACCCGCTTATTCATTGTTTGTTTTGGTTTAAAACTAAAGACTATAATTATGTATTTACTTATTTATGTTGCCTTGAGCAACTTAACATTATTGACTAGGTGTACGGGTGTACGTGCTTAATTTTATACAATTATTCAACAAGGCAACAATGTGTCCTGAAAGTCCGCGACCAAAGTTTCACAAGTTCACAAATTACAAGTCTTTTCAAAGCCATAAAAAAAAGTCCACAACTTACAAGTCTTTAACAAAGTTTCACAAATTACAAGTCTTTTCAAAGCCATAAAAAAAAGTCCACAGCTTACAAGTCTTAAACAAAGTTTCACAAATTACAATCAGTGAATCCATGACTAAAACAAAACATAACAAAGTGTCACAACTTCACAACTACTGAACTAACAAGAAAGCATAACATTTAACCAAATCTTCAATCTTCACTCGTCATGGAGGTGATTTCCAAAGTCTCATCAATTATGATAGTTGGTTGGTCTACAACCAAATCAGACATGCCTACAATATTTAAACACATAACATCATTTGCTAAACAAGAGCAAACCAACAATATAGATTGCAAATAAAATGATATAAAGTTGTCAACATTAAATATTAGATGCACTAACCTTCTCCTATACTCTCCAATTCTAGCATATTTTTCTCTATCTTAATAAGTTCATAACTAGTTCGCATCCAATCTTGGGAACAAATTGGAGCTTCCACCATTCTAGGAGTTAGAGAAGTGCGAAACCAATCAAGAACACGCCCTCCGGTACTAAAAGCTGACTCAGAAGCAACCATTGACACCGGAATTGCAAGTACATCACGTGCCATCTTCATCAAAGTAGGATACATTTTTGTTTGACAAGACCAATAAATCAAGATATCAAAGTCATCATCTTTTTCATGCTTGTCCTCTAAATATTTTTGCAATTCATTTTTAGTGTCAACATCATCCTCCTCACCCTCCTGCCTCTCAAAATGCTTCCTTAACCGAGTTTTCTTCCCCCCTTTTCCACCAATCTCATTAGACAAAGTAGTGATTGAAGAAGATGACCCCATTGACTTTATTGATGGGATGGACAATGCATAATGATCAAACAATTTGTTCAAAGTGTCTCTAATACGCCCACACAAAATACTAGCATCGGTAGGATCATAAAAACAGCGAACGATCCTCTCAACATACTTTAACTTATGCCTAGGATCTAACACACAAGCTTTGAACATTAATGGGTTGACATTAGTTGCAATTGACCAATACTTATCAAATTTCATCTTCATTTGCTTAGCCATCCTTTGTAGCCCTTCATTTTCATGATTAATGTAACCACCTATCTTATAACCTATGTCATAAATGTCCACCAAAAGGGTGTTACTCGTCACATAGCGAGATCCAGACATTTGCAATGTAGCCTCATAGAACACTTCAAGAAAAGGCAAAAAAAAAGCAACGGTATACCAATCACTATCGTCGGGAGCACCACCCACTTTCCTAAGCTCTCTCAAGTAAGGAATGCATTTAGTTTTCAAGAATTTAAAGGCATTCCTAAAAACTAAAGCGGTCTTAAGCATTAAGTAAGTAGAATTCCATCTTGTCTCAACATCCAAACAAATAAGACCCTTACTTACAATGCTTTCCTCTTTAACACAAGCCTTGAAAGTTTCAAGTCTTGATGGAGAAGATCTTACATACCTCACAGCAGCACACACTTTGAAAATTAACACATCCACATCTTTTAAACCATCTCTAACAACCAAGTTTAAAATATGTGCCGCACACCTCATGTGTAAAAATTCAGCATTCAAAACACATCCATCCCAAATATTGAATATCTTTTTCAAATATTGTATTGCTAGATCATTTGACGAAGCATTATCAACGGTTAAAGTTAAAATTCTCTTAAGACCCCATTCCAATAAGTATTTCTCAACAGATTTACCAATAAGCTCTCCCGAATGACCACTAACAGGACAAAAGTTTATGATTCTTTTATGCGATGTCCAATTGTCATCAATAAAATGAGCAATGAGACACATATATGACAAATTTTGACCAGAAGTCCAAGTATCGGTGGTTAGGCATACTTTAGAAGACAAGTTCTTAAAAAAGTTTTTTAATTCCTTTTTTTTTATCAATATATAGAGCATAACAATCTCTAGTAATGGTAGTACGTGCAACAGGAACAAAGTCAGGAATAGCAACTTTACAAAAATAGCAAAAACCCTCACGCTCTACAAAGCTAAATGGCAATTCATCAACAATCAACATCTTTGCAAGTGCCTTTCTAATCTCATCTTGATTAAATCCCCACAATTTTGGGACACTAACGTTCTCAATGGTTCCATCGGTGTTTACTCTAGTCTTAAACTCAAAATCGAAAATTGTTTGCCTTTTATCTATGTTAAATGGAGCTTTCTTACAACTATTAGTGTGGCTTTTCATTGCAGTAGTTCCATTTCTAGATGCACAACCAATATTCTTACAACAATAAATACATTTAGCATGTTCATCATCAAGTTTCTTAAAATGATCCCAAACATTTGATTTTAATTTCCTCTTACCTCCCTTATCTGATTTCTTTCTCTTCCCTTTGTTCTTATTATTTCCGGAAGTCTCTTGTTTGTCCGACACACTTTCATCAGAACTAATATCCATCATGTTATCTCCCTTTGAAGTTGTTTCTGCCATTAAGTAGCTACAAAAATAAAATTAAAACAGACACAATCTCAATTCATAAAATGAATAAAAGGATTTGAAAAATAATAGAATAAAACTAAAAAAACAGAATAAAAATAAAACAAAAAAATACAGAAAAAAATACAGAAAAATAAAACAAATACACCAAAACCCACTTAGCTAAAAGTAACAATTAAAGCCATGAAACAATAAAAAAAAACTTAAACTAGCAGAAAAATGATGAATCTATTCATGGTTCTTAAACTAGCAGTAATAATTAAACCCACTTAGCAAAGTTTTTAGACTAAAGTGTCCCGCTTCCATCATTTTGTGTACAGTCAATAAGACATCGTTCTAGTCCTCTTGTAACAATCAGACATTGTTCTAGTCATCGTTCTACCATTAATCAGACAATCTATTCTTTATACCTCAAATCAGCTTCATAACTCCTACAATTTCTTGCAGAAATTCAAACAAATTTCATTTTAACTCAAAATCGTATCATAGAAGAGCATACAAACTCGCAATCTACGCATACAAATTCGGAATTTCATAACAAACGAAACTAAACAACAAAATCAATCAACAACAGAAAAAAGGTAATCAAGAAACCTTAAAGTCGCCGGCAATGTTCCGACTTGCCGCCTTCTGACTCGCTTCCTTCCGACTTGTCGCCTCACGTATGTGATCTAGGGTGAGTTTGTGAGAGTTTGTCATCTAGGGTTTTGGCCTTTTGGGGTGAGAGTTTGTGAGTGTGAGAATTGAGATAGGGGTTTGTGAGTGTGAATTGTGACTTTGTGAGTATCACTGATTTTTTCTCAAAGCCCAACTCAACAAGCCCAAGGCCACAACTGAAAAATTTAAAAAATTCAAAACCCAGAGTAATACCCGTACCCGGCCCGAATTCAGCAGTAATTTAGCGGGCCGGGTACCCATCCCGCAAAATTCATGTTTGGGTGAAAAAATATCCGATTTTTTGACCGGGTAATCGGGTTTTTGGGTCGGGTTTTATGTCAACCCGTATCCAGCCCGCTAAATTCATGATTAGGTGAAAAAATACCCGATTTTTTTGACTGGGTAATCGGGTTTTCGAGTCGGGTTTTTATGCCCACCCCTAGTGTATATCCTACACTTTACCCCATACAAGTAATGCCTCCATATCTTTAAAACAAACACGATCGCTACTAACTAAAGATCATGAGTAGGGTAGTTTGCCTCGTATGATTTCAATTACCTTGAAGCATACGCAATCACCTTTCTATATTGCATTAACACACATCCCAAACCATTTTTAGAAGCATCACTATGCGCATCATAAGAGTCACTTCCATCTGGTAAAGTCAACACTGGAGCTGTAGTCAAACGCTCTTTTAAGGTCTGAAATGCCTCTTCACACTTATCACTCCACTAAAACTTACAGTCTTTCTTCATTAATGACGTCATTGGTGCAATCCTCGAAAAGTCCTTCACAAACCTCCTATAATAACTTGATAACCCTAAGAAACTCCGTACATTTGTTACATTCTTAGGTGTAGGCCACTCCTTAACTACCTCAATCTTGGCTAGATCTACTTTGACTCCCTATTTTGACACAGTATGTCCCAAGAATGCTTAGCATACAATTCATTCTCCTTTATTGTCATCAAGATTGTCCTCAAATGTTCCACATGTTCTTCTCTACTCTTAGAGTACACCAAGATGTCATCAATGAAAACAACCACAAACTTATCCAAAAATCGTTGGAAAATCTTATTCATTGGATCCATGAAAATTACTGGTGCATTGGTTAACTCAAAAGGCATAACAGTGAACTCATAGTGCCCATATCTCGTACAAAGAGTCGTTTTCGGTATATCCTCATTGGCAATTCTCAATTGATGGTATCCTAACCTCAAATCAATCTTTGAAAATATAGTAGCTCTTTTTAATTGTTCAAACAAGTAATCAATCCTCGGTAAAGGACACTTATTTTTGATCGTCACCTTATTCCACTCCCTATAATGAATACACAACCTCAAACTCTCATCTATCTTCTTTATAAACAATACTAGTTCTCCCCAAGGTGAGGCACTAGGCCTAATGTAACCCTTTTCCAACAACGCTTGTAACTGTTCTTTCAACTCACTCATTTCTGCAGGTGCCATCCTATAGGGTGCTTTGGAAATAGGTGTTGTTCCCGGGACTAAGTCTATGGTACAGTCAATATCTCGTTTAGGAGGCATCCTCGGAATCTCTTCCGAATACATGTCCAGAAAGTATCTTACTACCTCAATATTTTCAAGCTTAGCAGTCTCTACATGATCCACATCCCTCACACTACAAAGGTAAATGGGAAAACCTCTCTTCACAAACCTAGTAAACCTCATCATTGACACTATGTTGATGTGTTTTGGCCTTCCTGCCCCAAAATAGCTCACCTTCTTACCCTTATTGATTAACGAGATCTTTTGTGGCTCACATAGAATCCCAGCATTATGCTTACATAACCAATCCATCCCCATAATCACTTCTAAGTCACCTAAATCAAACTCGATTAGGTTAGTCTTAAACTCCACTCCCTCAATTTCAATAGGAACATCTTGAAATCTCTTTGAATATTGTACCTCCTATCCTAAGGGTAACACTATTGACATATCTACTGTATCTACTTTTCCCAACACATGCTTTAGCTTTTCTAGAATCTTAGTGGATACAAAAGAATACGTTGCACTAGTGTCAAACAAAACATTAACAGCAAGACAGTGGATGGAAAAAGTACCAGTAATTACATCCTTATTAGCATCAGCTTCACTTCGAACAATCACATTCAACTTTCCAGTGTTTGAGGTCTTACTCTGTCCTCCTCCATTTCCACTCCCATTCCTATTTCCGGCTTGAGGCGTCACCTTTCCTCCCATATTTCCTTAGAAACCCTTTTGCTGTCCCCTAGTTGAATTCCCCCTAGATTGTGAAACTTGCCCTTTCCTGGGTGATTGTTAGGACACTTCTTGCAAAAGTACATATGCCCTCCTTGACTAGCCATCTGAGCTCTATTCCCATTTCCAGAAGTAGGCTTCCCAAAGTTTCCCCTATTACCCTGGAAGTTGTTGTTGAAACGAGGTTTCTTAAATCCACTATGATTTCCTTTTGGTTGAAGTTTCCTCCATCATCCTTCCTTTTCTCCCTTGTCTCACCTTCCTTCTATAACTCATTCCTTCTATAACCCTCGTCTCACCTTCCTTCTATAACTCATTCCTTCTATAACCCTCTTTCAAAATGGCTAGCTTTCAACCTCTCAGTTTCCACGGCCTCGGGAGCAAACCTAGACAATTCTATAAACTTAGAGTAGTACTTAGTGACAGACATAATTCCCATATTAAGCTCTAGAAACTTTTCAGCTTTCTGTTTATGAAGGAACACGGGATAGAACTTATTACGGATTTGCTCCTGAAATATATCCCAATTGAACCTTGGTAAAGCCCTAATCACAGCCTCATTTTGTGAGCACCATAGATCAGCTTCTCCTCTCAGATAGTAAACAACATGGTTCACCTTAAGCTCTTCTGGGCACTTAACTGCCCCAAAACAACTTATTAAAATCTCTCAACCATCCCTCTAGTATAGTTGGATTGTGCTCTCCTTGGTAAGTGGGTGGCTTACTTTGAGAAATCTTCTTGAAAATTTCCCTAGCAGGGTCACTACCATTTCCATTTCCTCTAGCAGCTAACTGTTCAGCTACAGTAGCAAATTACCTCACTACTTCATCCAGCTGATTGTTGTTACGTTCATCCATTCTATTTCTCATGTAGAGGAAAAGACCTTTATATTAAGATGTCTAACTCTAGCTTAGAACAACATAAACTTATAATATAAAACACTTTCTCATTTCGACTCATAAAAGAAGTTACATTCTTTTAGAGCGAATGATTCACTTAGTTTTGATTGTTTACAAAACCATTAAAATAAGAATAAAGCACATAAGAAATAAATAATTCCCTTGGTTTTATTCTACTTGAGGCTTCATTTATGAAAAGAAATTTGTTATTTAGTTCCTCTTATTATTTCTTATGGCTCACTGCCACTTATTCAAGCTAACATAAACAATAATTCAAATTTTTCAACACTCCAAACATCAAAAATACTAACAATATTAATTAAATTGTATCTAAACAAAAAACTCTAAACATTAACATTGTCCAACCTGTCGCTTGACATCACATATTTCTTTGGTAAAAATTTAGGATTATCTTTTGTATCATCTTCCATTTCTTTTTCCATTTTTTCTTCCGTTTCTTCCTCAGGATCTAACTCTTCTTCATCCTCCTCAGGATCGTTTACCAAGTCTACATACACAGGAATTACTGGATCCGGGTTCTCGATTTCATAACATGAACTGTCCCTTGACTCATTAGTCCTTGAATCAGTAGTAGTCTCCTTCACCATCATGTCTTCTTTTTCTTGACAATCTGGGCTTGGTGTGGGCGGAGTCTCTTCACTTGCATTCATCTCCTGATACTCCTTCTCTTTCCCAGGAATGTAACCTTCCAAGTATCTCCAATCACAGCCCCATTGGCCAATTGCATCCTTATATTTAGAGTAGTTCGAAAGTCCTCTAGCAAAGTGGAAATCGCTAAACTTTGCCTTGATTTCTAGGTAGGGCGAACGATCGGGAAAATACTTAAAAATTAGGGCTGATACATGGTCTTGTAGGTCCCATTGTGGCAGCTTCAATACAGTACTCATATACCAACAGTAAAACCGTATTTTCCAAACGTAATGGGGTGGACTCTCATAGTCTTTCTTCTCCAAGGTTCCGATTTGTGTGTATTTACTAGGCAT
Organism: Suaeda aralocaspica; assembly: GCA_016808085.1. Lineage (NCBI taxonomy): Eukaryota > Viridiplantae > Streptophyta > Magnoliopsida > Caryophyllales > Amaranthaceae > Suaeda > Suaeda aralocaspica. The sequence goes on along the minus strand of PYUH01001847.1, from coordinate 54,734 downwards.
ACTATACAATATCCTGCACAGCACTTAAGGCTAATGGACCATCTTTCCCAAAACAAAACAACTAACAGTTCTTCAAAAAGTTCTTGTGGCTAACATACAATTTCTTTTACACATAACTATTCACATAAGCAACACCTTAAAACATGAACTTTAATTAATGAAAGAATAGAAATAAAGTCTATCCTACATGCCCTAACTTCCTACTCAAGCTCAATACATGGTATTAAAGTAATAACACATAATACATACCTTAATTCCTTGCATACCTGCACACATAATTTATTTTTCAAAACCTTTTATTTTTAGAAATTACTATTTTAAGAAAAATTCCATTTGTAAAAACTATCCAAAATAAGAAATTCCTCTATCTCAAAATAAAACTTAGGGTACCCCCAAAAATAAAATTTATTTTATTTCTAAAACTAAGCTCTGGTAACCACTTTGTAACTCCCTGGAATTTCCTAACTTTTTACTCTATATTTTTCCGGAAAACATATTATAAATATTAAAGAATTATAACTATTAAAACTCCTAGTAAAGGAAAAACCAAAGTATTACCGCCACTATGATAATGGCTAAGGCATTTATTAAAGTACTACAGCGGAAGTCTTAAAACCCAAACCAATTTAAAACTAAATTTCAAAACAGATCTAAAAACCATATCCAAAACAAACATCCAAAATAAAAATCAACTTAAAACTTTATTACACATCGGAACCATTTTAATGGCACTTAAAAACCAAAACTAGAATCTTTGAAAATAAACAACATCCAAATAAAGGGAAGTACTTCATAAGTAATAAAATTAAAACTACAAACTACAAACTACACAGTAAGCGCTCTCACTCCAGCCCAACATGAAATGACATATGCACACTTATACCTGTTGCTTTTCTTAATGTAGACAACTACACACCAACAATTGGGACATTGTAGGGCAAAGTACAAGACAAAGCAACGCACACAAAACAAACAGTCAGCAAAGTTGAGTACATAACTACTAAAGACTATGCAACAAAACAACATGAACTAAAACATACGCACACCTTACCTTTGACAACCATTCACCTGTGCATAGACTTAACAAATTAGTTATTATATTTAAACTTTGGATTCTGCATCAAACGGGTTTCTTTTCCTTTAAAATCGCCCTATTGGGCACCAACTTGGGAGAAACTCGAAAAAGGTATTACCTATGTCACATTAAGTAACGGAATTCCAGAGCATTTAAATTATAAAAGAGTACAACGTCTTGTACTCCAATTAGAAGTCATAGATCTCTAATCCTTACGACTCCCGCAATTATTCATACTCAAGGTATATACGTTCCAAGAGTTTTGATGCAAATCCTCTTTCACTTTACGCGATTAACCGGTTTAACAGTGTTATGACTCACGTACAATATCATATAAAAACATGCCTCAAATCAGGCAGGCGATATTAATTATCTTCAAATTAAAGTGATTAAAAAATAATCTCATGTGTGTTCTTTAATTAAACTGAACTTCCTTTACCACACATTAACTGTGAGTGGCTAACTATTTACTTTCTCTTTGACCACACCCTTAAACTGTGAGTGGCAACATGTATAAATTATTTGCTCATAAACTCCTCTTAATTATGTGAATAAAAATTCACAACTTCCTTCCTTTAATAATAAGTTATTGGCCAAATTAATTGACCATAAAGTTCCAATTCAATCTTGGCAAATTTCTATTGCTACTCAACATGGAATGTCAAAACAATATAAAATCATGCTTCTAATAAAACTTATCATGCATATCAATTCATAATTCAAACAAGCATTACAATATTTCATAACATAGAGGATCATCCCAGCATGAATTCTTATTCTTATGTTTATCTTTTGTACTTACGTACCTTGTGAAATAGTGGTGTTCCGCCACAACTTCTAAAGATGACTAATTCGGAGTCTTCTGCATAAAGAAAACCGAAATTAAATCAAATCCTTGTTGACTAAGTTCTTCAACGACTCTAAACTAACTTCTATATCGGAAACTTGTCCGAAACCTTCCCTATATGGTCTCTATTCAATTCCATAGTTCACTTTAATTTTTCTATTGCAAAATTACTTGATTTTCGGGACTTATTGATACTTTATAAAACCTCAACATTAATTTTATGTCACTTTAGAAAAGTTGACAGCAATTTAAAATAATCAAAACTCCTTGAAAAACCTCAAAAACAACACAAATCAATCATACAATGTATTACTAAATTTATATGATCAATTCACGCTAATTACATACTTCAAAAGCCTAATTATTTATCGTACAAAATCTGGACAACATACTCAAAATCACTTTTAAGCTTCATGAAACATACTAAAAATCATATGTAACATCATAGAATTAACATGTGATAGTACTAGCATAATATGAACACTTAAAACTTATGTTAACTTGTTTTTACTAAATTTTCAGATTTAATAATTAACTTTAAAATCTTAGAAAACTCATAAAAACATCATACATTCATCATAAAACTCTTTTACAATCTACTAACATCATTATGAAACCAATCTATGCTTTAGAATAATTTTTCATAAGCCAAAACATGTTCATAATATTCATTCTATTGAATTTCATGATTACAAAATTTGGACAACAATTTATTTTATGATTAAAGCCTTTAGAAATCAATCTAAACTTTATAAAATCATCATAAATTCACTCAACAACAGTTCATGATCATAAAACTGAAGTTTAAATCATTAAAACTCATAAAAATCAATAATTTCATTACTTTATAAACCCTAATCTAAAATTCGTGAACAGTAAATTAATTGATGCTTTAAAACAAATCATAACTTCATAAAATATGATTGAAACTTATAATCATAATTAAACATAAATATAAACATGAATTTGCAAAATTAAATCATAATGAAGCTGAAGAATTTTTTTTTCTTTTATATGTATGTTCGAAAAATACCGAGTGGGGAGGAGCAAGGGTGGCTCGGGGTGGTGGCCGGCGGCGAGAGGGGCGCCGGCGAGGGGCTTCGGTGCAAGAACTCCCAAAATAAACGAAACTTTTTTTTTCCTTCTCCTTCGCAAAACCGAACTCCAAAGAAAAAAAAATTTTTTTTTTCGGACTTCTTCTCTTTTTTTTCTCTCTTTCTTTTTCCAAATTTTGGAATCCTAAATCACTAATTTGCAAGATGAAATCTAAAAATTTGGGTCTTAAAGGGTATTTATAGGCCCCAATGTAGGATTTGCTGAAGCCCATAATTATCCTAAATAGTGGATATTACTTTTTTGCCCTTGCTTTAAAATAAATTAGGAAACTCTTAAAAATTCTACTTTTAAGAATCTTTTCAAAACATTTATAAAACATAAAATATTATTTATAAACATAAAATAATTATTTTTAATTAAAACTTATTTAAATTCCTTTGTTTCATATTCTGATGAATACAACTTTTCAATGAAAATTTCAAAATTACACGTATAAAATAATAAAATAATTCTTTAAAATACGTGAAAATATGGGGTATTACAATACCTATCAAAAATAACCTACTACTCTAACTATGTAGATAGGGAAGTAGGGATCGTATCCACAGGGATGCAAGCAATTGCACTAATTCTAAAAAGTTACTTTGCCATAAGGGGCCTCTGAATTTTGGGTTTTGACTAAAATGTTGACTAATACTAGGAATGAAATCAATTAAGGAAATAACTCTATAACTAAGCGTAGGACGTCGGTTCACCACAGATCACCCAATGAACTGCAACACAATTAATTAACAGATTATTAACTTCCTAAATTAAGGTCCACTAATTCTCTCGAATCTAGTCTCCTTCAAAACTACTCTAATGGCTCTCGCTCACTTAGACTCGTTTTGCCTATTGTCGCTATGATCTAATGGTGGTAATTTTACCTCTCACTATCGTTTTCGACAATATCTGACTAACTATTAAACCTGGCCAGTATTTAACTGAAAGCAATAATAATTGACAACAAGAATTCAAGAACATCAACAATCAAATTAATAACTATGAACAAAACATCAAGAACGATCCATAAATCCCCTAGTCCTAGAAAGAAAACTACTCACACAAGATATAAATTAAAGAAACTAAATCAACAAAGGAAAATAAAGTTATAAACATGATTAAAACTAACTAATTGACAATAATTAATAAACTAAATCTAAACATGAAGCTAGGGCACAAAAACCAAGAACATAAACTAAAACTAAACTAAGAATTAAAATCATAAACTAAAAACATAATTAAAGATATAATTAAAAACGATTTGAAATAAAACCTCTATTGAATTGAATTGAATGATTAGTATCCTTCACAACTTAGAGAGAAAACTAGAGCCAAAAACTAGAACTTGAGATATGAAAATTCGTACTTAGGTTTAGAATTTTCATCACATGATACAAAAAGAAGTAGAGGTATATGTGGATGACATGATAGTGAAAACCAAGGAAAGGAGTGAACATACCCTTTGACAGTGCAAGTGACACACAAGAGGGGGAGTGAATTGAGTGTTTTGAGATTGTTGTAAATTTTTCGATTTATTTTAAGAACAGTTAAGAACCAGTTCTCAAGCAGCAAAAGCAAAAATGCAATAAAATAAACAACATCAAGATTTAACGAGGTTCGACTTCTAATAAGTCTACTTCCTCCACTCACTCACTCCTTTTATTAATCAACTCAGAATAACAAAAAGAATTACACACAATCACTTATGCAACAATGCACAAGATGATTCCCCAACTTCCACCTATGGAAGTTCGACTCAACCTTCAACTATCAAGGTTCAAATGAAAATGATCCCTGATCAACTTCCCCAGCAAACTGAACTCACAAAATGCTGAAATTACAACACTTTGTCTCTCAATAATAATTAGCCTAAATGCTTAAAAAAGAGATAAATTAAGACCTTAATGTGGTGGTAGGGTTTATGCTAGGATAGGACTTAGAGAGAGAACTTTTGCAATCTATGTTCTTCAGTTTTTGTTCGTGTAAATGTGTTAGGTTTGTATGCCAGCAAATTTTCTTAAATAAGCCTTTGGCTAGTATGTTATGGAATATTGCAAGAGAATATTTTCCTTGGGAATATGGAAGTAATTCCGCAAAAAAATATTCTCACTGATTTTATTTGAGATCAAACTTTGCTAAAATACGGTTGTATGAAGTCAACTCGAGAGGACTGGTTCAGCATTGTTCCTAGATTGTCCCAGTCAGCCAAGCTTACATGTAATTGTGTAAGACAAGTAACCAAGGTTCCTTGTCATCCACAATTAGTTAATCTCTCTAACCTCAACCTTTATAATGCATCTATAAACCTTCATACCACTTACATTGCATCTAAGACTTAAGAGCATGACTCAATGAACTTGGTCTTCATGCAAACTTCAAGACTTCGCTTCATGAGCTTCATCTTATCATCCACTGAACTTGTTCTTTAGTACCTGCACATGAAAACATAAACTTGCATACAATATGATAGTTCAATAAAGTTTGTCATCATTCAAAATACAAGCTAGGAACTCAACAAATTCCCCCTTTTTGATGATGACAAACCATAAACTTCCCCCTGCAAATAATATCATTTATTTTTTGGAACTTTTTCAAAATTTTGAATTCTTTTAGAATTTAATGAACTGGTGTCATACTATTCCTGCAGATTAAGAATCATTTACAAGTACACTAGTTCACAACTAACTCACAACATTTTAAGAAAGAGTTACTAAGTACCAAGGGCAAATACAAATTAGACTAAGAGCTCTTACACTTAAACATGCATTCGCAATAAGAACATCAGTAAGTTCATCAGACTTGTTTCCAAGCCGTTGGGAGGATAAGAGGTAAAATGCTTTGAATGCACTTACTTCTAGACCATTTAAGTATGTCACCACTAGCAACACTTTTAACCTTGCTCTAGTTGCTACAACACACACAAATTATAAACATTCATTTGACCTGCTTCCCCCTGAGATAGGTAGAAGAGATCAAAACTTGATCTGCTTCCCCCTTTTGGTATCATCAAAACAGTAAAGGAACAAGAACATTTAAATAAACAACAAAACACAATCAGTAGTCAAACTACTAATTATATTAAGTTCCAACTAATTTAGGTAGCCCAAACAACCTTCTAGAGATGCTGATTCTACCACTGCTCGTGTAAAAGTACCAAAGCTACTTGTCCTAAATAATTAATACAGACCAGTAGTAGACCAAATTACGTAATAGAGTGTATTTGTAATTTGGGAAAGGGGAAACTAGAATTAGAGTTCAATAAATAAGAGGGGTTATCAGTATTAAGAGAATAAAAGAAGAAACAAAAGAAATTTAATCTGCTCCAGAGTCATTTTCAGTCCCATTATCTTCCTCTCTCTCTGAAGCACTATCATCATTTTCCTCATGTTCCTCGTCTTCATTCTTCTTAGAGATCAGTTCATCATCCTCATCACCAGCAGCTTCTGATGACTCTTCCTTTCCTTCAGAACCCTCTGCTCCTTTTATACCAGCTTTATCAAGACGAACCTCAACTCTCTTGTAGTATTCCTGAAGTGCAGCACATAGTGTAGTGGCACTGTCTACCATATTCGGCATTAGCTGATTCTGGTCACTTAGCTGCTTCACCAAGGCATAGGTCGCCTGAACTGATTTTGTACTGGTCCCAGCAAGACCAGCATCACTTCTTCCCTCACCTTTCATTTTCAAAACACCACCCGCATATGTCATACCCTTCTGACCTATTATTTGATTTGTGAGATGAAACACGATGCCATAGTCTCCCACCATAGGAACCTTCCAATGACCAAATACCAAGGTCATCCTTCCTCTATAGGGCAGAGCATGGTTTGCTTTCTCCACACAACAGATCATATGTCCTAATATTATTGCAGGGAGGTTGACTGGAATGTGTTCAATGAGAAAGTAAATCAGAACACTATCCGTCAACCATACACTAATTTGGCCTTGTGCTCTAAGGCACACAATCTTTGAGGCTATGGTATGAAATATCCTCACGATTAACTCCTTTAGGTGGCCAATGGTATACCCCTGATTGGGATCAGGTGGAGTAGTAAACAATCTGGTCTGCATCTGTTTTGTTGTGACTCCCTTGACAGAAGGCCAATTCTCCGTTGAGTACACATCAAGTCCCTTAGTTGGAACTTTGAGCATTTAAGCCAATTTCATTTCAAACTGATTTATGGGAATATCCTTAACTAAAGAAAAGTAGGACCCATCGTCCTTGGTATGCAGGTGTTCATAAAATTCTTCAACCAATGGCTCTATTATTTTGTATCCTTGGTATCCTCTTCATCAATTTCCTCTTCCAACACATCTTCTACCACTGACTCTATTATTTTGTAAGCCATCTTCTTCGATTTCTTTGTTTCAATTTTAGGAGATTCACTAACTTATTTTTCAACTAATCTTGTGCTTCTTCTCTTTGACATGATGAGACTTAACTTTTCCTCTGCTTTGAGCACTGAAGAAAAACTTGAACGGTTTTAGTGAGAGAAGGAAGAAGAATTTAGGCAAGTCAGATTTTGTGACTGAATATTTAATCGAGAGAGAAGATAAACAAAATATATGAGATCAAAGAAATGAAATGAAAAAAGGGAAGTATGATCAAGAGTCGAATATTTCTAAGAGAGTAAAAATCAAACGGTTATCTTCAAGGATTTAAAATATATTTGTCCGTTCAACCAAAAAAGGCAGCTGCCATAAATACGACCTTCACTTCATTTATTTCCAATATTTTGAATTTTTGTAAAACAAAGCGACTGATTAAAATAACCACCCCAGGAATCTGGTTCCCTAATAGTCTGCAACTGGTTTGTGCCAACTTACTCTTTACAAGATTATGCTAAGGTACTTGAGTACTAAATTGATCAGCTCAGCATCGCATAAGAATTTTGTGAGTCCTAAAAAGTAAAAAGAAACAAGAAAAAAATATACACAAATTGACATCATCTGACTAGCCAAAGGGACAAGTAAAGACCTAAGAGCTCGTTGTCGAATTTTAATCATACCCAACAAGGTACGAAGCTTAATGAACATTTCTCTGCTCAAAGGTTTTGTAAAGATGTCAGCTAGTTGATCTTCTGACCTGCAAAACTACAATTCCACATTAACTTTTTCAACATTGTCCCTTAGAAAATGATGCCTAACCTCAATATGCTTGGTTTTTTAATGCTGGACAGGATTTTTTTGAAATATTGATTGCACTTATGTTATCACATAAGATGGGAACACTTCTGATACAGAACCCAAAATCCTTTAGTTAAGACTTTATTTACAAGAGCTGAGCACAACATAACGCAACTGCAATGTACTCAGACTCGGCTGTAGATAAGGCGACAAAATTTTGTTTCTTAGATCGCGATGAAATATGACAGGAACCTAAGAAGTAAGCCATTCCAGAGGTTCTCTTCCTGTCCACAATAAACCAGCAAAGTCAGCATCTCTGTATCCAATAAGGTTCATGCTGCTACCTTCTGGATACCACAAACACAAATCATCAGTAGCATTGAGATATCTCATAATTCTCTTAACAACCTTTAGGTGAGATTCTTTAGGGTTGCTTTGTAATCTTGCACAGAACCCCACATAAAACACTATATCTGGCCTACTGGTTGTTAAGTAAAGCAATGAACCAATCATAACATTGTACAACTTACCCTCAACATCCTTTCCATTCTCATTAAGGCGCAGTTTTGTAGAAGTTGGAATAGGTGTTTCATAGGATTTGCTGTCTTACAAACCATATCTTTTCAGCAACTTCTTGAGGTACTTATGCTGATGAATCATGATTCCATCCTTGGTTTGCTTGATCTGAAGCCCTAGGAAGAACACAGGTTCTCCTATCATACTCATCTCATATATCTGAACTCATTACACAAATCAAGATTAGTAGCTCCAAACAAAATGTTATCAACATATATCTGAACCAATAACAGATCAGTTCCCCTTTCATTTAAGAATAGTGTCTTGTTAACTGAACCTCTCTTATAGCCATTTTCTAAAAGAAAACTGGAAAGTCTCTCATTCCATGCTCTAGGAGCTTGTTTGAGACCATAAAGAGCTTTATCATGATTAATTTATGGTTTGGTAAGTCACTATCCTCAAATCCAAGGGGTTGTTCCACATAAACATCTTCTTTCAAATAACCATTAAGAAAGGTTGACTTAATGTCCATTTGGAAGATTTTGAAGTTTATACGGGCAGCAAAAACAATTAAAATCCTGATTGCTTCAAGCCTGGCTACAAGAGCAAAGGTTTCATCATAATCAATTCCTTCTGTTGATTAAACCCTTGAACCACTAACCTAGCCTTGTTTTTGACTATAATATCTGAATCGTCCAATTTGTTCCTGAACACCCACTTTGTTCCAATAATAGACATGTTTTCCTTCCTGGGTTCAAGATGCCAAACTTGATTTCTCTCGAACTAATTGAGTTCATCTTGCATGGCTAGAACCCAATCTGGATCCATTAAAGCAACCTTATAATCAGTTGGTTAAACATTTGAAAGAAAGGAATAGAAAACACACAAGTTTTGTAAAGTAGAATTCCTTGTTTGTACCCCCTTGTTAATGTCACTAATGATAAGATCGGAGGGATGAGAGGACTTATATTTAAAAGATTTGTTCATATCAAAGTTTACATTTCTGCCTCCTAATGTTGAACTGGTTCCTGTACTAGCTCCACTTGTCTCGTTGTTGCTTTAACAGGTGAACAAGGTTCCATAGTGGTCTTAGCTGCATCGTCTTCATGTGGATGAGCCTCGGAGTCACTATCTCCTTGTCTTACCTCTTGAGCTACCTGCTTCTGTGCTGGACCAGACTCTTCCTCTCTAGGAGAGTTGTGTGGTGTGTCTGGTTCAGCACCTTCTCCTTCTTTAGCTCCTATAAAGTTCAGCATGCCAATTTCGAACTCATCAACATCATCAACTTTCACATGCTTGTTGAACATGTTAGTTTCATCAAATAGGACATGGATACTTTCTTCAACACACAAGGTTCTTTTGTTGAAAACTTTGGTGATAGCCTATTGAAGTGGCTACCAATGATAAATCATATAAGGCTCACTAGGCTACTAGTAAGGGCAAGTAAGGATCGAACCCCATGAGATAAAGGTGTTTACACTAAGGCGTTCTAAGGAGTAAGTTTAAGTTGGTTTTATTTTAGAAGCAAGATTGTCACTAAATGCTGATTTATTTTAACTTGAGTTAAGAATTAAAGAAGACTAAGGTAAGGGATACAATGCTCACTTCCTACATGAAGGCGCGGATTCCTAGGTCAAACCGAACATAGAGGGAAATGTCAAGGCGAAGTCGTTCTCAGAGTCATGTCTACTCTCTCGAACTAGCATGACGAGCAGAACTACGAACACAACCTATTCTCATGGCGTGAGCATAAAACGGCTCCTAAGCACTTTTTCACGAAGACTAGTAACGTCCCTTAATTTGAACACCTATTCTCATGGTTTTCAAATTAATCAAACACGGGGAATCTTCACTCAACTTCATCTCTCTATCCTTCATTGAGGAGCCTAAGACGACATCTATGGAAGCAAGTCATAGATTACGTGATTTAAAACCCAATGTAACGACTCTAGTCACCCCGAAGCTCGGTTTTTACAAAGAACCTACTTATGTCATGAAGGTGGTGAGGGTTTCACCCACACCTTAGCACTAAAAACTACTTACTACACATTTTACTATTTAATCACATATTTTTATTCATGATTACAACTATAGCAAAGAAGTAAGTTATGACAATGGATTAATAACTAACTAAACAATTTATCAAAAGGGAAAGAGCTTTGTTTATTTATTCAATATTATTACAAAGAAATAAGTTATGCAAGTGATGTAATCAAACTACAAAAGCAATAACGACAATGAAAGAAGGGACAATATTATCTTGACAAGAATCTTTAAAGCTTAAAAGTAAGTAACTAAGAACAAGGACAAGTTCAACTTGAGAAGAAAATAGGAACAAAAGAAAAGGAAATAAGAGCTAGGACAAGTTTAACTTTAGAAAAACTATGAAAGAAGACTACAAAGTAAAGAAAGAAAGCTACAAAATATGTAAATTGAAATGAAGATTGAAGATGAGTTTAGAATCGTACTATGAAGCTTAAACCTTTGAATTATAGAACTTTGAAGCTTATTCCAATGATGCCCAATTACAATGATGATCAACCAAGAAACCAATAATACCAACCAAGAACATGAACACAAGAATATGAAACCAAGTAACTTTGAATATCCAACCAAGAACAAGAATCCATGAACTTTGAATAACAAACTTTGAATTAATTAAGAAGAGATCGAATTACAACTATTACATTGATAAAGAACTAATCACTAATCAAATTGAATATAAACTAATCTAGAGTGCAAAATGAGAGTCTAAATTGTCTTCTACTAACTTCTAACTATCTCTAACTACCTACTTTACAAGAATATATATAAACAAAACAAGACCCAAGCAAGTGGAGGATAAAGAAGCAAAAATCAACTTTGTACAAAACAGGGGCATGCGGCTGCATACTAGGTATGATGCGGCCTAAACCCCCTGTTCTGGACCTCCCCTGCTTCATTTCATTAGTTGAGGCAGGGATGTAAAGGAGTAAGCTTTGTTAGCTGGGGCTGCTAGGAGTCTTGTTTATGTTGCGAGCTATGGCTTGCGATATCGTGAGACACGAAGTAAGAGATCAAGTCGCCTAAGCCAAGACTAAAGTAAACCGTTGCTTGCTACATATTCCATAATATCTTGGGATATTGTTTCTCGGTTTCCAATTTTCAATAAAAGATCCTACAAAATGGAGACAACACACGAAATAAGACAAATACGAGCATAAATTCTATATAAATAAGGAGTAATGGGAATTACTAAAAACTAATAAAAGAAAGGGAAAAGACATAAAAAAGGAAGAGAAACTAACGAAACTAACTAAAGAAATTACAAAAAAAAAACAAATAAACACTACATCAAACTGCCCCAAGCTAGACCATTACTTGTCCCTGAGCAATTTTAAACTTCTGAAGGACGGAAGGAGTAGGATGAATCCCTCAGTGGGGAAATTAGCAAAGACTCCACTAAATCTCGAATTAACCAAAACTCAACTTATAGAAGAAAGTGCAAAGGAAAGTTCATAAGCAAAAATTCAAGAGTAACCAAGAAGATAAAAGTGAACTTGCGTGATTTAATCAAACACTTACCTTGTGTCGTTCCTTAACGCGATGATCAAGGAATATATGTCGTGAGGGAGTTTCATGAAGAACAAGAGGAAAGATGAGATAAGAAATGGTTAATCACTCACATTTCACATAAAACATCCTCTCAATATGCTTGACAAGTGACTATATCGATCAAGTAGCCTTTTCACTTTGTGTCTCAGTCTCACATGGTCTTTGAGGGTTGTAATGGGGCTTACTGTGAGGGTAAGTTGTAAAGTTGGATATTTTGTGGAGGTATACCTAAGTGAAGCATTTACAACTCAATAATGAACTTACAAACTTTTGACAATGAATAAAGAACTCAACACATCGAACCTGGATTTTCCATTAAAATCTAATGAACATCAAGAATAGAAGTGGATAAATCGACTTAGAGGCCCATTTTGTAACTCAAGAAACATCCTAAAAGGAATAGGACATCAAAGACATAGGACATTTCATCATTTTAAGAGATAATATTTGAAGAAATGATGATGAAAAGTCATTTTACTTACTTCAAAATGATTTGAACAAGAACCAACTTTTTATTGCAAACTATCATTATTAAAAAAGCATTGGAATTTTTTTTTTGACATGAGAACGAACTATACAGGAAAAAGGACGAGACACAAGCTTCACTAATCTACATAGGGTGGTAGCGGTTGAAAGCCGTGGTTCATATGTGGGTTAGTGAACAAGAGTCAAGGAACATAAGGGGAACAAGAAGATATAAAATAATGTGGAAGAAAAAATAAACTTAAGTAAGTTGGATTTTCAAACAAAAGAGCGAAGTGAAAGCCATGGTCATCAAAAAAGAGCAAAGTGGGCACGTTTCCCATATTCAAAAGGCAAATTCTCGATCTAGATGCCAACACGAGGTAAAAAACAACACTCATGAAAGAAAATTGACAAAGGTGGTGGTCAAAACAATGCATGGAGGCTTAAAAAATCTCCAAGGTTCAAAAGATCATCATAAGCGTTGTATCAATAAGGAGGACTAAATCAACATACACACAAGTTCAACAATTTTCTAAATGCGTGGTTAATTCAAGAACCCGAAACTTAGGAGCTTCGTTTCCAAAATGAATTAAGACTTATGACACATGATGGAAAAGGAGTTCGAAGCTAATTGACCGCTATTTACATCATAGGGATCTAAGCTAAACTAAAAAGACCTTAAAACAAAAACAAAAATTTGTTTTTATATGCATGCGAACATTATAGAAAATAAACTATGAAAATAAATTTACATGCTCTACATCTAAATGCATTTGGATTTTGGGAAGAGAAGGGAAAAGAAAGGATTTGGATTTCTAAGGAAAAGAGGGGAAAAGAGAGAAAATTTTGGATTTTTCGAAAATAGGAGCAAAAAGATCCCACAAGAACATCATCATGAACAATCATAATCAAAAACATCATCATCAAGAATCATCATCAAGGAGAACAAAACAAATCAAATCAACACATCTGGCTCACTCAAACTTTCCACACGTATCACTCTAAAATACACTCTCAAAACACAAACCAACCTTTAGCTCTTTCGACCACCTAACGCATCATCTCTCTCTCAAGGGATCAACAACGAAACAACAAAACAAGGATTAACACCACCAACTACATACCACCAAAACTACCTACCTATATACACCAATGGTAGAGGACATGTGACCCCCCCCCACAAGGTTGGACGAACAATCGTCCCGATGCTCAAGGAGATGGATGGTCCCTCCGAAAGTTGTAGGTAGGATTTACATCGGGTCTACATACATCGGTGTAAGGAGGCCAATCATATCGTGGTGCGTTAGGGTAGTTACCATACTCAAAAGGACAAGAGTCAAAGGGGTCCTAACCACCCGTATACCCTTGTGCCCAACCCTCACTGGGTTGACTAGGGTCCCCACGAGAGTCACAACCTCCAGAAACTTGGAAGTTGTAACCTGGTTCGGTGCGGGTGGGTAACTAAGCCCAAGTGGGTTGGTTATTACTCCAACCGGGAACTAGGCCTTCTTTGACCGGGCGGTAAGGGTAGTTCAAGTATGGGTTAAACTGGCCTTGGGTGACATGGTAATGATAGATAGAATTATTTTGTATCATAGCCAAGTCACGGTCTTGCTCGATTTGTTGTTGTTGTTGTTCCATAAAACTAAACATTTGAGTTTTTGTTGGAGAGAGAGGTTATTAAAAGCATTCATTTATTCATTATAAGGTGTGGTATGGGTGGATGGAGGGCTAGAAGAGCCCTCCTCATGAGCTTAATGTTGGGGTTGTTGGTCAATGGGTGCTCCTTGCTCCATTGGAGCTTGCTCCTTAGGTTTTAAGATAAGGGGCTCGTCGTGCATAGTAAGCACGATTTTGTGGAGTGAATGGTTCGTAAGGAATAATAAAGGCATTATCTCTTTGCAATGTGGTTTGTGCGGCATTGGGCAAGTAACAATGGTGAACTCGCCGCACTAACCAACTCCACACCCCTTCTCTACTAGTGCTATGTAAAAATTCATGATATTGAAATTCATTAAGATCAATAAACATATTAGTAGAGACAAGGTCCATAGCACCAAAGTGCTTGGAATAACCTAGTTTGGAAGAAATTAAAGTATTGTAACCACCCAATTGAATTGACCTAGTGATGGAGGGGCGGTCTGTGAATTGAAGACACTAACGTAAAAATAGAAATCAAGTGTTAATTTTTCTAGCGGAAGATTGACGACAAGCAAGGAAAAGACAAGACAACTCATCTAGACTCATTTTCCCTAAGTCTTGCTTAGAGAAAATTGAGAAACCAAACATCATATGACTCAAACACAAACAAGGTTGATCCATTTGACTGGATAGACTATGAATGGATGAAAATCTAGACTCACCACTAATACTCTCCCAAAAGGTATTGTAGCTATTGAGCTTAGGAATTTTCTCAATGGAAGGTTCAAACAAAGGATTTGTCGGGTTGCCCATAAGAATTTCATTTAAACGAGCAAGAGTGATAGTATGTCTACGGTTAAACATACAGAAAGTTATATCGTGAGAAGGAAATTCTCCTTCTTCGGTTGTCTTAAAATGAGTGAGCGTGCTTAGACACTCTAGGGTGAGGGACTTATAAGTGTATTGTGCATTAGTGGGGCTCATAAGCCTTTCCCACCCTATATTTTTTGACATGAATGTGATTTCGGCTTCTAAACCTAAATCTCAACAAGGTTGGGGATGGTAAAATTTTTTTGGTTTAATGGTTCACTTTCAAAGGGACTCGTATTAGTCTTTGAATTGTGATGGGATATTTAGAGGAGAAGGAGGAACAATTTCCTTTTCCTTGGACTCGGGTAAAGGAATAACCCTAAACATGTGAATAGGGTTTTTCTTTTGTTTTTTGCTAATATGAGCACGAGGCATGATGACAATAAGTAGAAGGCAAAAAAAAGGAAAACAACAATCAAAGCAACACAAGAATAATACTTCTCCTTCTTAACCAAAAGTACTAGAAGCCTAACTCCAATGCTTCTAGCTCAACAACTTTTCTTACCTAACCAAGAAGAAGACTAAGAAGCCTAATTCCAAGTGCTTCAAGGCCTGAACAAAAAGAAAGGAAATGCAAAGAAGAACAAGTTTATGAGCAAAAAAAGGACTAGAAAACCAATAATAACCAACGAAAACAACCAAAGACAACTTAATACAACCAAAATCAAGTAGACCAAGCAAAAATAACCAAAAGTACATAAAATTTCAGCACAAGATAAGATAATTAACAAAATAAATCATGAAAACCAAAGAATTCATGAAAAATAAAATTGGGTTTTGAAGAGATTATACCAAAGAGAGTTCAAGAACACTCTCAAACCTATGAAATCGTGAAGTTGAACCCCAATTTGAAGTTTGTCAACCAAAAACTCACTCTTGTTGGAAACCCTAAAAAATTGCTATGATGACCTTGAGAAATTATTGAAATGAATGTAATTAAAGGCTTAAGTTAGTTGATGTATGGAAGTAAACTCGAAAAATTGGACTTAGAGAGGATATTTTATGACTTTGAGTTGAGGAATATGTGATAATGATGCTAAGAGGAGGGGGGTGTGCGTGAGTTTTGTGGGTGTTTTGAAGAAATGACAAAAAAAAAAAGTGATTGAAAAGGAATTAAAACCCGCAGAGGAGGGGGTTTACGGTCGCATGGGGTAAGCCATGTGGCCGCATGGTCCCTTTTTTCTAAAATTTCAATTTCAAAGAGAAATTGAGCAGCGTGGGAGAAAAACTTGGGTTGCGGCCGCTTGGTAGGGATAGCGGCCTCATGGGTCAGATCGCTTTGGGATTAAGTTGATTTTAATCTTGTATTAGTAGAAACATGCTTTCAGGTCTTTTAAGCTAAACATGAATTCTATGTGGTTGAAAGCATTAAACATTTAGGATGGATTCACATAAAGCCTAAAACAATGTTTCTACTTAAGGTTGATTTTAATTTAGGGTCAAATCTTTAATTACTCATTGATGCATGAATTTAATTATAAACATACCAGTTATCTAATAAAGCATTAAAATTACATAATCATGCAAACTAACTCTTTGAAGAAGTCAAGATGATAATTTCGATGTTGCTAGCCTCATTTGAAGTACATTTTGTGCAATTGTCGAAACAACTTCTTTAGATTGAATGTTTGAAGAACTTTGATTAATTATAATAATGATGATGATAATATTGATTATAAATTATGTGGAGGGCATGGTTTCCGAGGTAGGGCACGAAAAATAAGAGAAGTTTAGAGAGAGAAAGTGACGAGGTAGAGCGAGTGTGTGTAAGTAAAGAAGAAGTGAATAAGAAGAAGTGAATGAGAAGTTGTGTCCAATGAAGGGGGTATATATATTGTTGGAAGTGACGTAAGTGAGCGCTAGGGAACTAGAGGAGTGTCAGAATGCACAGAAGCCTGCCCCGGGGCGCAGTACCTGTGCTAGGGCACTCAAAGTGTGCACCAGGGCGCACCACCTGCGCTATGGCACAGGCCATTGGAGCGCCTTGGCCCTGGCTGTGCGTATAGGTACTTCTCCTACGTCATGGTGCTCCGACCCCTAATTTCCAATTTCCAAATGGAGGATCTCCGATGCTTCTATTTTTCTCATATTTACTTCCATAAACCTAAATATTTTGATATATTATGAAATTATACGGAATTCACTTCCATAAAACTATGTATACACTAGCATAACCTAGAGTTGCCATAATCGAACAAACCCTTGTAGATGGTTCGTCGAATCCGGTCACATTCATAAGCTTAAATTATTTTCTTTTATTTTTGAAAATGAAATAAAATTGTGAATTTAAGCGAATAAATGAACACTAGTACAAATATCCACTTTTGCTGCGGTTTTTTTAGGGGTATTTGCTGCGGTTTTTAACCGCAGCACTTGGAGCAACAGCAATACACCGACATATTATTTGCTGCGGTTGAACAGCAGCAAAAAAATGGACTATTTGTTGCGGTTATTCACAAAACCGCAGCAAATAAGTGTTTTTTTTTTGTGGGAAACTGCACTATTTGCTACGGTTTTGTGAATAACCGCAGCAAATAAGCACCCAAAAAATTTTTTTTTTTTTTGCATTTTAAAGCAAAATTAGAAGCTGGAATGTTATACATACATAGAATCAATTATTTTCAATATAATTACACTTCTATCACAAAAAAATACACTTCTATCAAGTTAGATTAGACACTATGAATGGTTTGGTTGGCCTTTATATTATAATGGTAATGGCCAAATCCGAAAGAATGAGGATCAATGATCTAGCTAGGTAGCAATCAGAACTGGAATTGCATCTCGGAATTGTATCCTAGTGTTTCAAGATGAGCAGCCATGGCCTTGTTCATTGGTGGCGGTCCACACCTCAAGATCAGTCGACAATGCATCATGACTCGTTAAATCATGAAATGTTGGACTCATGTTAGTATGTTACAACTCTGATAGAAGAGCTGGATTTGGGTGTATGTCCAAGCATCGGATTTTTGATGCAAGATAGCAGAGATGTTGAAAAAAATAAGCAGAATTAGCTGAAATAATCTTGTACCTCATTCAGGACATAGTAAACGGAGAATCGATCAGGAAATTTTTGGGCTAAACTATCCAGCTCTTCCTGCAATAGCAATGCATTACAGACAGCAACATTATTGGAAACAGTTGAATGAACTGAAGAGTCTAGCAATCATAAACTATATTGCAGCCTTGCAAGTTGTATCTATTTTCCGAAGACTGAGTAACTGCAAACTGATGGCCGCAAGAACAACCAAATAAACTAGTGAAAAGAACCTGAAACTTAGAAATACCTTCAAAAAACATCATCTTATATATATTCCAACAAAATAAAACACCAAATTAATATTAATAATAATCATATCAAATACTCCACCTCAACATCATTTGTCAAATACTCCTAACTTCATTATCAACATCTAATTAAAACAACATACAAGAGAAGAAATAAAAAAAAAAACTCCAACTCTCACAAACCCATACAATCCAAACAAACCCAAATCCAACAAAACCCAGAAATAAGTAGTAGGTAGATGGAATGCAAAACTGGCAGGAATTTTTTTTGAACAAATCAAAGCAATCAGCAGATTAAAACAACATTAGCAATATATACAAACATCACATAAGCAAAACATTAAACACATAACTTTAACCCCTCGAAAGACATTCATAATTTTGGACACAATACANTGACATAATACAGCACACACAAAGGCCACATACTCAGCACAACTTCCAGCTTCTAGCTCACTCTCAAAAGACTGAAGCTTACGCAGCGAACACATAGAGCATTTAATAAACAGCTCGGCAACATCCGATACAACTAGTTTTTTAGTTATGAAGCATTCATCAAAAGCTAACACTAAGCCAATTCAGCTACGAGAAGTCCAATAACAACTATCATACTCGAAATACACATGTATAATTAACCAGTAATAAAAGCAACTGATTACATTACACACTACGACATTATAGAACAATTAATTATAAAATTTCCACAAAATCAAATAACAACAACCTAATAACCTAATTATTATCAACATTCGATGAAATAATAATTGCACAAAAAATTAATTCAAAATTCAAATTGCTAACATAACAATCAAATAAAAATTAAAAATAATTACCGCTTTGCGAAGCTTCTTGATGAGAGCCATAGGCTTACGTTTCAAACCTCTTCCAAGCCTAAAACAAAATCACAATAAATCCAAAATTAAAAACCCTAATTTCATTAACAAATCAAAATCACGCGATTTAATAAAAATAAAAAAATAATAAAAAAGTACCTTCGGCGAATACGAGCAGGGAAAAGCTTAACAAGTTCATCAGTAGACATATCAAGAAGAATCAAACGAAAAAAAACGAAAATCACCTTGAAATTCTCAATTTCAGATCCTATTTCAGAAACTTCATCCTGGATCGAAGCAATTCTTACCTGAGAAGAATCAAACAAAAAATTTCAACAAAGAAACATAAATGACATCATATAATTCACAAATTTAAACCTAAAAATGACGAATTAGCTTCGAATTTCAATTGATAGAAACATTTAAACAAATAAACGAAAATCACATCAAAAGGCAAGTAAATTCCAAACCTAGAAACTGACGAATTCGCTTTCAATAGATAGTAAACACATTCAAACAAATAAATGAAAATCACATAAAAAAATCGCAAATTCAAACCTAAAAATCAACGAATTAGCTTTAGCATTCAAACTCAAACAAATAAACGAAAATTACATCAAAAAAATCGCAAATTCAAACCTAAAGTCTAACAAATTAGCTTTAAAAAGACAGATATTAAACCTCTACGGTTTGATTCGAAGATTCGCTCATCGACAATTCAACTTCGAAGCCTTTAAGCTCTTGTTCAGTATTATCCTTGAATCGTTTAGCATTTTCGAGTTCATTATTCGCCAAACCTAGATTTGATTGAAGCTCTTCGATTCGTTTCTTCAATGTGAAGACTCTTTTTCCTGGGAAACAAAATTGAAGACGAAATTCATGGAAGGAGTGAGAGGCGAGATTGAGTGATAGAAAGGAGGGGAATGAAGGGAGAGGCGAGATTGAGTGAGAGAAAGAAGGGGAATGAGGGTGAGAGGCGACATTGAGTAAGAGAAGGGGAATGAAGGGTTAGGTTTGAGGAAAGGTTTAGGAAAAAAATAAGAAGGAAAAGGGGGGGAGGCCAGGTATAGAGGAAGTGGGTTAAAATAGGGTTCTTATTGCTGGGCTTGGGCTGAAGCTTTTTAATTGTTGTTGGATTATTTGTTGCGGTTCAACCGCAGCAAATAGAATAAAAAACTGCAGCAAATAGTATCGATCATTATATAAAAAAGAAGGTACTTTTTTTTTCTGCGGTTTTGCGATAACCGCAGCAAATCTTGCGCAGCAAATTTCATTTTTTCCACTAGTGGAAAATGAGAAAATGATATATAAATTTAAATATGAATAATAAGTTGAGCGTATTTCGACCATCATAACTCATCATTGGTTATTCTGACTCGCTTTTCGACCGGGCAGCGGGACCCCAGTACAGATTTTGGAGTAGGGACTAAATAGGTGAAGGACTTACTTCCGATACAAAACTAGGCGTTTTTCAAGTAATCAACTATTATAAATTGGACTTGTTGCGACGTGGTACACGATAATCATCACCCGTTAGGTGGGACCAAATTAAGGTGTCTATAGTTATCCCACACTTTGACTGGGTTTGTGACTAGTCTCGTAAAACAAAAGTCAAAAGTATTCGGTACCTACAAAATAGAGGTTAGTTTTACCTATACCTGTGCGATCTCTGTAGGAAGCGCCTCATTCCATTGGAGTGATGTTCCCTTGAATGCTCCTCGATCGATTAATTGGATAATGTCGATGATTGTTTTCCTTCAAATGCCTTGATCGTATAGGAAATGTGTGATAGTGTGTATGCTTAACTTCCTTTAGATGCGCCTCGATCGTTAGGAAGCTCCCTTCAGGTGTCTCTACCGTATAGGGAAGGTTATGATGAGATATTTATGATATCCTTCAGGTGTCTTCAGCTTAACCATATAGGAAATTCATGAACATGTGTTTAATCCCTTCAGGTGTCTTCAGCTTAACTGTATAGGGAAATTCATGAAGATGTGTTTAATCCCTTCAGGTTTCTTCAGCTTAACCATATAACGAAATTCATGAAGATGTGTTTAATATCTTCAGGTGTCTTCAGTATAACCGTATAAGCAAATTCATGAAGATGTGTTTACTCCCTTCAGACATTTAGGTCGTATAGGAAGATATTTGATGATGATGTCAAAACTGTATAACGGTGTATGTGAATGATGATGCCATAATTGTCTGAAAATGTAGGATTCATTGACTTGGACCTGGGTTGACACTTTCCAGGAGCCTTTTGAAGGTGATGAGCATCGCCTGGCGATGTATAAGAAGATTAATGTGTATTACTTCTACTTTAGATATGCTTTGGCCATAAGGAAGTGTGATATGATTATTTGTTTGATGTATTTTCCACTTTAGATACGCTTCAGTCATAGGGAAATGTGGTAGCAAAGGTTGTGTTGAAAATTATTATCGCGTGGCGATGTGGTCTGTTTAGTTTCCACATTAGACACACTTTGGTCATAAGGAAAGATTTGTGATGATGAAACTTGAGTTTGATGAGTTGTATTTGGCTTAGAAGTGCATTTGGCTTGATAATGTGTATTGTCTATTTTGTGGACCTAGGTTATCTGTGAAGTTGAGGTGTGTTTGTAAAGATTGTTTTTGTGTGGTGATTAGTGGCATTAGCCCCCCCCCCCCCCCCCCCCCGTTGAGATGCTTGACTATTGGCTAGTTCAGCCAATGCTTCTTTGATAACCTTTTGTGGGATTAGCTCCCTGTCTTGGAGACGTTCTACAGTTGGCTAGTTCAGTCAACATAAGTTCTTTAGGCGGGTCGCCTAATGTTATTAAATGTCATGTGAATGCTTGATTAACTTGTTGATTGATGCTTCAACCATGAGACCGTCGCTTGATGATACGATGATTTATTCAATTGAGAACATTGTTTGTGTAAGGGCCCCGAATTGGCAACCTGTTTTTATCTTGTAATATTTTAAAATTGCAGATAGGTGGGCCCCAGCATTGCATTTGTGGTTTAATCTTATATGCATGACTTTGACTTTGACGATGACTTTGGTGTATACATGTGATCCCTTATGCAATGTAAAGAATGAAAAAAATTATCCCATTTTTTGGTGACTATGGAGGAGTACTGACTCTCTCCCCTAGAAAAAGGACGAAAAGAGGAGATGCACCTACACTCTCTCTAATGCAAATTATGACCAAGGAAGTAAACACATGTTGGCTTGATGTTTTATAAGTAATGTGCAAGATAGAGCCACTTTGGGCATATGGGAAGGGTATTGGGCATTGAGTCCCAGCATGTAATGATAGCCCCCAAGTTTGAATATGATTAGCATCAAAAAGAATTTGAAGATTTCAGACAAAGTGATAGCGTCATCAAGCGTTTGTAGGGACAAAAGCGAACACTTGTGTCTGCTACGAGCTACATGGCTAAGATTTTTGAGGCTTTATGGTGTGAATTGAGTTTTGTGATGTGAATATAGGAGGANTTGATAACCTTTTGTGGGATTAGCTCCCTGTCTTGGAGACGTTCTACAGTTGGCTAGTTCAGTCAACATAAGTTCTTTAGGCGGGTCGCCTAATGTTATTAAATGTCATGTGAATGCTTGATTAACTTGTTGATTGATGCTTCAACCATGAGACCGTCGCTTGATGATATGATGATTTATTCAATTGAGAACATTGTTTGTGTAAGGGCCCCGAATTGGCAACCTGTTTTTATCTTGTAATATTTTAAACTTGCAGATAGGTGGGCCCCAGCATTGCATTTGTGGTTTAATCTTATATGCATGACTTTGACTTTGACGATGACTTTGGTGTATACATGTGATCCCTTATGCAATGTAAAGAATGAAAAAAATTATCCCATTTTTTGGTGACTATGGAGGAGTACTGACTCTCTCCCCTAGAAAAAGGACGAAAAGAGGAGATGCACCTACACTCTCTCTAATGCAAATTATGACCAAGGAAGTAAACACATGTTGGCTTGATGTTTTATAAGTAATGTGCAAGATAGAGCCACTTTGGGCATATGGGAAGGGTATTGGGCATTGAGTCCCAGCATGTAATGATAGCCCCCAAGTTTGAATATGATTAGCATCAAAAAGAATTTGAAGATTTCAGACAAAGTGATAGCGTCATCAAGCGTTTGTAGGGACAAAAGCGAACACTTGTGTCTGCTACGAGCTACATGGCTAAGATTTTTGAGGCTTTATGGTGTGAATTGAGTTTTGTGATGTGAATATAGGAGGATAGGAATTATGTGGGAGCCCCCAATTGATGGATTGATTTGTGTGTAGGATATGGGCGACTTAAGATAGAATTATCATAAGAGATAGCCTCCATGTTATGATTAATGGGGCATGATGAAGCATTTGTGATGATCATTGCTAGAGAAACCTTATGTTGATAGATCAATGATGATGCTTATTGACTTTGGTCAAATCAAAATATGTGAAACCATTTCATGATGCGAGCCTCCAAAACTGGGAAAGATGTACTTGTAGTATGTCGTGGCTATTTAAGTTGGTCACTTGAACATATTAATCTATTGTGAGAGATGGAGACTCTTATGATGATGTAAGCCCCCAACAATTGCATGAATTGTTGCTACGTGTGCTCAACTTGATGAGCGAGAGTTAGATCATGATGAGGATAAATGAGGAATAGGGGAGTCCCTAATGGGTGTAGAAAGAAAAGATAAAGATCAACAAAACAGAAAATGGGTCAAATTTGGGACTCATGAGTGAAGATATATGTAGTTGGCTAAGAGAATTTGGTTCAAACTCAAGTCTATGTCAGGTTCTAGACTAAAGAATTGCGCTTCAAACATCTATGGTGACCGATGCGACCTCCTTTTCTTTCATTGAATTGGTCGGACCTCGAGGTGAGGCTACCTGTGGACCCGGGGCTTTGGTGGCCCACGTGTCCTTTCTTACAAGACGTTTGAATGTCGTGTTAGTTTGTTTGCATAGTGTGTTATGCATAGCTTAGGGAGTGAGTCTAAAATCTCAAAACCCAAGTAGAGAAGTCGCAACCATCCTCCTTTCGGGAGCTAATGGAACCCTATTAGGTCATAGCCCAATGGAAAAATGAAAGCCAAGGATAAGAAGGTCACATATCTTTGGATTCAGGGACGTGGCTAAGGAGAACCGTAGGTCACAGTGTGCCCCCGCGTATAGAGGCCTCTAATTGTTCTCATGTGTAATTTCACAATCATAATATTGAATTATATCAATCATATTTGCGGTTTAGACCTACAAACACATATGGAAATAAAGCCAGGCGGGTTTTAGTTAGTGCACACACAAATTCCATTTTATCATGGGTGATCTCTTTACGATTAGATTGATTGTAATCTTTGATTAGTGGAAACATGCTTTTTAGGTCTTTTAAGCTAAACATGAATTCTACGTGATTGAAACCAATAAAAATTTAGCATGATTTCACATAAAACCTAAAGCAAGGAAGATTTCTACTTAACATTGATTTTAGTTTATGATCGAATCATCGATTAGTCAATGTTACATGAATTTGAATTAAGCATGTCAATTCTCTAATAAAGCGGTAAAATCAATTAATCATGTAAACTAACTGATTGGAAGAACTTAAGACGATGATTTCGACGTTGTTGGCCTCATTCGATGTGCCGTTCGTGCAAGTCGACAACACTTTACTTTCCAGAGCTTGAAGAACTTTAATTGATTAGTCATAATAATAATATTAATATGTGTTTGGCATGGTTTTCGAAGGAGGGAACGAAAACCGAGGGAGTTTTAGAGAGAGAATGTGATGAGTTAGAGAGAGAGTTTGAGAAGAAGTTGTGAAGATGTGTGGTGATTGTGTTGATCGTAGGTCGAAGGATGGGGTATATATAGTGTTGATTGTGTTGAGCGCTGTAGCGCAGCCCCTCTAGGCGCTTGGGCGTTGGTTAGGCGCCTAGCTCAAAGCCCTGATTTTCCATTTTTAAGTGGAATATCTTCGATGCTTCCTTATTTCATATATTTTCTCCGATAAATTAAATTATTCTGAAATATTATGAGAATATACGAAATTTACTTCCATAACACTATGTATACACTTTCATAACCTAGAGTTGCCAAACCTTTCTAGGAGTTTCGACGAATCCGGTCACATTCGTACGGTTAAATTAATTTATTTTAATTTTGAAAATGAATTCAAAGTGAAACATAAATGAAATGAAATTAATAAAATGGAAATGATGAAATGAAAACAATAAAATTATTTTTAGCGTACTTCAACCATTATAACTCATCATCGGTTAACCTCTATGGACTGTGGTTTTATTTATTTATTTATTTATTTATTTATTTATTTATTTATTTATTTATTAATTAATTTATTTATTTATTAATTTATTAATTAATTAATTTATTAATTAATTAATTAATTAATTTATTTATTTATTTATTTATTTATTTATTTATTTATTTATTTATTTATTTATTTATTTATTTATTTATTTATTTATTTATTTATTTATTTATTTATTTATTTATTTATTTATTTATTTATTTATTTATTTATTTATTTATTTATTTATTTATTTATTTATTTATTTATTTATTTATTTATTTATTTATTTATTTATTTATTTATTTATTTATTTATTTATTTATTTATTTATTTATTTATTTATTTATTTATTTATTTATTTATTTATTTATTTATTTATTTATTTATTTATTTATTTATTTATTTATTTATTTATTTATTTATTTATTTATTTATTTATTTATTTATTTATTTATTTATTTATTTATTTATTTATTTATTTATTTATTTATTTATTTATTTATTTATTTATTTATTTATTTATTTATTTATTTATTTATTTATTTATTTATTTATTTATTTATTTATTTATTTATTTATTTATTTATTTATTTATTTATTTATTTATTTATTTATTTATTTATTTATTTATTTATTTATTTATTTATTTATTTATTTATTTATTTATTTATTTATTTATTTATTTATTTATTTATTTATTTATTTATTTATTTATTTATTTATTTTCAAGCACTCGACTTTAAAGAATCGGACATTGTTACGACATGGTACACGATCATCATTAGCCATTAGGTGGGACTAAAAATAGGTGTCTATAGTAAGCCTCCACTTTGACTATGTTTGTAGCGACGATTAGTCTCGTAAAACGAAAGTTAAAGTACTTGGTACCTGCAAATCAAAGGTTAGTTTTACTTGCACCAAGATGATACATCCTTAGAAAGTGCTATGTTTCTTGAGGATGAAGAAAGGTATCCTTCAGATGTTGTGTGAACATATAGGAGGTTCCGGAAAAAGGCATATGCACCATCCGGCTAGATATGAAGTCTCGGAAAAGGCGACTGTACCATCCGGCCGTATGTGAGGTTCCAGGAAAGGTGTTTGTACCATCCGGAGATAGATTGTTCACGATTAAGGTTGAACGTCTGACAATCCAAACATTTCCGCTTTAGTCTCAGCTTGGCCATACGGAAACGTGATGATGTTGTAGATAGTTGGTTTGTTGTCTTTTGATTCCGCTTTAGGGGCATTTTGGTAGATTTGACTCGGTTCATCTCTCGGGGGCGTTTTAGTAATTTTATCAGATTTGTCGTTTGGAAGCATTTTAGTAATTTTGACCCGATTCGTCTTTCGGGGGTATTTTAGTAATTTGGATGAGGAATGCTGGTAAATGGCGGAGGGGAATGTCGGAGTTTGTGAAGCAAATCTCGCTCAAAGTACAAAAACAAAATCCCCAAAGTGCAAAGTGGGTCCTACAAAGGGATCCCAAAATTCACCACCTTGGCGCCAGGGCGCAGGCTCGGCGCCATAGTGCAGCTCCAGCGCCTAGGCGCTCGCTTTGGGGCCCTCTGGCTTTTCATTAGCTCTTGTTGACATAGTTTGAAATTGTTGTTTGTTGTTGTTTATTATTGTTGGTGTCCATGTATTTGCTCACACAAGCACACCTTGCTCTTTCTTCTTCTTGCTCGAACCAAACCCCAACAAAACCCCAACTTCCATTAAGCTCTTTTGAAAGTTTGAAGCTCGGATTTTCGTGCGAATTTGTTCACCAAACAATGTAAGTCTTCTTGTTTAGCTTTACTTGTCATTTTCTTGCTTGGATCTTGCACTTTACTCTACTTATCTCATGAAGTAGTAGTGACCCCAAAATTGGGTTTTCTTGATTTTGCTCATGAATGTCGAAATTTATACATGTTCTTGCTTCTATGAGTGTAATGGAACCCATAGGAAGTAGTTTGAGCCAAAACAAGTGAGATTTGAGTGAAAACTGAACTTGTTAGTTTAGGGTATGTAGTGGTGAAATGAAACGTTTGATTTTGAGTGACTGAAAATTACCCCATTGTGTTGAATTGTTGATATAAATGTATATGTGACTTGAAAGTGGCATGAATTGAGCTCTTTGTAATGTCTTGTGAAATTTTGGAGTTTGTAGCTCATATAGTTCATATGAACTTGAAATGAACTAAAATGATGAACTTAACATCCATGTGTTAGTGATGGTAATGAATTAATAATGGCTCTAATTAGCATGAATTTGTAGACTTTTAAAGCTAATTTCCACAAACATAAATAATAACTTACATATGTTATGTACGTTAGGTGATTCATTTTGGTCATGATAAATTTAACTCATCTTGATCTTCATGAGTTAGATGATGGTTTTACATGTCATTTGAAACAAAACCATGTTTTGAAACTGTCTTGAAATGAATGGATTATAGAAACTCACGCCACTAATTTTAGTTCAAAATTAGTTTCGTGAAGCTTCTAAATGCGTTCATGTAACGTTCTTGTTATTAAAAGCAAATGTAGACATGCATATTTGCTCATATTAGCCCCCTTTTCGTCCAACTATTAAATGATAGTCTTGTTGGGAAATGAAGTTGAAAATTGTTGGTTTGTTGGATGCTGCTGAGACTTTGAGTCTTCCATAGTATATTGCAGGTGGCTGGAGAACCATAACTCATGGTTTGTCTATGGGAAATGTCCATATACAGCCGTTGTGCCGCTCAAAATTCTTGTATTTTGCAGGTCTACTTCAAATTATGACACTATAGAGGTAGAGGACGTACGCCAGGTGCCCTCAAAGAGGTCTAGACTGTGGGCTCCTGAAGAGTGGCAGTTTAGCATGTTGGCCTTAGATCAGGCTCAGCACATTTCTTACCTTCCCCTCTCTGGCCATGTGAGTGACTCACTTTTTTCTTTCTTTTCTTTTTAGCGCTTTGTGTTCAATCTCCAATCTCTTCATTTTCCTTTTTGCAGGACAACCACCATCCACCATCTGAGGGGGTTTGGCTCAAGTACTCCATTCTAGGAGGGGCTTACTTTACTCCAAGGGCAGCGTGATCTCGATCTTCTCTGCATGCTCTAGGGATGTGGATTTGATGACTTCATTCGGGGCCTTCAGGGCCTCGAGAGTGTGAAAAGCTCTCGAGCGTTCGTTCTCTATCTCTTTTAGTGGTGGTGGGGCTCAAAGCTTCCGCCGATCCATTATCTTCATGTGAATCCATCATTACCTGAAGAAATCGGGTGTTTATTTTGAGCCTCTTTCACACGGTAATGAAAGAAATGGGCTTCATTAGTAATGTTGACCTTAAAATGGTTACTCAGTAATTGAAACCTTTTTCCTTTGGTCCCAGATGCATNAGAAATGGCCTTCATTAGTAATGTTGACCTTAAAATGGTTACTCAGTAATTGAAACCTTTTTCCTTTGGTCCCAGATGCATCCATTAAGGGGTCTCTTCCTTTATTGGTACCACATTAGAGGGGTCTCGGGAGGAAGGGGTTCGTGCCGTATTCTACCCTTGGCGGCAGCTTGTCCATTATGACGAAAACTATCGACTTTCTTGAGTTTACTTCTTTTTATTGGCATTCGTTAACCTGTTCGGGATTGACCTATCTTTCAGCAGTTGACTTCAGAGTCGTCGCTTCCAGGAGGATCCGGTAATACTCCGAGCCTATCGTAGATGTACCTGTCGCTCGGCTTCACTCCAACGGATGTTCCGTTAATAAGCCAGGGCCCTTCAACTTAGGATTCTAGCTTCTCGTTTGGTGTATGCATGCCTAAATGTATATATTTATGAACATGACTTTGTATATATTTAGTTTTTTACATGTTTGACTCGGTTTTTCATTTGACTCATTTGATTGCTCAACTTTGACTTTTTGACTTTTTGACTTTTGAAGTTGGCTTTGACTCGACTCAAGGGTGGGTACCGACTTTCCCCAAAAGAAATTAAATATAAAAAGAAACAATGATTAAAAGAACTCGGACTTGAAATAAGTGAATTGGGCTCGGAGATCGAGGAAGATTTGCACAAATATCGAGGCAAGCATGTAGGTTCAAAAGGGGAACAGAAAAGGGGGGACCTGCGTCATGGTGCAAAGCAAGCGCTAGGGCGCCCAGCCTGTGCCTAGGCGCTCGTCCAGCTTTGTGACACTCTCCCGGCACTATGGCGCTCGTTTTGTTTTTGTTTATGGCAGCTTCAAGGCTATATATACCCCTCGTCTCTTAGGCTTATTCGTCTTCACTCGAACCAAAAGTCACGATCTTGAGAATTTTTTGTTCGAAAAATTCAATATCTTAGTGCATTCTTGCGATCATGGCTAGGAGTTTTGAGATTGTTTTTGATGAATGGCTCTCGTCGCTCAACCCAGAGAAGAAAGGCTTGCTGAAGGACTATAAGCTTTCCTCTCTAATCACCTTAACGTATGCTCAACTTTACATTAATCTTATACATTCTATCATTTAATTTTGGAATACAAATACCCATACCTTCATATTCCGTGAGAGAAAGGTGACCCCTTTGCCTAAAGAATTAGGTTGTATAGCGGGATTGTCTTGTGATGGTTTGCCATGTCTTCCCAAATCCATAGACTAATTTTGTCGTATCTTTGATTATTATTTGAATCTTGATGCATATGTGATGGAAAAGGTACTTCATGGTAGGAAAGTATACTTGGTTGCCTTGATTGATTATTTAAGGACTACCGAGATAGCTCGGAAGAGATATAAGTGGCGAGCTTTGTTGATTTGCATATTCGCAAGATTTCTTTTCGTGAATGATAAACCTTAAATTGGCTATGCTGCTCTAATTACCATCGTTGAGCAATTTGATGATGGGAGGAACCCTATGCCACTATGCACAAGGGAGTTATTTCTGACTCTTGATCGCCTAAGAAGGGATTCTGAAGCCCCATTGACCAGATGTCCCCTGCTTCTCCAAGTAAACAATTGAATGTTATATTGTAAATTATTTGTTCTTGAATTATTAGCACTGAATAGGTCATTTAATGCTAAGTCACATGAAAGTTGTAGGGATTATCACTTTGATGAGTAAATTATTTTAGATATAGAATAGGTCATAATACATTAGAAATACTTCACATTCCCGGCATTTCTTGTGTTAATAAATGTAGGTATGGCTCATGGATCGTTTGAATTTGATGGAGCCTCCACTGAACATCCCCACCAATACTCTCAGGAACTTTTATGGACGACGACGACGGTATAATCAATCTACCATGCATGAATGGTTGTTGACCCTTGCTGATAAAAAGATTAATGTTCGATGAACTGTTTCGTAGTGGAGAAACAAAACCATGGTCTATTCAGATGAAACTCCTTATATCTGTGTGGTTGGCTTGACTTCTTTGACCTTCTATTTCCCTTCTAGAATGATGAGGAAATTTGGCATCCAACAGGTAATCCCGGATCATGATACCGTGAGGCCGGAAGAAAAGTCTGTGCTACTCGGTATTGCCAAGAATTGGGAAAGCAATTGGGTGAAGAGGATGAAGATTTTTGTGACTCCACTGCCGAAATGCTAAGAGAGGGTATCGAAGCATTACTTAATTTGGATGAATGAAGATTCTATTGCTATTCATAGAGAGGCCCGCAAAGCCAAAAGCAGAGATCATGGGTACGCTAATGACAGAGTCAAGGAGAAACCCAAGGTCANCATTTTCAATAAAGTGCATGTGCACTACTGGCATAGGCTTTAAAGTAGTCCCTTTTTTTATGATTTCAATTATGAAACTCTTAAAACATTAATGAAGGACAATGTTACTTTTTTTTATTTTTCATGCAAACAAAATTTAGTTAGAATAATTATGTATTTAAATGGGCCGAACTTAGAATAAGTTGCCTATGTATCCAAAAGGAATCAGGTCGTGCGTAGTTCTAATTATTATATATATTTTATCGAAAAGACTTGAATGAGCCTTTTATCGAACCTTCGTGGGTCCTTAAAATCATGTGAAACCTTTAAATGAGGTCTTTCATAATTCAATAGTTTAGTCAAACATAGATATTCACTGAAACTATTGAAATGTAACATGCATTAAGCACAGTTGAAATTCTAACGCTGGGGTTAGTTGTAGCGCTACGGANTGAAGATATACATAGTTCATGCTGACTTCTGCACGCTGTTGGGGTGCTGTAGACGAATGAGGGGTTTTGTTTTTAAATGGCCTGAGCCCCATGTCGAGGCTGCCTACGTATCCTTTCGAAATTAGGNAGCGCGGTTAGAATTGTTACACTGCAAGGTCAGCGCGGTTGAATTTTCAGCACTGCCCCTTTCTTATTTATTTAATTACTCTTATTATATATAGCTTTTGGTTTTGTATAGAATGGGTTACGATGCTTTTCCTTTTCTCAATTTGCCCNTATAGTACTTCTTCAATTGATCCAAGTTGGTGACATTGTAGAAGTTGCCACCGTTCATATCTATTAGTTGAACTACACCTCCGGTGAGTATCTTCTTAACAATATATATGAGTGTTTTAAATTATTTCTGTAAAGCAGTTCTATGGGATCTCAATATTTAAAATGTACTGTAATTTTATATCATATCAATATTTTAAAGTTGGCTACTATTGTACGAGACTTTAATTTTATAGTTAAAATATAAGATTATTAAATGAAATCTCAATATTCTAAAGTTCGCTACTATTGCAAGGGATTTTGATGATTTTAGGAGATATTCGTTTTTTTCAAACAATAAAAATATTTTTCTATAACTATAAAACTCTACAATATATTTATCATAATAATATTATTAATTTAATACTAGACTTTTAAGTCGTGCATCGAACGGGCATCATACTAGTATATATATGATACTAAACCAACTGCCATCTCGACAAACTTTCCCTCCTAAATCACTCATTTCCCCTCGTAAACAATTTTTTTAAACTTTTTTCTATATTAATAAAACATGCTAAAAAATAAGATAGGATTATCTCTAAAAGTAATTTTTTATCCTGCACTATTGAGCACTAATTTCTTAACTACGTTTTATTTATTAGATTTTTTAAAATGATTATAAGCTAATCAATAGGTAATAAATAAACAAATAAATAAATAAATACAACCTTTTCTTTATACTATGTATGAATAAAAGTTTATGCTAAAAATTAAGCCTGAAAGCGATTATGCTCTTCCTTTTTTTACCTTCATTGTTAAATTAATATATCCACTTACACCCTAATAAAAATAAACAAAATTTTTTTGATAAAAATTCACTTACACACTTATATTATACCCCTCAAATCCTAATACTTATTGGAGTTATCATTTGATTTTTTAACATTGATTTACTTTTCACTTTCGTTAGGTAATAAAATAGTGGTCAGTATGATACAATTTTAACTCGAATCCCTACATGTCACTTCTTTAACACTTTTAGTTTATAATGTTACTCCATCATTCTTATATTATGTGAATTATTCATTATAAATAATTTAAAATCCAAGCATTTTCTCGGAGACTATCTAGCTATAACAAAAGTAATAACCATTACTCCACCACATTGCCACATGTTGTTACCTACACAATAAAAATTTTACCATAAAATTTATTTTATTTTTTTTGATAGTTTTAAAAGAATTTTTTGGTAGTTTCTCAAATAAAATTTTCTATTAAACATTCTTCTAAAATAATAGTGAAATTTGAAACTTATTTGTATTTAAATCTTATTTCTTTAAAATTATTTATATCTCACCTATTTTTATATTTTAACTCTACAAAATCTTTTCATACTTACAATTTTGTTACAGCTATAAAGTTTTATTAGTTATACTAAGTACTCTAACAATAATATCTATTCTCATATACTCCGTATTATACTAAATCAACTATTACTTCAACAAACCTCCCCTCCTAAATAACTCATTTTCCCTCCTAAGCAACTTTCTCTTATAAACGTTTTTCTATATTAATAAAAACATGCTAAAATATATGATAGGATTATATCTTAAAGTAATTTCTTAATTACATTTTGTATTGCTCTTTTTTTTTATTTAATACGTTATTTAATATTAATATAAACTAATCAATGGGGTAAAAACCCTATATATATCCATTTATGCTTATGTTTTATGGTTTTGTACTCACTTACATACTATGATTTTTGTGCTCTATGCTAAAAATTAAATCACAAAGTAATTATGCTCTTCCTCTTTTTTCTCATTTATTGATAAATTAAAATATCCTCTTACACCCTAATAAAAATAAACAA